>OY748304.1:7783689-8293885 GCA_963556515.1 Nudaria mundana | reverse complement strand
AATATAAAAAAAAAAAAATTGAATCGCAAAAAAGGTAGTCTTGGGCCGGTTTCCAATTCATATGACGGTGAAGATTTTAAAAAGTAGAAACCATATTTAAATAGATGAATATGTAGCTAAGATCATTGTAGACATAATTGCTTTTCAAATTAATCTAAACGAGATAGGTACCTACCTATACATTCATGAACTCACAGCACCCCTGCGTGTTGCGGTGGGGTATCACAATAGACTCATTTTACGATCGGCTGCCGGCTTCTCGTCAACCCTCCTGAAACCAGACAGACGAACAGAAAAAAATGCAAATCAGTAGATAGATTAGAATCCATCACAGATGTACCTACTCTTCTGAGTACGCGAGCTTTCACAGACAGACATAGTCCACCCGTCTCTTAAGTATTTATAAATTGTAGGTACTTTGTTTTTTAATTTTTATTATCAAGGGGTATTTTACGGGTGTACTGTTAAAAGAAAATTACATAGTTAATATACCTTTATGATAACTGATAAATGTTAAAGTTTACGTACTATCATCATAATAACCAATAGTGATTTTGTTGTTTTATGACTGCTAGAAATTAATCCAGTGATTAACTTTACAAAATCTATAAGTATAGGTATACAAATTAAAATAAATTTATTTTTACCAAATCTTACAAAATTCTATTTTGCAGGGAACTTAAGATGTTAAAGTAAATTAATTTTTGAGTTTAAATTCAAATTTCGTCGGATTCCTCGAATATCCCAAGCAAGAGTTAATGCCCTACAATTGCGAAGAATGTGGAATTTGGAGAAGCCCAATGAAAGTACGTAGGATTAATGGTTCGATGAGCGAATGCGATTTCGTACATGACTGCTCACAGCAAATTTTCAACGTCACCTTCCATTATTCATGTGACATAATGATTATGTATTGGAGGTCATTAAATCTATTCGAAATGTTCAAAAATCCCTTTTTTAGGGTTTCGTAGTAAAAGTCTCGGAACCCTTATTGTTTCGTCATGTCTGTCCGTCCTCGGCCGTCCCAAAGGGTTAGGACTAGAAACTTGAAACTTTGCATGGATATGTATGTTTACTACGCCAACAAAGTCTTAAAATAAAATTTTAAAATATTTTTTTGTGAAGGTACCTTTTATTTTTAATCACTTTGGTGTACCTACATGTGTAAGTGGGGAGGAAAAAACATTGAGTGGTTGCTAAAATGCTTTTTTGTTTTGATTTAAGTATCCGTTTGCGAGATAATTAGCTTTAAAGAGCATGTTTTTGTAAAAACAGGGCGTGTCCCCCCGCCCCCCTCAAAGAGTTTAACGGCTAGCGTGAAAAAGCTAAAAAAAATCATGATGGTTGTCCATGACCATGACCATTGAAGGTAAACTATAAAGGATGGTATAACTCTGGTAGTTCAGGCGTTATAAAGGCTTATATGGGTAACCACGGAACCCTATCTTAAGCGTGGCACTACACGCATTTGGCCAAATTTTTTATACATTGGGGAGCGCGCAATCTTTCTCTCGATAAACTCTTTAACCCTTTAAACCGTCTATCTTTAATTACGACTTGAAATAAAAGCCCTTTCAGTCGGCATCCCTAAGTCCTAAAACCTTACAAGCTATTTGAATGCCATTCACAAAGTAAAGCCCCTTCACCGCCGTTGACATTGTCTATAAGACAAAGGGAAAAACATGCACATTGGAAAGCTGCGCGACGTTTTAGACATGCGACATTAATTCCTACCGCAACACTGACTCTACGATGAGAGTCTACTACTACGACTATTTCACACATTGAAGAATCACTCAGTGGTGTAGAGTATAATGTATACGCCTCAGTTGAAGGAGTCTCGGCCTCGATATCAAACGACAAATACGTCATACTTTTTGTATGTAAGTACATTGTACAAGCTTATGTCACAAAGGTATTTTATCTAATCTCAAGTCGACAGAAAGACGAGTGTTTCCTGTTTCATACCAGTAAAGTTCGGACCAAAAGGTATGAATCGCGGTGGACGATTTTTGAAGTGGGTGTTTGGTGTGGGTTTGAAGTCTTTTTTTGGACTTCCGCATTCGAACCACTGGTATGAATGCGGAAGTACTGCTTTTGAGTTCCCGATTCAGACCATTACTTCTTTTTTATTATTTTATATACATTGGTAATACTGTCGGGAAGAAAAGGTTTAATGAAAAAACGAGTTGTAAAAATCAAATATTTAAAGTCTAAGTTTCTCTTTTAATGATATTATAATGTATTAAAGTGTAAATATAGGTAAATATAAAATATTTAAAATAAAATATCAATATTAAACTAACAAAATCACTTACAGCTAATAAAAAATCTCAGATTGAGTTGCAATAGTTTTATAAAATATCTTAACTATAAATAAAATCAAAGACTACTAGTCTTTGATTTTATTTATAGTTAAGATGTAATGTAACTTGTAATAAAATCAAAGACTACTAGTCTTTGATTTTATTTATAGTTAAGATGTTTTATAAAACTATTGCAACTCAATCTGAGATTTTTAATAATACTCTTAAAAAAATAACTAAATGATTTATACATTACAGATTAGTCTAACTCAACAGCTAATAAAAATCATAGATTGAGTGAAATATTTTTATAAAACATTTTAACTATTAATCAAATCACAGATTGAGTGAAATATTTTTATAAAACATTTTAACTATTAATCAAATCACAGGTTGATTATCCTTATAACAAACTAAAAAAATAACTAAATCATTTGTATATCCCAGATCAGTCTTAGTTACTTAAATTAAATATAAATTAAAAATAATGATCACAGATTAGGCTATTTCTTAACTATGTTAGTAAGTATTTCGAAAAGGGACAAATGCACCTTTAGTATTGCATAACACTTGTAAGAGTCTTATTAGAGCACCTCCATATCTCAGAATCGTCGATATTGTTACGTTTCCAAGTATAATTGTATCCACCTTGACACAGCATACCTCGACCTCTCTTGGTTATTTCAAATTCTGTATAGTACGTAGGTCACACTATAAGTTTTGCGTAACTTAAAAAAACAACACGTTAAAATCAAAATATTATGTTTATTGCTTTTCAAAATACTCTCCTTTACATTTTAAACATTTTTTCATGCGATCGAACAATTTTTTAAAACAGGAGGACTACAGTACTGAAGGCATGTTTTCTACGTGTTGATTGAACGCTATCACTGCCTCTTCGGAGTTGTTAAAAGTGAAACCTCTCATCAAATCTTTGATTTTGGGGAAAATACAGAAATCACAGGGTGCTAGGTCGGGGCTATGCGCAAGATGGGTGACGAGTTGTACTTTTTCGGAAGCTAAAAATGACTTTTTTTTTGTTGGCCGTGTGTGAAGAAGCGTTGTCATGATGTAGGAGAACGCGGCTTTTGGGTCGTCTTTCGCGAACTTTTTCTAACACCCTGGCTAAACAAATGGTAGAATACCACTCGGCATTAACACTCTTTTGATCTTCAAGTGGAATTGTACAGATGTGACCCGTAGCTGAGAAAAAATACGCGATCATTTTTTTACCAACGTTTTTCGCCTACCTCACTTTTGTTGGCTTGTTCTCATTTTCAAACACCAATTCTCAAGATTGCTGTTTTTTTCGGGTTTAAAACAATAAATCCACGTTTCGTCTCCTGTGACAATGTCATAAACAGCATTAGAATGTCCGTGGTCGTACTTCAGTAGCATCTGTGAGCACCATTCCAGGCGGGCCTGCTTCGGCTCCGCTGTCAGTTCATGAGGGATCCAACGACAACAAAGATTCCGAACTTTCAATTCTTCGTGTAAAATTTTCTGGATTTGACTCATATCAATCCCCAATAGTCCTCGAATTGTTTCATAGGTAATCCGCGGGTTTTCTTCAATTAACCGCTTAACAGTAGCCACATTATTTTCGTTGACGGCAGTTAAAGGCCGCCCTTCACGAAATTCGTCATGTAAAGAAACTCGACCTCTCTCAAATTCAGCAAACCATCGCCTCACGGTGCTCAAACAAGGTGCTTCTCTCCCAAAAGCATTTTGAAGACGAGCGGCACAGTCTTGCGGAGAGAGAGAACTTTTAAAATCATAAAAATCATCGCTCTAAAATTTTTTCCACTGAATTCCATTTTCGTTGCATAAGTAGAACTTTGATGTGTGATAAAAAACAATTGACAAATGATTTCCCGCCAATTGTATTTTTTTTTATTACTAAGAAGGTTACAACGTTTAAAAAATTATAACATTCGAAATTCAAATAGTTCCGATTAGCTAGAAGTGCAAAACTTTTAGTGTGCCCCATGTAGTAGTAGTAGACGGACCACGTGAAGTAGACGGTTCTTCGGACATTTTAAAGGCAGAAATCCTGTAATACAATTTACTAAGTTTTAAATTTAATAATTATTAATCTATTATTCTACTAGGGATCTTAGTTAAATTCGAAAACAGTGTATTTTAATAAATTTGATGACTGAATTACATTGTTGTTGAATAACTAAGAGCCGTTCAGTTTTTTTTGTATCGGACTTTGGTTATTTTATATGTATAATATGTACATATTTATATACAATATTTATATTTCAAATTAAATAAAACAAAAGTATGTAATGGACATAATATTTTAAAGAAACTAATAAAAATTAAAATCAAAATAAAATATTAAAATCTACTTACCAAAAAAACAATTCACGCGCACAACTCTCGTCTTGGAACTAAAACCAACTGCATAGAAACGACGAAGTCATTGTAATCGTCTACCAATCACACTAGCAACACGTAAAAAGACAAGCTATTCGCCTATTGGCTCATTTTAAGAAACGAACTAGTGTTTACCTGAGCCTTTTGGATCGGTTTAAGGGTAACGCGGTTTAAATATTGATTATAATATACTTCATGTTATAGCGGAACCAAGTTTTAACTCCGGAGTTTTGTAGTTTTTTTATATAAATTAAACATAGACATTAGCAGCCTTACCACAAAAAACTTAAAACACTGTTGAACACATGATTACAACAATCGTTACCACAAAACTGTGTTTAGCGATGTGTTAGGGATAGACATGGTTTAAAACAGTTCTAACTTTAGACAACCGAGAATGTTTGTTTATCGAGTGTTTTACGCCTGATATTGACAATATGGCGGAATCATATTGATCAGCTATCAGCTGTGTTGTTTTATTTGGTGTTTGTGTTTGTTGGGTTCAGCAAGGTATTTGCCTACTTTTAAAATATTATACCTCATAAATGACGAGATCCACAGTGATGCTCGTGGTGGTGGTGTTGAACCAGCCATTCAGGTGGCCTATGCATTGCGATATTGGGGTCGTTATCAGGTATGTTTGATTAAAATACTTTCATGTAATATGTTGACATTTATTGAAAACACCCTAACTCCTAATGAAAGCCTAGTCGCGGATAGGTACCTACTCAATTGCCTGTGCCTCAAGTGCTTGATTTTTATTATAGATCCAAGATGACAGTGGAGATATGCATGGGATTGCCCAACAAACCGTGAGCGTAATCGCACAAAAAGTCGCAGAAGCTCTGGCTAAGAAAGTCTCTTTATTTATAAACATACCAACGTCACTGGAAGAACAACAGGAGACCATGAGAGGATTCAGGTACCTATTAGGTTATATCATGTGAAATTAAAATTATATATCCTCAGAGATAGATATAGGTACCTATTATGACATGATGTGCACATAACATTTCTTATTTCAGGGCTATTGCCAATTTCCGTACTGTGATTGGAGCAATAGATGGCACTCACATAAGAGTGAGAAGAGTTGGCGGAAATATGAGTACAGAAAGGGGTATTACTCCATGAATGTGCAAGTTGTCTGTGATTGAAAATCAGAGACATTGTTGCGCAGTGGAGAGGAAGTGTTCACGACTCACGCATTTTCAACGAGAGTAGGCGAGAGTAGGTTGAAGGAGAGGCTAGAACGTGGGGAATTTTGAGGCAGACTAGAAGCCTACAATAGAGTCCACATACGAACCAGAAATACTGTAGGCACCTTGCTTTGGCCTGTGGAAGCAACGGTTCCGATATAATATAAAAATATATAATAAATAAATATGTTAGGACAATTCACACAACGCCATCTAGTCTCAAAATAAGCAGAGCTTGTGATATGAGTACTAGATAAACTGATATAAATACTTATATACATTTTTTTTGTAAATACATGTATATTATACATAGGAAACATCCAGACTTCGGTACAAACGTATCTGTCATCACACAAAGTTTGTCCCGACCGGGAATCAAACCCGAGACTCCGGCGTCGAAAGCGGATGCACTACCGACCACGCCACCGAAGCAGTCGATGTCTTTTGAGAGGTATGTTTTGTGCACTAAGCACTGCCAAAACAACCATTAACACTAACTCAAATTACTTGACAACCTTTGACTTATTTTAATGTACTGATGAACTAATTCAAAAGTGAGTTAGAAAATTTCCTCTATGGCAAACCACAAAGAGCTGTCGGAGTTAAGGTTGTCAAGTAATTTTAGTGAGTGTGCCCTTCAGAATTAGCCCCTCTACGAGTACAACTATAATTATAATTAGGGGATACCAGTCAGGAGACAAATCTAAAAGGTGGTGACAGAAAATATTGTGCCAATTATAGTTTTATGGTGATTAAATGATTAGCAACACAATTCTTTAGGCGACAGGCCGACAGATCAAGCATTTAACGTTTTTTTTTCAGTATTTACAACTGTAACAGTTTGTGCTTCATTTTCTGGTGAACCAGCTCTTCATTGAGATACTGGATTTTTAATTTGTATTCATCTTCCATCCATCGTGAAGCTTGGTTCTTAAAACCTATATTAGCTTCAACAATTGCAGCTTTGCTGGTACTGAAAGGAGAAGTCAATGATATCAATTAATTTAGAACAGCTGACAATAGTTTACCCAGTCTTTAACAGATAAGTATACCAACTTTGGTTTTAGTTTAATATTCCTTTTCTTATATGGAGCATTAGTTGATTTTGGTTCCTTATTGTCATTGTTGTTCAGCCTATGCAAGATCAATGTCACGGTCCTCGTCCTGTGAATAATTAATAATTTTGTATGCTAATATTCAACTTATTTGTTAGTATTCTTTCATTACATTTATTACTCACACATACTCCCTCTATGTCATATATTGTATTTTATGAGATATCCATATTATCCGCATCATCCTGGCCCTACAAAGTAAATATATCACTGTAAGTACCTATCACCAATATCAATGAAAATAAAAAAACTACAACAACTAGCACTAAGAGCCATGGAGCTTGCCATGCTAGGCATCAGGCTGTCCGACCGCATCCGTGATGCCGAAATCACACGCCGAACCAAGGTGGCTGATGTAGGTAAACAGATGGCTCTGCTTAAGTGGAAGTGGGCAGGACACTTGGCAAGGCGAGAAGATGGTAGATGGACCAGATTGGCAACCAAGTAGCGGCCAGGCTGAACTGTCACAGAATATAAATGTACGTAAGTTGATAGTACACTGATAAGCCATTTTTCTTTTTCAAGCAATAAAATATCAATTTCCAGTTTATGCCGTAGTTGCTGGTGGGCTGCTTCTTGCTTTTGATAATAAATTTTTAACATATATTCGACTTTTAATAATGAAATAGTCCGTTTCTTCATTGCTAAATTTGCCTCAATCACAGAAGCTTTGCTGGTTCTGTTTTTACTTAGGCATCATGCATAAAATGATTAAGTTACCTTTTCTTCTTGCGACCAATTATCTCCACGTAGTCGATTTTTATTTTCTTTATTCTGCATCTTTAAATAATTAATCGAATCGTCCGTCGGTAACACAACAAAACAAGCACAATGCTGTCAGTCATTGACAACATTGACAAAAACAAAACAGAGTTGATAAATCACGTTCGGTTTCTTCTTCTACTAAAATATTATGTATGATATCTTGTTTTCGTTAGGAAAAGTTATTAATATATGTAACCTTTTTAGCATTTCATGTTAATCAAAATCCATTTATATTGCATTTTTTGAGAGGCATACAAGAAAATAAATATCTCTTTACAAAAATATATTGAAATACTAAAAACATTATTGCTTAACACGAAACACAAAAGAACGAATACTTAGAAGTTGAAAGAATGGCGAGCAGTGTTGTCAATAGTGAAAACATAGACGTTGTCTAGCTAGATTGCCGATAAACACGGTTTTGTGGTAGCGAAAATTAAACACCGTTCCAACAAGTGTTTAACTGTTTGGACAATGTTTAACTATAAACTTGTTGGACCAGTGTTTATTTTACTTTTTGTAGTATCACGCCTTTTTCCCCGAAGGGGTAGGCAGAGGTGTGCAAACACACCCACATCTCGCCAGCTATGTTAGGTCCCATGTAATAGGGGGCGAGCCTATTGCCATTTACCGGGCACAAGTTCCAGACTCTGGGACAATTATCTGGATAAAACTCTAAAGAGAATTATACATTATCCACCAGACCCGGGAATCGAACCCGAGACCTCGAGTGTGGCAGTCCGTACATAGTACCATTGTGCCACCGAGGTAGTCAATATAGTAACCAATCATATATAAACCCTGCTTAGTGTCAGAATGGATGGAGTTAAGTTTATTACATTTTTATATAACTATGTATTACCTAATATACAGAATGAATTTTTGAAAAGGGCTTGGATGGCCAAATCCGAAACTATAAGGAATAGCGAAAAATGCTCGAAGGAGTCACGAGCCCGATATTGATGAAACTTAAAACTTCATCATTAGATTTTTGGAAAACCCGTTGATTTTGAAAAAAAAACACACCCTTTATTGTTACGCCATACGATAGTGTCGCTATGAAGGATCAAATTCTGCGAAGTAATGATATACGGCAAATTTAAGGAAAATTTGGAATTTTAATAAAATTCATATTTCATGTACCTAAATTCTGTATCATAATTTGTTTCGTTCGAAATCCCAGAAAAGATCGTAATTATTCCGTGTTTTAAATTTTGTTCTGAATGATTCTGGCAGGCTGGTAAAATTTTAAAGTAGAACATTCTTGTTTTTAATTTCGTTCTAATTTAATTTTTTTTTCTTAAAGAGGTTAAGAAAAAAAATTAGAACGATATGCATATTGGCGCCAATAATTTAGATTCTGTTCGATTCTGTTCGTACTTTGTTTAGTAATTTATTAAAAGAAATATTTTGTAATATAAATTCTGTGATTTGAAAATGGATTTAACAAATGATGATCGATTTGATTTTATAGAAGCATATTTTATCAATGGAAGAAGTGCCACACGCGTGTTGGTATGGTACAGAAACAACTATCGTCATCGTAATTTCCCCACTCTTAAGTGCTTCCAAATAATGGTTAATAACCTTAAACAAGGAAGTAGCTATCGCAAAACTAAACTATTAAAGCCACGTATTTGTGACGAAGATTTAGAAATAGCTATTTTGACCTATTTTGAGTCATTCCTCGCTAATTCCACCCGAAACGCAGCTGAAATCATTCAAGTGTCTCAGGATATTTAAAGTTTTAAAAAAATACAAGAATATGATAATATGTTACCGCCCCGGACGCATTGTGCAAAAGTTACATCCAGGAGATAATAAATAGACAGCTTGATTTTTGCAATTGGTTAAATCGGAAACTCGACAACGACAGACATTTCTTATCCAATATTTTATTTTCTGACGAAACAATTTTTTCTAATAATGGAATATATAATCGAAATAATAACCATACTGGTCACAAACTAATCCTTTGCGGGTAACCGAAGCGCATCGCCAGGTGCGATTTTCATTTAATTGTTGGTGCAGTATTTTGAAGGAAAGAGTATTTTATTTTAAAATGTATGACGGAACGTTTTTACGACGACTTTTAAATATGTTGAAATTTTTAATGAACTGTTTTAGAGCTGGAGAATTTGCCATTGGCCCAGATCAACCAGTTATTTTTTCCACAAGATGGAGCTCCAGCCCGTAATAGCCGTATAGTAAAAGAGATTTTGATTCAGCAGTTTGGCGACAATTTTATTGCAACGCATGGTCCTGTGCCTTGGCCAGGGAGATCCCCGGATCTTACCCCCTTAGATTACATTCTCTGGGGGTATGTTAAAAAAGAAATTTACAAAGACACATATGATACAGTTGATGACTTGAAACGTTCTTTGAAGAATATTCTAAACGGAATCAATAACATTGTAATATTGAATGCAGTACGATCCTTGAGGTCTCGAATCCAGCTATGTATTGATTTTTCAAAAATTTAATGATGAGGTTTTAAGTTTCATCAAAATCGGGCTCATGGCTCCTTTGAGCATTTTTCGCTATTCCAAATAGTTTCGGATTTGGCCATCCAAGCCCTTTTCAAAAATTCACGCTGTATAGTACCCACACAATTATTATTTTAATATTGCATCGAAGCAAAAAAAATAGTTTGAATCCCCATAGCGACAGCGATAACATAGCACGGTGATCTACTATTAAGCTTTTGCTTACATCTAAGTAAATAAAAATGAATTGGTGTAATAACACTTTCGTGCATGACTGTTCAATAGTGGTAAATTAACACTGGTTCGAATCCGGAACCCAAAAACAGTAATTCCGCATTCATACCAGTAGTTCGAATGCGGAAGTTCAAAAAAAGACTGAGTCTTTCACCCCATGGGGTGAAACACCCACTTCAAAAAGCGTCCACCGCGATTCATACCAATCCGAATTTTATTCACAGGTCCGAACTTTATTGGTATGAAACAGGAAACACTCGAAAGACATACGCTGCGGAGGAATTTGTTTTATTATATGTAGTGATTTTACCATTTACTAGAGGTATATAACATAATACTAAACTTGAATTTAGTCTAGCTTAAGTAATTCGAAATTATAAACTTGGGGACGTCTAGTAGACTTAGTGAAGTCAAATGGGATTCTCGTTTCTGTTAATAGAATAGAAGTATTTAATGCTCAATGACTTTAACAACAACATAGTGTGATTAAGCAACAACAAGCATATCAACGCCACAGATATTATAGCTTTGGGCGTTTTCACATTGCCACGATATCGGGACGATATCGTCCACTTTATCGTGGCGATATCGTCACGATATAGGGGAGGTAAGAGTGCATTGGGCATGTGTTGTTAAGCAATTTCAGAAATGTTTAAATTGTCATTATGCAGATGGGTACTGTAGTGCTTACTTCATCAGGTCAGGGGCGTAAGTCGCCTAAATGACGATAGGTCGTCGACGATACGTAAGTGACGATATCGTCCACTTTATCGTGGCGATATCGTGACGATTTTGTGACTACACAAGGAGTCACTGTGATTTCACCTGTGATTAATCACAGCATATGAGCATATGAATCGTCACTGTTCGCATCTGTTATCTCGCTCAATTTAATATAGTCTACTAATATTTTACATATTAATTGACCTGAGATGCTTACTTTCCTAGATATCAGGTACTGGGAATCTTGGGCATTTTTGTGGGATGGGAATTCCCGGGATTTTGTTAGCAGGCTAATAGACTAAGTCTCGGACGGGGTGCAGGGGAACAAAAATTTGCTCAGAATTGAGCTGGGAGGCTCCGTTGCCGGGATATAGGGGCTTCAAGTTTTGTGGAAAGTGGGATGAGAATTGGGAAGAAAAATTTTGTGGTAAGATGGGGTTCAACTACTTACTTAGGGTACCATGGGGCCGGAAAAATGAGGGCGAAATTGACCTGGGATGCGGGTGCCTGCCGTTTTGCCGAAAAGATTTTGACAACATTTCACTACCCAAACAAATTTTAGCAACCTTTTTTTATACCATTGCAATATTTCGAATGATTTTAGTACTCATATTTTTATTTGGTCAAATTTTTACTTGGCAAAATTTTACCAAGTATAATGTCATTATGGCATTAAATTGGTCTTTAATCAAATGATTTATTACAGCAAACAATCTTCAGACAATAAACGTTTGGTGAATGATTTGTTAAGACAAAAAATATTAATTGTAATTTGTTTTTAGTAGGTTACCCGGAACTCAACTATTTAGATTAGGTTAATTTGTTCTTTAAACAAAATGGGTAGGTTAGGTTAAAACTGTGACATCCTACGCACGAGCCGAGCGAGCGAAGCGAGCGGTGCCGCGGCAGCGGTCGGTGAGTGCCAGAAACGACTTGCATTAATAGAAAAAAGAGATTGTTTTTAGTAGGTTACCCAGAACTGAACTATTTGGATTAGGTTAATTTCTTCTTTAAACAAAATGGGTAGGTTAGGTTAGGTTAAAACTGTGACCTCCTACGCACGAGCCGATCGAGCGAAGCGAACGGTGTCGCGGCAGCGGCCGGCGAGTGCCAGAAACGATGATTTTGCGTAAAAACTGTTATGCCAACTGAAATATTTGACTAAATAAAAAAATTATGGATTTCAAAGCAATGAGTTTGCTTACACTATTCTTAAAATATTAAGAATCCAATATCCAATAAGAAGAATCCAACGCTAACCTTAATAGCGCGATGTAGAAATTATGAATATGATATGAAGCAAAAATTCGATGTCGTCGGTTGTGGTCATCGTAACTCAGTTGGTCAGAGCACTCCCCCTGTTAGGGAAAGGCCGTGGGTTCGAGTCCCGCCGATGACATCAGTTTTTGTGGTCTATTTATAATTTCTTTCTTAATATTTTAATAAATAAAAAATGTTAAAAGTACTAGTTGGTAAACAAGTTATAGTTTAAACGTTCATTTCCGAAACATTAGGTTTGCGTTACAATTTCTTGTGAATAGATTTTTGCTAAGTAATAATTAGGCAAATGAAATTATGCGAAACATTTTTTGGGAAGTGAACTTTTGTCAAATTCCTTTCGGTCAAACAAGGGAGACCCCCTGGGATATGGGGTACTGGGAATCTTGGTTATTTTTGCACACAAGTGTGTTTCACAAGTTCCATTCGCCCGAATGGAACTTGTGACGGGAGGGGGTGCAGTGGGAAGAAAAAATTGCCCAGAATCTAGGTGGGAAGCTCGGTTCCCGGGATATAGGGGCTGGGAAGTTAAGAAGTAATGTCGGGAGTAACTAAATTCAACTTAACCTAATGATAATTGTACTCTGCAGTCATTCGGTTTGGTGCCTTTCTGGCGCCATCCTGGCGCGTTGCTTGTGAGTTTAGCAGACTACCGAATTTTTGACCAATTACAGTTGCAACGTAGTAGTATAGCAGTAGCATGGCGTTTTACGTTCATTTACGCGACTTAGGCCCCTGACCTGAGGTGGGTACTACTACTGCAGTACCCATCTGCATAATGACAATTTAAACATTTCTTAACTAAATTGCTTAACAACACATTGTTTTGTTAAGCAATTTAAGAAATGCCCAATGCACTCTTACCTGCCCTATATCGTGACGATATCGTGCAATGTGAAAACGGCCATTGGCACTGAATAAATAGTGAAAAATCGAAATGGCTAGACACATCGGTCACTACATTCACAGGAATTAATATCCCATGTCATTGCAACCCCTATAAAAGGCCGACCAAAACGCTAATCGGGGACTATTATGATTCATAACGCAATATGTATTATGATTTTGCGTAATAAATAAAAAATAAAATAAAAAAGAGTTTGGGTGTTTTCTATGTGTATTATGTATGCGACTGCCTCGGTGGCGTGGTCGGTAGTGCATCCGCTTTCGACGCTGGAGTCTCGGGTTTGATTTCCGGTCGGGTCAAACTTTGTGTGAAGACAGATACGTTTGTACCGAAGTCTGGGTGTTTCCAACGTATAATATGTATTTTAAAAAAAATGTATCATTCACCGAGCCTTTTTCCCAACTCAGTTGGGGTCGGCTTTCCAGTCTAACTGCGATTCGGCTGAACTTCGATATTTTTCGTGAAGCGACTGCCATCTGACCTTCACAACCCATGGGCGACATCGAAGTTCTGTAGTTAGACCGGTCGGATTTTTGATTTAGGGCTCCAACTACCCCTAACGACTGCCATAGATGTTAGTATGACAACCGGGACCGACGGCTTAACGTGCTCTCCGAGGCACGGACTTAAAAAAAATGTATATAAGTGTGTATTTATATGAGTTTATCTAGTACTCATATCACAAGCTCTGCTTAGTTTGAGACTAGATGGCGTTGTGTGAATTGTCCTAACATATTTATTTATTTCTTTATGTATGTATTTAGACTAAAAGTATCTGTTTATCAGTTGTCTAAATCCCATAGCACACAAGCCTAAAGCTTAGTTTGGACTAGATGACGTTGTGTGAATGTCCAAAAATATTTATTAAAAAAAAACTTTCGGAGCTAAAGAAGTCATTAGGTATTGTTGTTCAATTGTGTAAAATTGTTTCATACTTTACAATTAGATAGGTACAAATGATTGTTTCGGTGTTTGGGTGTTTTCCTATAATATATAGAAAGGTACAGTTCGCGAGGCGTAAGCTGAGCTTTGCATTTGTGTGAGTGCACGTATGTGAACGTATAAAGTGACATTTTTATTCTACTTTTCGTGATAACTCACACAAATGCAAAGCCACGCAAGGCCTCGCGAATTGTATGTATATTTAGAAATAAGTACCATATACTTAAGTATGTTTATCAATTGTCTAGATCTCATATAACAATTGTAGTTTAGATTACGTTGAGTGAGAATGTCCAAAAAAATATATTTTTAAACCTTTTTACTGATTTCGTCACGCGTAAACTGCATCTTCGCAGCGAGGTCAAGCCTGAAAACATCCAGCATTAAAAACAAAAGTTCAAACATCATGGTATCGTACAAAACAAATTTCGTTTAGACAGAAGTTGAAATAAATGGATACAAGAACACACAAATAAAAAAAGCGGTCAAGTGCGTGTCGGGCCACGCTTAAGCTAGGGTTCCGTAGTTACCCTTAAAAGCCTCTATAACTCCTGAACTAAAATAGTTATACCATCCGTTATAGGTTTCCTTCAAAGTTCATTACATTATGGACTACAATCATGAATTTTTTCAGTTTCTTCACGCCAGCCGTTTAGATTTTAGGAGTGGGGGCGCCGTTTTAGCAAAAACCTGCTCTTCAAAGCTAAATATCTCGCAAACGGATAAAAAAACATCTTGGCAACCTTTCAATGTTTTAAAAAGACCTATCTTATGATATCCCATATGATGGAGTACACGCGAAAAAAAATCTTCCATACTTTACGTGTAGGGAAGGGACACCAATTTTTTTTTTAATTTTATGTTAGCACTTTAAGTAATATATACGTAGTAGTAGGTATAGTATGTATACGTAGAAACAATTATACGTAAATATACATATCTATGCAAAGTTTCATGTTTATAGCACTAACTGTTTAGGAGAAAAGCCGAGGACGGACGAACGGACATGACGAAACTATAAGGGTTCCGAGTCTTTCACTACGGAACCCTAAAAACGAATTAAGCCTCGAACCAGTTTGGAACACAAATTCTCACGTCTCTGTACTGAAGATAAAGTACCGTTTACAGAAAAAAACCTAAAAATTGCTCTTCCACAGCACTTAAACTGCGAAGACAATATTGTATAAATCAACCGAAAGAATTCTATATAGAAACACGAACAGGAAAACTTATTAAGTCTTTATTTGTGAATAAAAATGTATTAGGATTTAGGTGGGGCTCGTGGTCTAGTAGTAACCGACAATGTTAACACATTGCAAAGGTTAAGCAACATCTTGTCAAGCCGGTCTTAGGATGGGTGACCATTTCTTAAGACACTGAGGCCCATTCGTGTCTCGGAGAGCACGATAAACCGTCTGTTCCGGTTGTCATACGAACATTCATGGCAGTCCCTAGGTGTAGTTGGAGGAATAAATCAAAAATCCGACTTTTTTTTTAATTTATTTATCGTTTCACAAACACACACAATACACAATTATGAAATAAACAGCACTAAAAACCACTAAGGTTTAGTTTTGCGCTGTTATGAGTCTACTTTAATTTACATTACAATACATTATACAGTTTTGTAGGTCATAACTAGGTACTTATATTAAAATACCCACTTAACATAAAGATACAAATTCCTATCGTACAGTCATATCCCACTCATATAATTATATTATAGAAGTGAATTTAAAAAATACTGCTTTAACTTAAACTTAATATTTTTACTCGTAATACTATTTGTAAAGACTTGCGGGTAGGTCGTTTATTAGCCGCGGGAAAATATAGGCAGTACTTCGCTCGCCGTACACATTATTAGCGCGATGCGTACGCAACCGCTTATTGCAAACAGACCGGGTGCATACAGGTGTTCAATAATTTCTTTTAAAGACTCATTACAAAATTGTTCCTTAAACATTAATAAGTTAACATGTGTGTGTATTGGTAAGACTTTACAATGTTCAAAAAGTTCATTATCACAAAGTTGCTGTTTTATTTTGGGTGAAACTATTACTTTTATAGAATAGAATAGAATATTGAGCATTGTGATATTCGCCAAAAATAACCGGATTTTATCACAATCTCGTTCTGTATGATGGCCCCAATTAAACTTGTCGTATATTATCAATCCAAGGTATGTGTAGTTTGGTACTACACCCAATGATTTTAAATACAATGGATTTCGGATCATCGCTCAAAAGTGTCCGAACTAAAAGAGAAACAAAACGCTAAAAGAGAAACAATCGCGCGCCAGTCTTGATTTTGACAAATGAACGACAACACGTTGCACAATGCCGTACTGTATTGTAAAAACGTGTAAAAACTACGAAAAAAAAGCAAATTGAAGACGGTTTATCATATTTTCAGTAAATAAGCTTTTGTTTTATTATTTGCAATTTATTATTTCACTTAAAATACAGTATTTCGTCGATAATAAATTAAAAGACAAAAGTAAATATTGCAATCCAGTCCAATACCGAAGTACCTATCTGTCTCTTTCGAACTCATCCCAAGCAAAGAAAGAGACCATTTCATTTTCACTGAATAATGTACTAACAAAATGACCATTCAGATTTATTCGGATTACCGATAGCGATAAAACTATTTGGAACAAAGATTATAGTGGAGACGCCTTGGCTCTTTATGATTTTTTTTTCGTTATATGAACCAACATCTATTTCAGTTTTCCTCGGGATCCAGTACACTGTGCACAATGGAAAAATATTATTGCCCTAGCACGGCGAGAAGAATATTTTGATCCAAAAAATAACAATCTTGTTTGTTCGGCTCATTTTATGGACATAACAAAAAGAGGTCCGATCTTTATGAAACTTGTACAAGAATCCCTTGATTGAATGGAGGAGATAAGCCCAAAAATGTTTTTAATTTTCACAGGGTATCATTGTTTTGTCATAAATATAATTACACATGTCATTTTATTTCGTGTATGTACTGTTATTTTCTTTTTATTTGGATTCTCGGTAATGTATTCCCACGGGAATCGGGGCCGAGATAACTATATCTCGCGGGCGGAGTCACGGTGATCAGCTAGTAGCCAATAATTTCGTATCCCAAAAATTAACCATAAGATAAAAATAAATTAATGATGCGCAGTTTTAGCAACTAATTCAGTCACTTGAAACACGGCTATCTTGTACGTAGCGACATAGCGTTATGAAAATAGTAATGAAAGCGGAAGAACTTTGACACCCGCAAGAAGTTTGTCATTTATAATATTATAATTAGTTAAATTCATTAATTCCCTTTTTGTTATTCATACACTACAGTTACTTATTATGAAACTGACTCGAAAAAAAAAAAACTTTGTCAGTCGTTAATTAGTTTTTCAGCTTATTTCGTCTAACATAAACAAGTAATTACAATTTATAAGATTATGGAATTTATTGTAGTCTTACATTAATTATTACGCCTACGTAGGTACATATCATGGAATCCTTAAAAGACTTTAACAAAATAAACCTACTCCATTGTTTCTATGTTCACGTAGTTCAAGTATAAGCTGCATAAGGTGAATTAGTCAGGCGGACAGATAGAAGCTACGTAATGCGATAAATTAGTGCAAACAAAAGTGAACACTATTCCGTTGAATCAAGGTTTAAATTTTAATATGAAATTTGTTTATATCTATGTATGCCTATGTATAATGTATAGGTCGACTCGGGACATTATTTTCTTGCGATTTGTTCTAGATCCTATGTCCGTTGTATTATAAGGTCTTTGACTACACCTATAGATGGACAGTCACATTTAGTTGCTCCGACAGAATGCAAACAATCATGGTCATGCGCAATAAAGTCCTGTACTGGGAGCTGGCCAATGTATGGAGATTTAATGACCATTAATTTAGTCTTGCTTACGTTAAGAAGTAAACCAGCGTCATGGCACCACCTTGACAGCGCATCCAGATCCGACTGCAAGCGTTCACATGCGCTCTGAGGGTTTTGATCAGCAATTACTAAGCAAGTATCGTCTGCAAATTGATAACATGAGCTGTTAGTGATGCTGCTGACAATGTCGTTAATGTAGGTCAGAATATACAGTGGCCCAAGAACAGAGCCTTGGGCCGTTCCTTCAGTAACCAAAAATGGTTCACTATAGGTAGACGTTATCAACTTTAACAGAGAATTTTCGGTTGTGTAGGTAATTTGCGCACCACCTCAATAACGGACCACGAACGCCGCAGTCGTCTAATCTGTCCACTATCTGATTATGTACCAGTGTATCAAAGGCACGGGAGAAGTCAATAAAGAGTGCCAGAACATATTTTTTGCCATTTAAGTGCTTATTAACTTCATCAGTAAAATTGGATAATAAGGAAGTTGTACTTTTACCAGACTGGAAACCAAATTGACACTGGTTGATGACGTTATGCTTTTTATAAAATTCTTGTACTTGCTCGCATACATATTTCTCCACAATTTTATCTATAGATGAGAGCAGCCTTATCGGCCGATAGTTCGAGTAGTCATTCCTTTTACCTTTTTTAAAAAATAGGCCTTACGCAACCTTCTTTTAAATTATCGGGATAGTGGCCTGTTTCAATACTCCGATTAATTAAGTCGGAAATAGATTCCGAAATTTTATCACCTATTATTTTAATATTAGCAACTTTAATATCATCTATCCCTGGAGCTTTTTTGGAGTTTAGCTGTTTTATAATTTTGTGAACACTACTTGGTGATGCTTTTTTGAACAGAATGCTGGAGTCTAGACTGTTACGTTTAATCCAAGGATCTGATAATTTTATAGCACAACTAGGAATTATGTTTTTAACAGTTGAATCAAAAGTATTTGCAAAATGATATGTAAGGTTTTCCGTAGAAATTCCTTGTGCCTCAAAAGCTCTAAGTATGGCCGTAACAATATTTAAGGTTGCCCTTCCTAACGTTTGGTTAATTATTTGATATATTTTTTTAGTGTTTCTTAGATTATTATTAATATATTGTAAATAGTATTTGTTTCTATTACTTTCAATAATTTTATGGATTTTATTTCTAATTTTTTTAAATTCTAATTTAATTTATCCATCATTTAAACTATTTTTCCACTCGCAAAATAATTTGTCCCTTTTATCACAAACATATCCATAAACATATCCCTTTTATAACAAAAACTACAGAACTTTGATATCGCCCATGGGTTGTGGAGGTCAGATGGCCGTCGCTTCACGGAAAATATCGAAGTTCAGCCAAATCGCAGTTAGACTGGAAAGCCGACCCCAACTGAGTTGGGAAAACGCTCGGTGAATGATGAAAAATGTATTAGGATTTGTATTGCATGCAATGGAACATTTAACAAAGTGTGCCCTGGACTGATCTTGTTAGAAAATATATGACCGACTTGCCAGTCATTATGTAAAAAAAATCCACACGACATCATTAGCTAAAGCTATGTATTTATACTGTCGATTGATGGCACTTGGTGTAAATTGCTAGAAAATTACATCAGATAACTCCAATATCATCACAATAGTAGTGCAAAAATAATCATTTCAAAGAATTTTGTGTATATTAGTGTAAAAATAAGCTAAAAAGTGACGAATCAGCTGACCGTATAGTTCAATGTTATTTCACGTAAATACATAATGTTTCTCCTATAATAGGTAAAATTATTTTATTATACGTGTTTATTCATATACTCAACATTGAAAACAGGCGATCTATTTTCGTAAGTACAGAAAAGTTTTTATTTTAATTTACCGGTACCTAACATAACCTCGAACTACCTACTTGTATTTTCTAAATTGCGTTTAATTGCACTTATTTGTCGAGAATATGAATACCCGTAGCCGTAGAGCCTTATCCCGCCAGCAGGAGGAGCCCAAACTTCAGCTGGTGTTGCAGGAACTTAAATCTAAAACAGAGCTCTGTTTACAATTAGAAAAAGAAAGAGAAGAAAATGAAAACTTGTTGATAGGTGCTTTAGACGATAGTAAAAAACTAAAATCTGAACTAGCTAGGCTTCATATTAGATATGATGAAATTGTAATGCAGCGGAACCACCTTCAATCAATAGTAGATAGGTTTCAAGAGTGCAGTGACGAGTATGAAGGGTCCTTGAGGAGGACTACCTTGCTGGAACAGGAGCTACGGGATGCCCAGGGGCACATCTTACACTTGGAGTCAGCTGCCAAGCAAGTCGTAGTCCAACAAACGGATAACCTTTATAACGAGCTAATGAGTGGTACTCCGCAGTTTGTTCCTTCTGCAACAGTTCCAAACCTGGACTTGTCTACTATAGATCTTACCAATGACAGTTCATACCAACTGGACAATCCAGTTTATTTTTGCAGCAGGAATAAACTAAAAAAATACCTAAAAATAAAGAAATTCATTTTAAAATCAAAGAAACTATTAAAATATCATAGAATCTTAATCAAAAAGTGTAAAAATGTTAACTCTAGTTTAAAATTAAGAGAACAAGCTAAATTATCTATGTTAGAACTTAAACAAAGTCATTTAAAATATTACACTGACACACAACGCTTAGAGTCACAAATAAAAAATTTGCAATTTGAATTGGAGTATGTAACTAAGATATATGAATGGTCTCTAAAAGACTTTAATAAGTGTTCATCAAGTATAGATAAGGTACTCAAAACATCTAATTATAATACTGAGCGCCTTAATACCTTCATAAATAACCACTCATGCGATATCAATTGCACAAGTCCTTCTCAATCATTGGAGAACCAGGCTTCCCTTACAACTTGCTCACCTTCTACTTCATTAGTGTATGAATTGTGTGACAGTGTAAAAAGTAATAGTCATACTGGATATACTAAACTAGTTTTATTTAGTGATGATATTGGAACTGATTTTAGTTCTTTTCTGATACAACAATTTAATTCAAATTGTTATTCAATTATTAATAAATGTTATCCAGGTGCATCTTTAAATGAAATTATGCAAAAGATATTAGAATATAATTTTGACTCAAACAGTAAAATAATTTTTTTCTGCTCAAACAGGGGTAAAATTAACAAAAATGAACTATCCCTATACTTTGACAAAATGCAAAACTTAAATGTTGAACATGTAGTAATGTTTACATTACCATACATAAAAGGTGTGCCAGACGTGGAAAATTCTCTTAGATATAAGATAAATTTACAACTCAATTTAACTAGCCAATATAATAATAAATTCCATGTAATTGACTTTAATTCTGTTTTTAAGAGAACTGTATATAAATACAATTTGTCAACTTCTGACAGTAACTTTAACAATAACAAACATATTGTTTATGTAAACAAAGGTAGGTATTTTCTACCAAAGCATTATAAGAGACAAATAGCAAGTTTGCTATTCAATTATTTTTACACTTCAGCCAAGAACTTGGCTGACAAAACTGCTTTTATTGAGCAATGTAGATTTAGTGTTAAGACTTTGGAATCTGTTCCAAGTAATTTAAATTAAGTTCTACGACAACAGAGGCAATATTACCCTTTAGCAGACATAGTCAATTAATTGAATTAAATTTAGTTACAAATATTAATTATGTTAAAAAATCTCCAAATCAAACCAAATCAAAAAATGTAAATTATATCAACATAGGGCATCAAAATATTGGTGGTTTAACACATGGCAAAGAGTTAGAGTTGGAACTGTTAATGAATTCAGACAATATTGATATTTTTTGTATTACAGAACATATGCGTAAGTCGTATGAGCTCATGTTCAATTTCAGTAATCACCGGGTTGGTAGTGCATTCTGCAGGGTGACCACAGTACGGGGGGGATCTTTGATTTTATTAAATAAACAACTTAAATTTAAAGAACGGAAAGATATTGTGTCTCTTTCTCTAGAGTGTAAAGTCGAACTGTCGTGCGTGGAAATGGAGCAATTCATAGTAGTATGCGTGTATAAACCTGGAACCTCACCCTTTTGCGAATTTGAGGAACTTATTGACAAAGTTCTATGTAAACTTGGAAAAACTAATAAGTACCTAATAGTATGTGGTGATTTTAATGTCGATTTACTTGTTAATACGCCTATGAGTTATAATATTTTAAATTTATTTAAATCACACAATCTTACAAACTTATTTTTGGAGCCTACTAGATATTGTAATACAATAGCCACTTGCCTGGATAATATATACAGCGATATGTTGCCAGAAAGTAAAAGTATTATAAAAAAGCTAGATTCAGACCATTGTGGGCAAATAGCATCTTTTAAAATCACTAAAGTAAAAGTTATAAAACGTAAAATATTATGTAGACCAATAACTGGTGACCGCTTGGAACGTATGAGGGTTGGACTTTGCAATAAAATTCCATTCTTAGACACTGGCTTAGATCCAAATGTAATGTATAAATTATTTTTTGATTCTTTTTACAACGAGTTCAACTCCATATTCAAGTCTAAGGAGGTCATGATTAGTGATAGTCCTACTTTCAGTGAATGGGCCACTGAGGGTATACACAAAAGTAGACAAAAACTTTATGAACTATACTCAGAAAGACAGCTTAATAGATCAGTTGAATTTCTAGATTATGTTAAAACTTATTCAAAAAAGTTTAAAGCAGATTGTTTAGCAGCTAAATTAAAATATATAAGTGATAAAATTCTCAATAGTGCAGACAAAGTTAAATCTACTTGGAAAATTATAAACGCGGAAAGAGGTCAACAAAAATTAAATGATAATCATTTTAAACTTAATATAAATGGTAAAATAACTACATCAGACTTCGAGGTCGCTAACGAATTTGAAAAATTTTTCTCCCGAATTCCTGTAGATTTGACAAAAACCCTAGGCTCTTCAACCCCCATTGCAGAATCTTTGTTAAAAGCAGCCTTGTTGTAACGTTATATTTAAATTCAGTAAAGTTAACATAAACACTATCTTAAAAACTTTTAAATCTTTAAATATCAAGAAAACAGCTGACCTCTGGGGCACCTCTGTGTATTTAGTAAATTCTTTTATTGAAATGGTTGCTCCTGAACTAGTAATAATATTTAATAATTGTGTTGATAGTGGTGTGTTCCCTGATTTAATGAAATCTAGTAAATTAATTCCCCTGTTTAAATCGGGTAGTACTTCAGATCCGTCCAATTTCCGTCCCATTTCTGTACTACCTACATTTAGTAAAATTTTTGAAAAAATTATGCTCAATCAAATGCAAAATCACTTTAACGTTAATAAACTATTACATACAAAACAATTCGGTTTCACTCGTGGTCGGTCCACCACTGATGCCGGAATTAAATTATTAGAGTGTATATACAGGGCCTGGGATGAGTCATATGATGCTTATGGTGTATTCTGTGACTTATCTAAGGCCTTCGATTGCGTTCAGCACCAGACTTTAATTAAGAAACTTGATCATTACGGAATCCGGGGGACGGCCTTGAATTTCGTCAATTCTTACTTAAGTGATAGGGTCCAGAAAGTAGTGATCAATGGTAAACAGTCACCTGGTTCTCCTGTAGCAATCGGGGTACCGCAGGGTTCAATTTTGGGACCTTTTCTTTTTCTAGTATATATTAATGATCTCCCTCACCTCATAAGAGACGACCACGAGGTAGTTTTGTTTGCTGATGACACTTCTTTAATATTTAAAGTTAAACGTGGACAGCGCGAACTTGACGATGTAAACATTGCCCTCTCTAGGATAGTCCACTGGTTTTGTGCTAATAATTTAGTATTAAATGAAAATAAAACTAAATGTGTAAGATTCACCTTACCTAATGTAAGACTTGTTAAAACCAGTGTTAAGGTTAGGGATGATATAATAGAATTGGTCGATGACACTGTCTTTGTGGGCATAACGTTAGACTCCAAATTGCAATGGGGGCCTCATATCGGGAAAATTTCGGCCAGGCTTAGTTCAGCAGCCTATGCTGTCAAAAAGATCCGACAACTTACAGACATTAAAACGGCGCGTCTTGTCTACTTCAGCTACTTCCACAGTATCATGACATATGGCATACTACTGTGGGGTAACGCTGCCGATATTGAATGCATCTTTGTGTTGCAGAAGAGGGCTATCCGGACTATCTATGGAATGGGGTCTCGGGAGTCATTAAGAGATAAGTTTAAGCATATTAACATCCTTACAGTGTATTCACAGTATATTTATGAAATTTTATTGTATACCCACAAGAACAAAAGTAAGTTTGTGAAAAATAGTGATAATCATAATCTAAACTTAAGAAATAAGGATAAACTGGCTGTTCCTAAATTTAGGCTTCATAAAGTGAGTAATTCTTTTGCGGGGAACTTTATTCGAATGTACAATACATTGCCAACCGAAATAGCAAATTTATCTGTCAATAAATTTAAAAAACTAATAAAAAGTAAATTGTGCCATAAAGCTTATTATAGTATTAATGATTTCTTAGATGACAAGGCGGCCTGGTTGTAACAACGTAACGAATTGCTCCTTTCTAAATAACTCTGTATTAGATTTAAGATGAAATATTTTGAAAAAAGCCGAGCTGAGTTTCTTGAGGGCTCTTCTCAGTCTCGTTGCAATTTGGAACCCTCGGTAGAGTCACACCAACTTCTGACGAATCTAAATAATTTTCTGAAAATTTCAAAGATAATAAACGTTATTTTATTTTTTATTTGTACGTAACATTTTGTAAATCAGGGTCTGGTTGGTTAATGAAGAAACAACTAATCAACTGAATCAACTAATAAAGAATATGGACTTTTGCCACTACTTGTCAACCCCAAGTATCACTATAGTAAGGACCTAACCCATAGACGTAATAAAATAGAAATCTTTATTTATCAGTCTATGGATTTTTTTTTAATTCCAAGGTCCAAGTCGGGGTGTTATAATAATACTGGCTTTGTAGTGTTCTTATGTATTCAAAATCCTTTCAATCATTCTATGTAACTAGGTTACCATATACTTCTAATATAAACAAACAAGAACGAACACGTCTTTTTATTTAATAAACTTAAAATTACAACAAATCGTTATCAGCACGAAGATAGCTCAAGTATTTGTTTATTAATGAAAAGTAATGCGTGAATAGTTGTTTTAGTAATAATTTTGAAGTGATAGATTTGTGTAAAGTTTTTGGGGACGAAACAAAATAGTTCTGCGTGTACTCTTAAGAGATGGCGAACCGAAACGGAGACACAAATGTAAGAGGTATGCGTAGTTCCTCTATTCCATCGTTCACCCTGCACAATAGAGAAGGGTATAGTACATGGAAATTTAAAATGAGTAACTATCTCATGCATGAAGAGTTGTGGGAAGCAATCAATGGCTACCCTACAGGGATAGACGTTTCCAGTGTCATGAAGACAAGAAACGATCAGAAGGCACTAACAAAAATTTGCCTTACCCTTGAAGGTTCTGCATGCATATGAGGACAAAGGTATGGGTCGGCGTTTAAATTTGGAAAGAATATGATCCATTGATTATGGCCCTCGAAAATAGTAACGTTAATGTTACCACAGAATTGATAAAATCTAAGTTACTTAACGAAATGTCAAAAGAAAGTTCGATAAAACTGGAAACAGCTATGAAGACGAAGATTGATACCTCCTCTGTTGAGTCAAATGCAAAGAAAATAATTGTGTGTTATGGTTGTGGAGAACCGGGTCACAAGAGACCAAAATTTCCTTTGAAGAAAAAGAAGATCATTAAAAAGAAGAATTCCACTAATACGAACTCGAATTCTTTATCTGCTTTAGGAGCAACAAATGAGTATGATATGGACAAATGGTATGTTGATTCAGGAGCCACCAAACATATGACTTCAAGACAAGATTGGTTTGTAGACTTAAGGCCTATTGATCACAAAGTAACAGTTGCGAACGGGACTAAGATTGACGCTAAGGGTGTCGGTAAAATATCATTAAATACCGACAACACCGTTGATACACTTAATGATGTGATTTATGTACCTAACTTGAAAACAAATCTTTTATCTGTGAAAACAGCAGTTGAAAAAGGATTTACTGTAATGTTTGATAAGTCAGGTTGTAATTTCTTTAATTCAAAAACCTTTTCCTTTACAGGTGATGCGGTTCTACATGGCTCGCCCTGTGGTGGTTTGTACACACTGGATTGTGCGGTAAATACTCCCTAATTTAGAGCCTATGATGTGCACTCTGATTCTATATCTAGATATCAGGTATGGCATAAGCGTTTAGGACATTTATGTCTCATCGGTATGAATTTGCTGAAAAATAGTCATGAGGTTATTGATTATAAGGATGTGGATAAAAATCCATGTGTTGCTTGTGTTAAAGCGAAACAAGCACGTAAACCGTTTAAGAGTATTACTTATAAAAGAGCAACTTCGATATTGGAACTAATCCACTCAGATCTTTGTGGACCAATGTCAGTTAGCTCTTTTCAGGGTAATAAGTATTTTTTGATTTTTATAGATGATTTTTCGAGAACTATTTTTGTATATTTTATTTCTTCGAAGACAGAGGTGAAGGATAAATTTTGTCACTTCCAGTCCATGGTTGAAAGACAAACTGGGGCTCCAATTAAAACAATAAGGACGGATAACGGGACGGAGTTTGTCAATAGTGAATTCTCAAGTTACCTTAGTTCTTGTGGTATTCAACATCAAACTACGGTACCCTATAG
This sequence comes from Nudaria mundana, assembly GCA_963556515.1. Classification (NCBI taxonomy): domain Eukaryota; kingdom Metazoa; phylum Arthropoda; class Insecta; order Lepidoptera; family Erebidae; genus Nudaria; species Nudaria mundana. The sequence goes on along the minus strand of OY748304.1, from coordinate 8,266,913 downwards.
CCCTCAGCAAAATGGTGTAGCCGAGCGCACTAATCGCTCTATTTTAGAAAAGGCACGCTCTCTTATGGCTGAAAGCGATTTACCCAAAGCCTTTTGGGAAGATGCTACTCGAACGGCTGTGTACCTAAAGAATAGATGCCCACACTGTACCTTAAACAATAAAACTCCCTACGAGTTGTGGAATGGTTGCAGACCAGACCTTAGTAATCTTAGAGTTTTTGGTTGTAGAGCTCTTATACATATACCTTCTTGTCACCGAAAGAAATTGGATCTAAAAGCTGAAGAAGCTATATTTGTAGGCTATACAGAAGATCCTAATAGTTATCTTTTTCGAAATTCATCTTGCCCTAGAATCTTTAAAAGTCTAGAGATGTTACATTTTTTGAAGATTGTTTTTCTACTTTGAATAATAGAAATGTCAACAATACTTCTACTGAACCTTTAGTACTGTCAAATAGTATCCCTATACAGGAAGAAACCAGTACAGTTCAAGAGTCTTGTGAACATGTTCCAGTCGTCATTGATGAACCACCTGTTCAAGAGCAACCTGCTCTTGGCCATAATGTTGTCACTGAAGATGCTGAAATAGAACAATTTTTTGAAGCAATTGAGTAACCAGTAGTTTCTAATAGTCAAATTGATGGACAACGTAGATATCCATCAAGAGACCGGAAATCTCCTGATTACTTATCATACCAAGTTTCTAGTGAAGCGTCAAATGAGCCGAGAACTTATAATGAGGCTATACTGGCTGATGATGGTGAAAAGTGGCAGATGGCTATGACAGAGGAATATAATTCATTGAAGAAGTTAAAGACATGGAAATTGGTTGACAGAGAAAACAATAAAATTATACCATGTAAATGGGTTTATAAATTGAAAAAAGATCCATCAGGAAATGTTGTAAAGTACAAAGCAAGACTGGTCGCTAAAGGATTCATTCATATGGCTGGTGTAGATTATTTTGAGACATTTGCTCCTGTTGTGAGGCACTCCTCCTTGCGTACTTTACTGGCTCGTGCATCCGAATTGGATTTGAAGATGCGTCATATGGACGTAGAGACTGCATTTTTAAATGGAGATCTGCAAGAAAAGGTCTACATGGAGCAACCTCAAGGTTTTAAAGTAAAAGGTCAAGAGAACAAAGTATGTTTGTTACAAAAATCCTTGTATGGACTTCACGTGCCTGGAATATCATCTTTTGGTTTCGTAAAAACTCCATCTGAACCATGTGTGTTTACCAAACTTTTTGGAAATGAGTTGGTTATCATTGCAGTATTTGTCGATGACATAATTTTGTTTTACAGTAATGACAAGACGTTTGACATCGTCAAAAATGATTTGCGAAAATATTTTTCATTAAAAGATTTGGGAAATCTAAGTTATTATCTTGGCTTAAATATCGCCAAGGAAAATGATGAAATAAGAGTGCATCAGAATAATTATATAAAGAATATTTTGATGAAGTTTGGGATGGAAATTTGTAAAACTTCTGCAACTCCATTATCAGGAAAACTGGAAGTTAGTACCAGCAGTGATAGTGATCATAATCAGGAAGTGTATCCCTATCAAGAATTAATTGGTTGTCTCATGTTCCTGAGTGTTAATACTCGTCCAGACATCGCATACGCGACTAGTTACCTGAGTCAATTTAATACTCGGTACAACAAGACTCACTGGTTGGCCGCGAAGAGAGTTTTACAATATTTAAAAGGCACTTTAGATTACTCGATTTGTTATAAAAAATCGAGTATGCCCCTTGTAGGATTTTCAGATGCCGATTGGGCAAACTGTAATATAGATCGCCGTTCTTATACGGGTTACTGTTTCAAATTAGCAGGGAGTCCGGTATCATGAGCCTCGCGGAAGCAGCAAACCGTAGCCCTGTCCTCAGCGGAAGCAGAGTATATATGGCAATAACAGAAGCTACAAAAGAAGCGATTTATTTAAGGAGGTTTATCACTGAATTAATTTCAGATCCTATGGTAAGGAATAAGTTATTACCTAATACTGTAACTATTTGTACCGATAGTCAGAGTGCACAGAGTTTGGCGTTGAATCCGGTACACCACCATAGGACGAAACATATAGACACCAGATATCACTTTATTAGAGAAAAAAATTGTGATAATTCGGTTAACTTAAAATATACCAAATCAAGTGATATGCCCGCTGATATCTTAACAAAACCATTGCAGCGTGTGGCACATGTGGTAGGTAGATGTGTACTAGGCTTAGGTTTAGTGTAAATATATTATTATTTTACACGTTTACTTTAGAACTTAGTATATATTCTACTATTTTTTATTTTTTTATTATTGGTATATTTTGAGTAAATTTTTCATGTCTAATTTTTTTGTGAGAATTTTGATTAAGGGGGTGTGTTATAATAATACTGGCTTTGTAGTCTTCTTATGTATTCAAAATTCTTTCAATCATTCTATTTAACTAGGTTACCATATACTTCTAATATAAACAAACAAGAACGAACACGTCTTTTTATTTAATAAACTTAAAATTACAACACGGGGCCGCTCCTACGTCTATTGCTGGGCGTCTCTGGTACACCAGGAGGTATTTCCAGTGGCGCCCGGCGATAGTCTATAGACCTAACCTAAGTTCTAAGCACAAACTGCTTGCTTTTGATAGAGTAGTGCTCCCTCGCGTTAATAATTGCAGGGCACACAAAAAAAGCAAAGGTCTCCAGCGGGGTTCAAACCAACCTTTCTTTCCTAACAAGAGGCATGTGTTAACTAAACTATCGAGACCCGTTTTCCAGATATTGAATGTCTTCAAAAGCGCTTTATTCAAATTACTAGTCTTCTGGTAACTTTAATTTCTAAGGAAGGAGAGGTTCCAATTTTAATTTCTAAGGAAGATAGTTAGTTAGTTCAAAGATGTTTGAACGCAACAACCTCTGGTATCAAACTAAGCAGTACCTGCAGTCACGAGCATAAATATGTTACTATGGACCCATTGGCAATTGTATCTGACCCAGGAACGAGTTCAATATACCTATCTATTTGCGCTATTTGTACTATGATAACTAGATAATGCATACCGAGAACTAAATCAATTTTATTTTATCAGATAGTTATAAAAAGTTTTCATATTAGGAACTTTTGTCTGAATCAACCTTAACATTCAAGACACGTGCGAATTTAGTTGGAAATCGGTAAACTTGCTCTGGTATGAGAAAATCCGTTCTCACTAGACAGCCGCTCTCAGAATCTATTATCCCTTATTACACTCTTGTGAAAATGTAAAAGCACTTAAAACTGCCGTGTGAAAAGTAAAGAGTTCCGTCTGTTTGAATCTTGTAATTTAAAGCTACTGTGGTGGAATTTGAAATTGAAATTTATTGAAGGGCCAAATCGTCCTCACCTGTACGAATTCCACTGCCATGGCGGACATGTTGGTGACGTCATAGCAGTGTCTCCATGTACACGGTAATTACCGTAGATGCACGGTAATCTGGTCGCAGTCTACCGTCAAGGTAATAATGGTATTACCGTGTCATATGTCACCGTATTACTATAATAAATTACGTAGTGTGTGTATAAAATACTCCCTAAACTAAATCTCAGCTTTACTTTTCTAATGACAACACTGCTCTTCGATGATGGGGATTCCCCCAACCTTGAATTTGAATTTGTTAGTTAGTTGATTACCTCTAAGTACGGATGCGTATTGAAGTTTCATAGATTTGTTTTAATATAGTAGGTATAGTTTATACCTAACAGATGATTACATATTTGAGCCGTTTGGGGTTGAGACACTGGGGTCATGGGGTCCGAGTGCTCGCCGCCTTTTCACATTTTTAAACACATATATACACATTATAACACATTGCTAAACGCCTGATCAATGCTTCTCAGGACCAGAAGGCTGGCTATTTTCTGGCCCAAAGAATAAGTATCGCCATCCAACACAGCCAGCACTGGGAACCTTCCCAGTCGGCAATGACGCGGAGGATTTTTTAAACGATATTTTGTAATGTAAATATTTTTAGTCTATAATTATGTATATTTTGTATATTGTAATTCTTATTGTAAATAAATGTTGGTATTGTTAGTGCAATATAATTGGTAAATTCGAAGAGATGGAGAGCATTTTTGGCCAAGTAAATGACATAAAACCAAAAAAAGGAACAAAATTCTAACTGAAACCATAAAAGGAAATATTTTCACACAGCAAGCAATAAAAAGAAACGTCAAAAATTGTGTTGATTTCAGACCTACTAATGAAATGCTATCTAAATTTAATAAATCAATTTACGAAAAAGATATTGTTATGATAGGAGAGTCAGATTCCGATTAAATATTGTTTAGTAGTTGGTCTTGTTTTTTTTTGGTACTTATCAAATTAATAATAAAACGTAAGTACCATAATTTGGAGTTTATTTTCATCATAATTTAGTTTTACTTTAAAAAAATACACGGTAATTTGCACGGTATCGTCACAACTTATCTACCGTAATTTTATCGGTAAACACCGTATTTTTACTCTTGCAACACGGTAATACTAAATTTATATATGGAGACACTGCGTCATAGTGACGTAGATTAACCTACATTACTGTTTTGTTATCCGTACTTCTCAGCAATTGATGACGTCACGGAGCGGTTATTGTGACAAGGTTCTATCCCACTCACATCGTGCGCGGTTTATAATCAAAGAAGAAAGAATCAAGAATCAATTTCGTTTATTCAGTTTAGGCACATAAAGAGCACATATGAATGTCAAAATTTTACAATTTATTGTCAAATAATATTATAAGAAAACGCCAACAGGCATGTTTGTTACGTAGGTACCTAATTAAGTGGGACTTGCGAACGCCCTGGAAGATAGCTGATATTTTAACAGTAACTTATTGTACCGGGAATGTACTATTCAAGGCGGGTGAAGTTGCGGGCGCCTGCTAGTGTTCAATAGTTTTAATCTTACTACCTACTACTTTTAAGTTTAAGTAATACTCGTAGCAATAGTTTACGAAAATGACGACATTTTCCGTCTAGCATAAAATTTAACTTCAACCTATCTACGGAAAACTGTCAACTTAATTAATAACAAACAAACTCTACCAAGCCTCATTACGTCATTACCGTCGATGTGAAGTAGCAGAATAACTTAACTTACTTATTAAAATATTATAAATTCTAAAAACCCGACTACACTTAACCAGATATTATTATTACGAGCTTTTATTTGACTTGCAATGTTTGTATTAATGTTTGTTCGGGTGGAATCTTGCAACTCAATTTTGAAGCAGACTTCCTAAACCGATTGAGCTGAAATTTTGTATACTACACATTCATTTTGGATGACCATACATGGTAAACCAAAAAATAGGACATCATACGCTCTGGCAGAATGAAGCGGTTTAGTATCCCTGTCGGAACGCGCAAAGTATAGCGATTGTATTTAATATTATTACATAACATGCTTAGCACTGTCCACAACTGTTAAATGGTACTTAATAATATTCGTGCCCCAGCTACGAGTAGATATCCTCGTCACAGAATTCCACCTGTCCATCCACCGCTACGAGGTAGCAACCCGTCGTCCTTACAGAAGCAGGTTAGAACGGTCGCGTGATTTTCATCCCAACCAAACCCCCGAAGAGACCTAACAGGTGGCCCAAGTCCGCCGGGCGCCACTGGAAATACCTGTACCGGACGTAAGAGCGGCCGCGGCCTCGGGATGCGGATACTTATTATAATTGGAATTTAGAATAAAAATTTCTATCTGTAAAAGATGCATTCGTCACAAAATAAAGATAGCACCATCGTATTCACTATTACACAGATAAAACCGGCCAATATCGTCGTGCTAACACTTTTTTTTTATTTATTTATTTCACATCTACATCTATTTTTACAGGGGAACCCCTAATGCAACAGAGTAGGCTATCTTACAAAACAATTTCTATTGTTTTCAACACAAAACAAACAAACTGTGAACTGTAAATTCACTCAAGGTACAACTAAATAAGTCTATTCTATGAGCGACATCGTTGAGTGTTCGGAGTGCGCGGGTCAGTGGCACTTAACATCGCTGATATTATCATTATTGGTCGCAGCACCGACGCTTGCGCACGTACTTACTTATCAGTTTAAGTATTTATCAGTGCAGTGCTTAAAAATGGAATGGTTAACGACGGAAGATGGTTAGTAAACAGTGTTTCACTAATTTGATTTTTCTAGTTTAGTTCAGTTTAAATGACTTATCATTTAGGTAGTAAGAAACAGCAAAGAAATTTTCCACAAAATGTGTTGCGGCATTTAATTGATCATACATAACTCTAACATTATACTAAGTAATATACAGTCGATAAAGCGTAATCTTACCTAATATTTTTAATGTGAAAGTGCATAGCGTTATACCAAGTCTGAGCGTGCTTATAATTATATACTTACCGAGATCTTTGGAATGAAAACTAGCAAGTGATGCACCTGCTAATTAACAAACGAGGCTCTGGCATACATAAAAATTCCCGGTAAGCAGCAATTGGCTCGTCCTCTATTCTTGGGCATATAATACCCCTCTGTCTACCGCGCCAGGCGGTTGTGCGTGTTTGAATGCTTTTTATTCTATTACAATCATCATCACTCACTAAGCCTTTTCCCAAACCAGTTGCGATCGGCTTCTTAGTCTATGCGAAGCCGGTGAACTTCGATACATCTCGTGAAGCGACTGCCATCTGACCTCCATAACCCATCGATGTCGAAGTTCTGAAGTTAGAACATTATTAGTAGACTATTTTACAATCTAACAACATAATTTTATCAAGACTTTCTAAATAAATATAATACAATATGATAGGTAGGCACAAAAATCGTACATTGAACTCTCAATTTTAGATAAGAGTTCTAGTTATCAAAATGCCTCGGTGGCGCAGTGATATGTGTATGCAACTGCCGTCCCTGAGTTCCCGGGTTCGATTCCCGGGTCCAATCAAATATCTGTGTAATCCACAAAATAATTTTTGTTTCGGTATTTTCTAGTAGCCTATATCTGCGAGGTTTTCGTTGTGACTGCGACTTTAGCGAATTACTTATTAGGTAAAATTAAATGATGCGGAAGTCGCTCGGTAGAAATTTCGAAAAAAACAAATTCTTCACAATGTTTAACTAATGTATTAACTAAACAAATAGTATCCATTCCGTGATATTGCCCTAATAAGCTAGTCAGAGTAGTTTCAAGTAGTAAAGAATGTCCTCCAAGGGATGTCCTATACGATGACACAAAGAAGAAAATATCTGTTTTAAAATAAATAGTGATAAGTTGCATAACTAAGACTTACCTAATACAGTTATCAATATTGAGCCACTTTGGCATTGTACTAGTTCTTATTACCCATGTAATGTATGTAGTGTTGATTAATATTAAATTTTTACTTAACTGCAATTGGCGTCTGAAGCACTGGACTACCTAGTCCAGGCGCAAGTTACATTTATACGACTACCTACCTATTTAAAAGACTAAGCTGGTTCTTGGTCTAAGCTGTTCATCTGTACTTTTTCTAATCTGTGGCGAAAGTAGGTCAGCTGTTTGGTAAAAAAAATCTAAACTGGTCCCGTAGTTGTGAAAATGTACATAATTTTTTTTACTTTTTAAGGGTTCCGTAGTTCAAATATCGGAACCCCTGTAGTTTCGTAATATCCATCATTTGTGTTCCTTCTAAACGATTTGTGCAAGAAATATGAAACTTTGCATGGATACATTTTTTTTTTTAGTTCCGCGGCCTATGGCCGCGGCCGCTCTAACGTCCGTTGCCGGGCGTCTCTGGTTACAAGCAGAACGTATTTCCAGTGGCGCCCGGCGGACTTTGACCACCTCTGTGGTCTCTGCGGGGGTTGGGTCGGGATGAGAATCCCGCGTCATTGGGGTCGGGTTTTATCCCGCGTCAGTGAGTGAATCTGGTTGCGTGCTATGGGGCAAGGGCCCCGCAGCACGCAACCCTTCTAGCCTGCTTCTGTAAGGACGACGGGTGGCGATCCCGCCGTTCTCAGGCCCCGATCATGGAGGTCGATGGTCTTGGGCGTAGATGAGTCTGCGGCGCCCTCGCCGCTGACTACGGAACTCGGCGAGGAGGGTACGCTCCCTCTCCCTCTCGGCCGCCTCCTTCGCGAGCACAACTTGCTCGCAGAAGGACACGGCCGCGTTTCACCTACTCCCGCTGGAGACCATGGCTTGAAGCATGGTCTCCAGCGAGAGGGTATCCACGCCCAGACCCACTACGAGGTCCCGGCGCTGACTCGCCCACGCTGAGCACTCCACCAACGTGTGGAGTGCGGTGTCGTCGTCGGAAACCTCGCAGTGTTGACACCGGGGTGTGACCTCACGACGGATGCGAAATAGATAGCTACCGAAGCATCCATGCCCGGTAACGATCTGCGTCGCACGATACGTGAGGTCACCATGCTGCCTCTGCAGCCAATCGTCCATTGCATGGATACATATCATAGATACATTATGTTGGTATTTACACTGAATGAAAAAAATTAAGGTCTAACAGTAAGGATGTCCTACATCTAATAGTATATTATTTCCAAGCTTCTTCTCCTAGCATTTAAAAAGGATATGAAAATTTGTTTTGTTATTAAAAACTGAGTAGAAACTGAATACGAAAAGCAATCTAAAAGTCTAACATTTATTTAAATGGCTTGTATTTTACATTCATTTCAGGAAAATACAGAATTGTATCTCTGTCAGCTGCGACGTTCCACGGTGCATTAAGTGTGAGTAGGTACTTGCAGTAAATACTAAGGTTCCTCTTGTCAAAAATTCATTTCTCAGAAGTGTTGTTCTGCATGAATAGATTTACTATACTATACAATAAGAACAGAGGTGTTTACCTCTGTTCTTTTTGTTTAGTAAATGGTCAACTATTATAAAACCAGTCTACAATTGTACTGGCGAAGATATCTCTCTCGTTTTTGAAGTCAAAAAACACAGTACCTACAGTAATTAATTACTTAGGTACCTACAAAAGGAAACTTACGTTGACTAAATAACGGTACAATGGCCGGCTTTAAAGTTTACAGCAATATCTGACATCGAATGACTACTTTATTTTTTTTCCCAAGGCCGCCGTCTCTCTCACGTCCGTTGCCGGGCGTCTCTGGTACACACGCAGAAGGTATTTCCAGTAGCGCCCGGCGGACTTTGACCACCTGTGTGGTCTCTTCGCGGATGACTAGTACTATAAAGCCTTTGACTGACAGTAGTGGTTACTTCCGGAGATATCAGGTAGCAAAGATGTATAAAATGGTACCTTACTTACCTCATTTTATAAAGCTACCTGATATCTCCGGAAGCAATCACTACCGACACTCCATACTCACTGATCGTGCTTACCTGTGCCGGGCACATGCTCTGAAAAAAATCCAGCCTTTATAACGTGAGGTATGTCTGTCAGTCAAAGGCTCTCGGTATATAGTGCTAGTCATCCGATGGCAGATATTGCTCTAACTAAACTTTAAAGCCGGCCGTTTTGCTGTTATTTAGCAAATGTAAGTTTCCTTTTGTAGGTAAGTAATTAATTACACGCCACTGGACATACCCTCTGCTAGTAACCAGAGACGCCTGGCAACAGACGTTAGAGCGGCCACGGCCTTAGGCCGCGGAAATAAAAAAAAAAAAAAAAAGTTATTAATTACAGTTTTGATACCTTAATAATTTTATTTTTTAGGTTATAAAAGAGTTTTTCTGTCAAGAGGAATCCGTTTGCATCGGCACAGAAGTTAACAAGAATGAAAAAGCCGCTGAAGAGCTATTGGAACTATGTGCCGATACTGCATTAGATGGAGTGTCCCTGGTTGCTGTACACATAGAAACAGGGGAAATTGTTGCAGTGTCGTTCAATAAGTTGCAGGTATTTCATGTTACCGAAAAATAATAATATAAATAAATTAAGTGCGTACTATTTTCAACAAAATATTAGGAACCTAAAAGCCAACCTCAGCTGCAAGTGGTCTCCGATCAATGTACAATATTCTGGCAAACATGTGGTTATGTTTGCAAGAACCTCGATTTTTTTTATATTTAGATCGACAAATTGACGCCACCCGTCTGATGATAAGCTGTGGCGACGCACGTCTGGCGATTGTGGGCGACTCTCACAGTACACAGAAATACTATACAGGGTGTTAATATAAGGGTTATATCAACCCGAAGACACCCCCATCAGCTGGACCACCAGAATCCCTTTCGATATCTGTCGACCGCCAAACAAGAAAAAAAAATTCATCGAAAAAAAAACATTATTACCGAATTAAATATTCTTGTTTGAACAACACTAGCTAAAATCAACGGATTCAGTCATCGACATCAAGTAGGTAGTACAAATAATGCGCGCCTGTGAAAAATCTTCTCTCTCTCTCCTGGTAGGAACATTTTGTCTCTGTTTCGCATCAAGGTCGCCGTTTGAAATTTCCAAGTATTTTATTTAAAATTATTTAGTCAGGTCACAGGTCACAGTAACGGAGAGTATTGTGAGATGATGCTTGTTGTAGGAGCATCAGAAGGCAATTTGACCGCTGCCCGGGAGTTGTACCGTGAGCATTTCATTGTCAGAGTGCCGCGAGAGACGCGACCTCTGCCTTCACTAGCGTGTTACCGACGGATGATGCACCGGCTAGACACGAATGGCCCCTTCACTACGCCAACTGTGGAAAGTTGTCCGATCAGACGAGATCCTCAATTCGAAGAGGATGTTCTGGAGCATTTTTTATGTGTTGCCAATATTTTAGGTACATAAACTAAAATAATCCTTTAAGGACGTACCACGCGCTCATTGTCTATTAGTATTCGCTCAATTGCATGCTGCTGTGCAGTACCACGGCAGCGACCGCAGCGAGTAGTTTTATAGATGATATTTGTAATTTTATTATTATTTAGGTATATCAAGCACTAGTGTTGGAACACGTTTGTTTTGATTTAAAACATAGATAACCTCCTAATAGATTCCGCATGCAGGGCAACAAATGCGCGCCACTCATACTTGATTTCGCAAGCATATAAAGCTATGCCTAAAATCACGACGTCAGTGACAACCAACTTCGCGACCTATGGCCACGTGCGATTATATAATTAAAAAGAAATGTTTTTGTGAGCATTTTACATTTTAAATGGCTTCCTCTTCCGTAAAATGGTGTGGCAAGACGGCGAAGACATCAAATTACCAAAAAGATGGCATTACATTTCACCGGTAAGTAAATTAGAAATAAATGTAAATATAAAATTGACTAGGCACCGGAGTTCAATTTATTCTGGTTGGTAATAGAACATAAACACAAACAATTTCGAACCCGTTGATGTCTTTTTGAAATTACTCTTTCACTCATTAGCGAAATTATAATAGCTATCCTTTTCTAACAATACATTTCAATAGCACTTGAATCGATAGTGATGGGATATCGGTATGATATGGTACGTCATCGATATTTTGCAGTATTATTGCCGTAGGTGCTTTAAAAAGTAGTACCTATAAATAAGCAACATGTTGTCGCCCGCGACTGCGCCCGCCTGAATTTCGGTAAGCTGCGATTTATTAGCGACCAATTTGTGCGTTGGCATTATTAATTATTTTTTTCGCAGCTAATGTGATTTAGTATTAGCAATGTAACTGAGATATATAATATTTTATAGGTTTCCTGGATGCCCCGAGGAAAAAGAAATGGGTAGATGCAACATCTCGTGGGGAGAGTTGGTTTCCCACCAATAACAACGTAAAATATTAAGAAAGAAAGTATAGTCCCACCGATGACATCAGTTTTTGTGATCTATTTATAATTTCTTTCTTAATATAAATTATATTATTTTACATCTATTGAATTAAAATATAAAATTATAATGTATCATCATCAGAGATAGGGGACTCGTGGCTTACTGGTAACCGTGTATTGCACATTGCTAAGGTTAAGCAACAGATGTTGCTTAACCTTAGCAATGTGTGGTCACCGATCCTAAGACCGACCTGGTTAGATAACCAGGTCGGTCTTAGGATCGGTGACCATTTTTTTAGAAATTGAGACCTCCGTGCCTCTGGGAGCACGTTAAGCCGTCGGTCCCGGTTATTATACGAACATCTATGGCAGTCGTTACTGGTATTTGGGGCCCTAAATCAAAATCCAACTGGTCTAACTACAGAGCTTTGATATCGCCCATAGTTTGTGGAGGTCAGAATGATGGCAGTCGCTCCACGGAAAATATTAAAGTTCAGCTGCATCGCAGTTACACTGGAAAGCTGATCCTGAGTTGGGAAAAGGCTCGGTAGATGTGCGATCATCAGAGATCGGAATAGGTAGAATTTTTTTACTTAAAGTTTAAGGAAATAGGAACTGAGAGTTGATAATACCTGTCCCTCTTGATTAAGTCCCGATACCTACTCCTATAAAAATTATAATAATAAATAAGAAAAAATATATTTTTAAATGTATTTGTGTTTTTATAAATGTATTTAAAAATGTATAAAATAAGAATATGAAGGAATAAACGATATAATAAAATTATAAAAATATAATTATAATATACCTATAAAAAATTTATTGACACATTTTCATCACTATCCCATCTCTAGTATTCGGTGCATTCGAAGATTGACCTTGAAACAGCCAATCATAGCGCACTTACATGTTTCCGCGCGCCCCTCGCATTCCGCCAAAACAGGTGAACTCGGTAAGGAACAAAATTACGGTAATGCGGAATCTATTAGGAGGTTATCTATGATTTAAAATAACGCATATTTAACTTTTTTTATGAACTTTTTTTTCTTGTTTGGCGGTCGACACATCGAAACGGGTTCAGACGATCAGCTAATAGGGTGTATTCAGGTTGATATAACCCTTATGTAACATTCTGTATAAGATATAATAGAGAGTGGCCCTCAACTTGACGACGTAGTAATGTGCCTCTTCACGCTTCGCTAGCCCAGGGTTACACGTGGGAGTAAGCACGTACGCCGGCAGGGCGCTCCAGGCCACCATCGTTCGGCAGGGAAACTAACGTTTAAAACGCTCGGTTCTCGCGAAAATGGTTTCTGGTTTCCACAGTATGAGAGTGAAATCTCTGCCCGGCACGCGTTGTTTGGAATCGGAATTGAGAGGGTAGGATCAGGTTAAAGAGCTCTTCAGAACACTCACCGTGGTAAATACGGTAGAACACGGCCAAGGAAGCAATTGTATGATTAGGTTTACTTTATAATAATTCGGTAGAACTTATCTTACTTACACCTATGCTATGCTAAAAGTGATTGCATAATAGTGGACCAACTCTCCAGGTAACTCGCCACCTATCTAGTTATAGATTATAACATTGTTAGTTATAGAAAAAAAGTATTTTAAGAAATATACCTACATAATAGATTTTAGAATGTGATTAGGGAACGTAGTACGTAGTGTCTTATCTACTCAAGCACGCATACACAGTTTGGATGGTTGAATATTAGCATTTAGACACTTCTTAATTTCTATTACGACGACTTATTTGTGAATGTCTATATACGACAGTTTTTATCCTGGTAATATATTCTAGTAGAATCGGGAAAGACAAAACTATTTCACGAAATCTCAATCGGAAAACTCACTTTCTGAACAAAGTTTTAAAAAACAACTCCGGCAACAGTGTAGTATCGAATTGTTCAAAGAAGTATAATAAACACTTAAAACGTTATGAATTATTGAGGCAAATTCATTAGCTACCGTTTACTTTGTGCCTCCATAGTTTGTAAATTCAGCGAAGACTTCTTACTCTGTTTGCAAATAATTAACCGGAGTAATTAATGTTAAGCATCCCTGTTGCTACTTACCGCGTTTGCGGTTAATGGTACATTTTGTTTTGTTAGCTTTTTCAAATATCACACACATTCACGGCTGTTTCGCCAAAGGGTTAGACATAGGCATATTACACTCATACACACACACACACACATACACACACACACACACACACACACACACACACACACACACATACACACATACATACACACACACACACACACACACACACACACACACACATACAACACATATCACGCCTATATCCCCGAATGTGTAGGCAGAGGTGCATTACACAGTCACAATTTGCATAGGGGGCAAGCCTATTGCCGTCACCCGGCACACATTATAGTAGGTCATGTCCAAAATGACGTAGTCAGTATAGTAGTAGCTATATTGTAAATTTAAAAAAAAAATTGAAACCCGATGAAATGTTGATGAAAGGTAACAAAATCTTACATGCCAGCTCCGCCTGGCACAGCCAACTAAAGTCCTGGGCGTCTCGGACTCGATATGTATTGAAATATATCGCATTCAGACATATAAAGACGTGCCTAAATACTTCTTACTTATGTGTATTACCATAATGAGAGTAACCAAGTCGTAAACATAGTGTAGTCCGATGACACTAAAAAAGAGCCAAGAGGTCCGGTATGAATAAGCCTAGATACACTCTTGACGAAGTGAGAAAATTTTTAGAACAAGAGAACATTTTTTATTAGGAAAACATTGTTCCTTTTAAGTGCAAAGGTTTCCCTATTTTGCTTTTTTAAATTTTTACCTTTGTAGTTTAAGTATTCTGTCGCATTTAAAGTAAATAATTACATATTACAGAGTGCTGTCTCAGAATCCACCGAGAAGCCATTCTTTGAAGTATTTGCCGAACAGCGTTGCAGCCAGCCATCGTCACGTGCCTTAGTTGAATTTATGGCAGATCTGGACGGTCGGGTTAATTTATTTGAAAGGTAAGCTCCAATTTAATTTATTTAATTACCTGCGCAAGAACTGCCATGTCACGGGTATCTGGTCGGGCAGATGACGAAGCACGTTATCTGCATGTGGTTTTTTTTACCCGTGGTCTGCATGTGGGCCTAGAGACGCCCTGGGATGGATTGTTAATGACAATCAATGAACAATGTGCTAATCTGGGTTATTGATTATAGGTAAACTGTAGATATGTAATTTACTCCATTGTGGTATGGCGCAATAGATTCATATAACGGCAAACGATATAAATAACTAGAAATAATCTCAATTTTTTTTGTTGTTCCAGACTTGGCCTGGACTGCAGTCTAGAGATAATGTTCTTAGCAACACATAGTAACCACAGATATAGAAAACTAGGTACTTTACTATGTAAGGTATCTGTAGATTTAGCAAAGAAATTAAAAGATGGTCCTATTTCTACAATTACCGTATCGGACCTTGGTGAAAAATACTCGTTTTTGCAAGACAGAAAACCTGAAAACAAGATCCCAAAATTCTGCCAAGCTATATGGACTTCATCCGGTACTCAGAAGATAGGAGAAGCATTAGGTTTTCGCGTGTATCTACGTATTCCGTTTACTGAATATTCGCATAATAGTAAAACTTTTTCGGAAAGAATAGGCTATGATGTTTACTGTGAGGCTGTTGCTAAGATATTATAGGTTACAGTAAGTAAGGTATGCTTTACCATTCAAGCATTCTTTTTTTTTAATTTAATAGTTTATGGTGGTTTAAATTTACTAACAAAATTATTTTTTTAAGCCAATTGATATGAATAGTGCTTATTGGATATTTGGCATCAAGTAAAAAATATTATCACGTGTCAGTTCTAGAAAACATCATTGTACATCAGTACGAGAAAGTAGGTACCTACATACTGCGATAAGCAGATACCCACCAGTCATTGTATTAGAAGGAAACCCCCAATCAAAAATCTAAGTTGTTCTCGAACAGTACGTTTTGGCAGGCCTGAAAACTATAACTAATCTAATAGCAAAACGTGCTAAAACTAAACTAACAATACATAATACAAACATACTTGTGTTTATTGAGGCTGAAATATTAATACAACTGCAGAATATATCTAATATAGGTAGTTTAAGTACAGCGGGCCGTGCGCGGAGCGTGTCTTGTGCGTGGCTCGGATACGAAACGTTTCATCTAGGTACATTTTGTGACAGTGTCAGTCCCTGATTCATCCTATCCGGGCCCGCTACAGGCATTGACATTGTCAGTCTGTACAATATCGTTTCGGATGCACCCCGGCTCGCACTTGACCCGTTCTGATATAATTCCTCCCTTATCGGTCCAAGAAATTATCTTATTAAATTAATGTGCTACATTTTGCTATCACTAATGTATACCTACTTAGTTAAACGTTCAACGCAAAATAAATGAGAATAATTACGGATGGCTCGCAGTATCTATCTCGTTAACATCGTGACGGGGCTTGCCTCAGTTAGATAGTCCGACATTTCTAATTGCATCGTCTAACTTCGTACCGAGCTGGTTCTAGTTAATTGATTTGAATTTGGCATTTAGCTCGGAGCCTTCGTCTTGTCGTGTCGCACTGTCCTACTACGATTAATCTATTAGTGTGCGATTGTCAAGTCACTAATTTGCATATTACAGTATTTTAGTAATGGATTTAGAGAATTATCAAGTTTACTGTGGACAATTGGGATTTATGTAAATTGGTAGGAGTCCTAGATTTCCAAACAATAATGTTTAGGTAAGGTACCTAAGTAAAATACAGTTCGCGAGGGATAAGCGGAGCTTTGCATCCCTTGCGAACTGGAGCTAGCTAAATATTTGCGCCTGGGCCTCTTACGTTATGTAGTTATAGTTAATGATTAATTTCTAATAAAAATGTATGATCTTGTACTGTTAAAAAGTCACTTCTGTCAATCTTAATCAGACACTTCAGATACTCAGATCCCCAGATGGTAGAAGATTGAATAGATTCCTTAGTTTCAAAGATCAAGCTTCCCAACAAATATTATCCACTAACGAGCACAGTCTTTAAGTTAGACAATATACCTTCAATAGCGTAAAAGCAATGGATGTAAACCACGGAATCGTTTAGCATAGCCCTTGAAATTCGAATAGTTGCAGTTTCTATTGAACTGCCCTTGTCTAAGTGCCTCAA
This sequence comes from Nudaria mundana, assembly GCA_963556515.1. NCBI lineage: Eukaryota > Metazoa > Arthropoda > Insecta > Lepidoptera > Erebidae > Nudaria > Nudaria mundana. Next base: position 8,249,993 of record OY748304.1, on the reverse strand, counting down.
AACAGGACAATGGGGTACTTTTGGGAACAGTCGAGTTTTTAATTGAGACTGTGTACCGTAAAACGGGGTGAATAGAAACAATTCTAACTTTCAAACCGACTTTAGTAATATAAATTCTAAGTTTAGGGCAATAAAGGTGCTTTCATTGTGGGAGTCTTATGTTGTTTTACAAACTAATTACAATTTTAATGGCAAATTATTATCTACTTAGGAGAAAAAGACAAAAAACTGGTCAATTTCTATTTGCCCGGAATACGGGGTCAATAGATACGACTTATGGGGTTAATAGAGAAAAGTGATAGGGTTGTCAAAATATTTTATGTTAATTATGTAATTTCATTGAACCTACTAAATAATTAAAATAAATTGACTAAGTATATTTTAAAATATATTCCGATATTTAAAATGAATAGCCTTAACATCTACGTGTTATACAGGCCATTAAATCATTTTAGAAGTCATGTAAAAAGGTGACAGCCCTACCAAAAATATTTCTATTGACCCCTTTCCTGTTTCTATTCAACTCCTTCGCGTTTCTATTCACCCCTTTGTCGTTTCCATTCACCCCCTACTACGTTTCTAATCACCCCTCAGCCGTATCTATTCACCTCGGAATTATGAAAAATCGAGGCATAAATATTTTTTATATGAATTTGCACAAAACATGAACATATTTGAATAACTTACCTTTGGAATTTACGCACAATTGACCAAACAATAACATGAGCTAAAGTTTACCGACTAACCGAACTGAAACAAGTTTTTAGACGAAAGTTTAAAACACACAAATTCACTCTGGAAAAACGGGTACTATTTGACACTATAATTTGTTAAACCGTTGCTAATTTCAGGTGAATTGAATATTGCCAGCTTGCAATAAAAATGTTGCTAAATGTAAAAAAGATCTAAAATCCATCAGTTTTGTAGAATTGGCTTTAGTACAGGCTTAAAACAAAATTCCCAAGAATTTTTCTATTCACCCCGTGAATTCTATTCACCCCGTTTTACGGTACCTACCTACTTTGTGAAAAGTTTATTTTTTGTATTCGTTTCTAGGGTACCTCGGGGGTACAAAGGGTAAATCGGGAACCCTGTTACTGAGACTTCGCTGTCCGTCCATCCGTCTGTCTGTCTTGGGCTGTATCTGATGAAACGTGATAGTTATAAAGTTGACATTTTTACGGTTGATGTACTCGTATTTCTGTTGCCTATATAACAACAAATACTAAAAAGCAGAATATACTAAACACTTAAGCGGGCTCCCATACAACTAACCTGATTTTTTTTGTCCGTTTTGGTGCGGAAGACCTACGTGCGCGAGCCCGACTCGCACTTGGCCGGATTTTAGAAAAGGATAACGTTCTTTATTCGGAAGGAGTTCCTTTTTCAACATTTTTGTTTGAAAGAAACCGACATTTTTTTTATCAAAAATACAGCGTGTTCTTTTTAATTTTCAGTTCTCTACGTAATTTACCTATGGTATAAGTCTGGATAACTTTTTCTAACATGGCGGGTCATCTTCAAGTCAGCCAAATGACGAGTTTGCACATTGCCTATACGTTACTGTCTTGACCTTACTTAAATATTCCAATAAACATCGGTACGTAACTTCAGGAACCCCATGACATTTTTCTTTAATGGTTGCTCGTAAAGTGAATATCACTGACCTCTTGCGAAAGATATCCACCATATAACAGTCCTTATTAAACCACTTTATAGACTTTACATCTGAAATTCTGAATATATTAAGTATAGGTACCCTTTTTATGAGCGTCTTATGTGAAGCGGGCAAAGTCATAACTAATGACGAAGTGCTTTTTGCCAGCAACGTTGCAGTTTTATAAGATTCTATTTGATATTTATACGCGAGAACAAGATTTTTAGTTTCCGATCTGAACGGAAAATTCTTATCGAGATTTGAAATGGCTTCTAGTCTGGTGTGTTTTTATACCACATTTTTACAAGCTTTTATTTACTTTCACCTGTCCCTATGTGTAATCAAATATTGCAAGTAAAATTTAACACACTTCCCAGTTTTCGATTGAACTGAAACCTTGCCCGCGTATGTAAGTCGCATGACAATGCAATATTATGATGATAAAAGCTTGATTAAAAAATAGTTTTTGTAAGCTTTTATTTACTCTCACCAGTTAAATAAAAAAAAAAATATTAATTATCATGGTCGTTCACATTACTAGTAGTGTGTTCGGGATATTTACCAGGCAACATATTATTGAGTCTCCGATATTTCGGCGCTGTTGCAAGCGCCATGATAGCGGATGAACTAAAATATCGGAAACTTAATAATAATATGTTACATGGTAAATATCCCGAACATACTAATAGTAATGTGAGAACGAACATGATAATTAAAAAAAATATTTAATGATTTTATTTTGTTGTGGAATCGGTCCAGTGATGTGATGAGCTGGTTACAGTGCGTTAGGCACACATATACGGCCGTGTCCTTCTGCGAGCAAGTCGTGCTCGCGAAGGAGGCGGCCGAGAAGGAGAGGGAGCGTACCCTCCCCGCCGAGTTCCGTAGTCAGCGGTGAGGGCGCCGCAGACTCATCTACGCCCAAGACCATCGACCTCCATGATCGGGGCCTGAGGACGGCGGATCGCCACCCGTCGTCCTTACAGAAGCAGGCTAGAAGGGTTGCGTGCTGCGGGGCCTTTGTCCCATGGCACGTAACCAGATTCACCCAGTGACGCGGGATAAAACCCTACCCCAACGACGCGGGATTCTCATCCCGACCCAACCCCCGCAGAGACCACAGAGGTGGTGAAAGTCCGCCGGGCGCCACTGGAAATACGTTCTGCTTGTAACCAGAGACGCCCGGCAACGGACGTTAGAGCGGAACAATAAAAAAAAGGCACACATATAGCATATCAAATAATGTAGGTATCAATTGAGATATTCCACCGATACAAAGGTAACGCGATACAAGGTTTAGGTACCTCATCACTAGATTCAGCTGCATTTAAGTGGTAAATTATTCATCATCATCCACTGAGTCTTTTCCTAACCAATTGTGATCAGCTTTCCAGTCTTTCCGGTAGATTATTATCAATGAGAACAATATATAGAACTAAGTAAACAAACGTTCTCGTTCTCAAGATAAAAACACACGTCTCAGCAACTAAGGAGGCTACTAAGAAATGTTTTCAATCACCTCAAAGTTTGGTCGATAAAAGAACAAAACTTTTATTCAGTAAATAAAAATATAACCTTAGGGGGCTTCAAAGCATTCTAAGGGTACCTTTAGATACTATTTTTCTTTTCAGAGCAACACAAAGGTATTGTTGGCGGTTATTGCCAACGGTGAAGAATTGGTGTTACCATTTTACAATAACATCGATGCATTGAATCGACTTTTTCCCCTATTCATCTTAGATGATGCGACTTTAGTACTACCTCATAGATAGCGTATGAAAAATGTTATTTTTTTTATTTTTTTTTTATTTATTAATATATGTACACACATAACGGTATAAGAGCGAGAAGAATACAATACAGAAGTATCATTAGTACAAGGGCACCACTTATTTCAAATGAAATCTCTTCCAGTGGGGCAGGGGATGGAAATGCTATAGGTAGAATAAAGTTAATGTGTGCGTAGATCGGTTGAAATACATAGATACATACAATACACATATATATACATATTATACTTACATAAAATATACATAATGCTTCGGTGGCGTGGTCGGTAGTGTATCCGCTTTCGACGCCGGAGTCTCGGGTTCGATTCCCGGTCGGGACAAACTTTGTGTGATGACACATACGTTTGTAACGAAGTCTGGATGTTTCCTATGTATAATATGTATGTATTTACAAAAAAAAATGTATATAAGTATTTATATCAGTTTATCTAGTACTCATATCACAAGCTTTGCTTAGTTTGAGACTAGATGGCGTTGTGTGGATTGTCCTAACATATTTATTTATTTATTTATAATTATAAAATAAATAAATACATACAAATATATAAGTACAAATTATACAGAATACATACGCATAAATATAAAGATATACATAACCTAAATATTATAAATACATATACATATAGATAATTCAAGGCAGAGAGGAGAGATAGAAATCTTTCACTTTTCTCTAAAAGGTGAAGATAGTGTTACAGGATTGTAGGTTCGGCGGCAGAGAGTTCCACAGCCTGACCGCTTGAACAGTAAAGGTAGTAGGAGTAGAAATCGGATTTGTGAGAGGGACAGGTGAGGCGGTATTGGAGATGAGACCTACACGGAGCATCAGGTGCATTCAAGTAGGAGAAACGCTCTCGTAGGTAGGATGGATAGGAAGGATTATGTAGGATATTATATAGCACACATAATATCCGAGTATTTCTGCGAAGACGAATTGGGAGCCACTTGAGTTCCTTGCGGAATTGTCAGACGTGATCATACTTACGCAAGTTGAATATGAAACGAATACATAGATTTTGTAAGCGCTCAAGTTTATTTAGAAGCTCCTCGGTGGCATCCAGGTAGCAGGCATCCGCTGAATGTGAGATGAACTTTCTACTCAGCTGCCCTACATGAGCGTCCCACGATAGATGACAGTCGATAAAAACGCCAAGGTTCTTTGCGACCTCAGTGTATGGAATCTGACAATCATCCATGACAATCCTCAGGCCCCGATCATGGAGGACGATAGTCTTGGGCGTAGTCGCGTAGTCTGGGGCGGCCTGGCCGCCGACTACGGAACTCGGCGGGGAGGGTACGCTCCCTCTCCCTCCCGGCCGCCTCCTTCGTGAGCATGACTTGCTCGCAGAAGGACACGGCCGCGTTCCACCTACTCCCGCTGGATACCATGGCTTGAAGCATGGTCCCCAGCGAGAACCCACCTCGCACTTGCCTACTGCCAATAATCATGGCTTGTGATTTAGTCGGGTTGATATGAAGGCCATACGAACTAGCGCACTGATGAATAGCACTGAGATCTCTATTTATGGCTGCAATGGCAGTTCTACTCTCATTCAACGTAAAGTGCCGATACAACTGCAAGTCGTCTGCATAGAGATGGAAGTTAGAGGAGATAACTCGAACAGCAGAGTTGATGAAAATGGAAAATAGTAAGGGAGAAAGTACGCCGCCTTGAGGGACACCGGCACTAAGGTTACACCACGCTGAGTACGATTCATTGTGGCGAACAGCCTGCGAGCGCCCCCGAAGATACGAGTCGAACCAAGCCACAGACTCCGGGGAGAAATTGAGAGATTTAAGGATTCCAAGCAGTACATCGAAATCCACGGTGTTGAAGGCACTACTGAAGTCCAGCAGGACCAGAACCGTAAGTGACCTGTTCTCCATGGCCCAACGAATATCATCTGTGACCTTCAGGAGTGCCGTCACCGTGCTGTGGCCTGAACGAAAACCTGATTGAAATGGGCTTAGGAGATTATTCTGCGATAGGTGACTAGGTAATTGTCTGTGTACGATATGCTCCAGGACTTTGGAGAGATAAGGAAGTATGGAAATGGGTCGGAATTGGGATAATAGTGTGGGACTGGAGGTTTTAGGAAGTGGTATAATGATTGCTGCTTTCCAAGCGCTAGGAAAGTTACCCGAGTGAAGCGATAAGTTAAAAATATGTGTTAGGGTAGGTATTATAGCAGGAAGGATAGGAGCAAAATTTTCGAGCATAACTGATCGTTACCTACCGCAGAAGAAGTAATAGCAAGTAGAGATTTACGGACCTCATTTTCCGAGACTGTTTCCAGTTTGAACTGGGAACATGGTGGCAACGGCATCCGGGAAAGATCGAGTAAGGTGCACGCTTTAGTAAGTGGGTCAACAAGTGTAACTGGTGGTTGCGAAAAGTGTTGGTTAAGGGCACCTATATCGATATTGCTGCAATCGACAGACGGAGATTTAGTTCTATTCTTGACAGAGTTCTAATCTTCTCATTATTTTTTAAAATATGAGGTAAAATGGCCAATGTGTATAGGTAGGTTGTATCTTCAACCAATTTTTTTTTATAGTATCTACATAATATGGTGGTAAACGGGTAATCCCGCCAGAGTTGGGCTCCAGGTACCAAGTAATCGTCACTTACATGTGAAGCACCTGCTAAACAAACGCTTAAACCATCTCTGTTCCGTCGTGGGTAAAAATGAGACTGTAAAAATATAGTCCGAGACGCCCAGGACTTTAATTGGCTGTGCCATAGCGGCTGGCACGTACAATTTTGTTGAATTTCATCAACATTTTATCGCAAGGCAACGTTTTTCAATTTTTTTTTAATTACAATATAGCTGCTACTTTTTACTAAATTTATTTGGCCATTTTGGACATAACCGTGCCGTGTAATAAATGTGCCCGGTGACGGCAATAGGCTTGCCCCCTACGTGGGACTAAAAATACTGGCAAATTGTGGGTGTGTAATGCACCTCTGTCTACCCCTTCGGGGATATAGGCGTGATATATGTGTGTGTGTGTGTAAAAATATACCTACTTGGGCGCAAAATAATCGTCTCTTCCCTTTGTATAGAAAGAGAAGAAAGCACACCGTGTGTTCAATTACCGCAACATTATCAATCTGCTTCGTCGGTTCAAACTGGAAATTCCATTGACAAACTGTTTGGTCCAGTGGTTACTAACTACTGGACTCGGAGGTTGTGGGTTCCATTCAACCCCACGCAGGACAAAACTCTGTGTAAATAGCATTATGTGTTGTTATGTGTGTACGAATTATTTATACAGGGCGCCCCGTCCCTATCCGTGCATTGCATGAATTGATAATACGAGTTTGTTTACCTTATTGTTACGGTGCGCGTAAACTGCGGTGTAGAGTTAATAACTGTCAGACGCGAAACTAAATTAATATTTATTTTTGTATGAAAGTAAAATTTAACGAATTATAAAAAGTCGTAGAACAAACGTTATTACTTATGATGTCTGCTACCTACCCCTGGGAGGATGCTAGTTAATTACAAATAACCTGTTCTTGAGGTAAATAAAAAGTGGACTATATTCCTGGTACTGGTATATTTAGTTCTTCATAAATTACATAAATTTAAAGGATGCGAGTATCGCGGGCGGTGATTTGAAAGTGTGACAGTTTGATGTCATTCGAAATGAACGTATTGTTAAACAATACCTAGTCTATAAATCTACAATTCTACATCTATCACTCTATCAGTCTATTTATCTTTTTCTTATAAATATAAATTAATCGCCGTTCGTTTGTCTTACTAAAACTCGAAAACGGCTTGACCGATTTTACTAATTTAGTCTTAAATGATTTTTTGAAGTTCAGATAAGGTTTAAAAGTTAAATTACAGGAGGTACGATGTTCGCCGGGACTGCTAGTTTATCTATAATATAATATTATGTTTGTAAGTATTTAGAAAAAAGAAAGAAAAAACATTTATTACTCTACTTTTACAACATAAAATAACCAACAACGAAAACAACTAGCTTAGAAAAAAAGGAAAAAATAATAATAATAATGAAGTCCAAAGGAAATAATAATAATATTTGGAGCCGTCTCTCAGCGTTATGCTGTCTGCGTGGTGAAAGGCAGACAGCGCTGGTTTTCAGAGACGGCCTAATGGTGGAAACACTGATAGGGAGAAAAAAAATACTATTACATCGAAAATATATAGTATGGAATAAGCAAAAGACTAACCGTAACAAAAATAAAAGAACAAATTGAAGCACAATTAAAAAAAATAAAGAAAAAGAGACGAGTGAGATTTGGAAGTAAATTTCAATAATTTGTTTATTTGTCTAGGTTTACCTTGATTAATTTACAGGCGGTAAGACCTGAATATTCCTCGTTAAGAGCGCCCAGCGGGAAAATCCCAAAATAAGTATCTCTAGAAGAATCTGTAAGTAAAAAAATATACTGAATATTACCCAAATAAAATCACCCTAACCCATAAACGAACAAAATTCAGGCTAAGCGCTTTAACCCTCCGCCTACCTAATGTTTGGCCCGTCAATTTTTCAAGACAGCCGGTCAATGCGACCCAAGCATCAGTAAATTGCTATAAAGTACCCTACGTTGAATATAAAGCTGCTTATTCGGCTAAACTTGTTATTTATGTATTTAGGGGTACCTATGTTAAAGATTACAATTCTATGTAATAAATACACGTGAATACAGATTTGGGTAATTTGGAATAGATTTCATAATAGGAAACGAAATTGTGCTATAAACTACTAAGACAACGATGTTTTTACGCAATTATGAAAGAAAAAGCAGCTTAATGAAAGAAAAAATGCGTTATGTAAAACCGATTTACACCAAAAAGCTCTAAATATGAAAGTTATGCTGCCATGCCATACTTACATACAACTCAATCTAGTTTTATCTTACGAAACATGCATAGAAAAACACAGATACTCAGACACAAAAGATTTACATGTCGTAGAAATATTTAACTTGATCCAGGGAATAAAATTGGAACCTCTAGGGTAGCAGACACACGTGGGTAGGTACAAAATGCACAGGGTAGAATTGTTACTGAGTGATCATCATTATCCACCGAACCAGTGGGATTTTGTATGGGGCTCCAAGTACTCGTAACGACTGCTTTAGACGGATAGAATAATACACAGGTATTTAATTTCTATTTCAACGTACCAGGAGAGTATATTATCCGTTCAAGTAACAGGTAGTAATTAGTTAAGGGCTGTTGGCTGCTACCGTTAAAGGGGTTAGCGAGCCGAGGATGACTGGTTGAGTTTCACCCTTTGTTATTGTATTAAAACTGACTGTATGTGTTATAATAATACAATTTAACATTAGTTTTGCAGAAATACCGACGTTAATAAACGGTTTAAGTTGATCAAATAAAACAAGTATGCAAATTAAACAAAGAATGATCAATAAAATAATAATAATTAAGTAAAAAAAAACCCCGACTGCACATATCCAGATATTTACCTATAAGCAGGCAGGACTCACGTTGTATCTAGGTTTGAACTGATATTATTGGAGTCCCGCCTGCTTATAGTTAAATATCTGGATAAGTGCAGTCGGGTTTTTTATCGCTTAGTTATTATTTTTATTTACAACTTTTTAGTTTCAGAGACTAACCTTCATACTTTTGTAAAACGATTTATCATACCAAATTACATTGAAACATAAAAGTTGTATATATTTCTGAAATCCTCTTTAAAAGCTCTTCATTTTGATACCCCCCACGCCAAGTTAATAAGTTTGACCAAGATTTTTTTTGACAACGTACATTTTTGCGCCTAAACGCCAGCATATATTTTTGTTTACATTTTATTTAACCAGTGACACTCAGGAGACCTTTCATTTGAGACCCCATTCGTCGAAATCCATCGAGCCGTTAGGCCTGTAGAGGGGAACATAGAAACATACATACAAACATACATACATGAATACGCGTGAAACACATAACCCTCGCTGACGCAGTCGGGTAATAATAAAGCAAGAGAGGAGTCCTCAAGTAGCATGTTAAGTTTTTTTTTATTTATTGAATAAGCACCGATCCAGAGATTGCAGATTTATGAGATTTAAAACACAGAAGTGTGTAGGTAGGTATGCTTCCTGACTCACCTACTTTTACTTACTTAACTACTGACTTAAGTACCTACCAAGTAGTTTTACTCTTGCTTCGGCACCAATGGGGACTGAAATGGTCTAGTTTGAGGATTTCTTCAAAATCAAACGAAAAGTTTTAATGGAAGCGAAATGTTTTTAATTTCAATATTAAGTAGGTACCCACTTAAGTATTGCAGTTACTTTTACTTCCTAAAATATATTATAATCATTTTACAATCCTAAAATAATAATTGACCTAAATCGTCTCCTCTCCTTAGAAACTTTACAAGAACCTTCCACAGTCTAAACACGTATTCATCGATCAATAACTTCCTTCAGATGTTTTAACGCCTCATCCAAAGCCATGTAAACTTCTGGAGTATTCGGTGACCTCACATCCAAAGATGATGATGGGCTTCTCATTTGTGATTTATGGAGAATGCTCTGAGTTAGAGGACAAAACACGTCCGGGTTCATTGACTCTGATCTTGACTTCCCTGTCAGGTAGCTCATAAGTACTCCAATGATTATGACCGAGATGGCTCCGGCGAATGGACAGTACGTGAAGGAAATTCGGAATAAGGATTGCAATCGTTTCGTTGGTAGCTGGTTTCTGAAAAATTGCAGGAAACATTCATGCTTAGAATTTTAATAGGAAAACGACATTATCAAGTTTTGTCCTAGATTTTTTTTTAATTCTGCGTCCCAGGGCCGTGGCCGCTCTCACGTCCGTTGCCGGGTGTCTCTGGTGCACATGCAGAAGGCGCATGTGTGGGCGTGTGACCTCTACGGGGGTTTGGTAAAGAAAGTGTACCTATTAGTAGATAAGTACTACACCTCCCTAAATACTGTATTCCTGATGAGAATACGTGATGTACGAGGCTCTGCACTTACGAAGCAGTTTTCTGGTTTCCGTATCCCCCGAGAACAAATTACCTATGTGATAAATAGCTAATAAATTAAAACAGAATGTCCACTACAATAACTTTGATCAAGCAATTTCAGCGTGGAGGAGTAACAAACACATGTCATATTAGCGTGATTAGTTATAACATTTAGTCCGAGACGCCCAAGTCCGAGACGCCCAGGACTTTAATTGACCATGCCATAGCGGCTGGCACGTAAGATTTTGTTGCCTTTAATCAACATTTCATCGCTAAGGCTACGGGTTTCAATTTTTTTTTTCAAAATTACAATATAGCTGCTACATTTTATTAAACTCATTCGCCGATTTTGGACATAACCCATTATGTGTGCCCGGTGACGGCAATAGGCTTGCTTCCTATTACGTGGGACTAAAAATACTGGCTAATTGTGGGTGTGTAATGCACCTCTGCCTACCCTTCCGGGGATATAGGCGTGATATGTGATATGTGTGTGTGTGTAGTTATAACATGCACTTTGATATCAGTGCATGTGAAAATTCAAAGTCCCCTGCATCAGGTGTTTGTTATTAGTGTTACCCTTCGTAGGACCAATCAAAAACATAGTGAACTTCAAAGTTTAAAATTTCGATAATAAAATTTTATAGTAGGGACGTATACTGATGAAATGTGAGCATATTATTATAAAAGTACCTTTACCTATGCACACAGAGTTTTGAGCAAAATCAAATAAATTGACAATTTTGGTGGAGTAACCTAACAACTGGGTGAAAGGTAATTGAAACTCAATGATTGATATTGAAATATTCACATCGGTATTCAACTTTCTGTGTAACGATATTTGTACCTATCTAAATGGAATCCGAATATGCAAATACGGGACGGGGTAGTACTTATGTAGATGTTTCCACAATGTTATCTAAAATTCCTCACTCTAAGTTGTTTGTGTTATAAGAACTAAATAACTGATATAAATTCCTATCTAGGTAACGGTTTTTAGACGTCGCCGTTTAGGCAACTTTATAATTCCGAGTGGAACCTGGGGCGAACCTGGGGCGCCCGGCAATGGATGTAGGTGCAGTCGAAAACCAGCTAAATGACAGAGTTATCGGATCCGTTATAGTTCTGTTTTCCTTTAAAGTCCATTACATGTACTAACATCAAATATTTTCAGAATTTTCGGGAAAGCCATTTAGATTTTAGAGACGCTCTGTTTTACCAAAAAAATTTGCTATAAAGTTGAAAATCTCGCAAACGAAAACTTCAATTAAAAAATTGTTTTAGCAACCTCTCTATATTTTAAAAGACCTATCGAATGATACCGTACACTCCGGGGTTGACGCAAGAAAAAAAAAAAAATTTTTGGTTACGTGTAATAAATATTTTTCACAATTTTATTGTAGCACTTGGTCATAGTATTAACTACACATATCCATGCAGTTTCATATTTCTAGTAAGTAGGTACTCACCGTTTAGGAGGAAAGCCGAGGACTGACATGAAGAAACCATAAGGGTTCCGAAACTTAAACTACGGAACCCTAAAAATTAACGTAGTGCAACTAAGTTCCACCTCATTGAATAATCAGTGGTTTAAATATGAAAGAGAAGGCGAAGAAAATTCATAAAAATGCGTGAGCGTGAATCGTGCAATAGTAGGTAGTATGGGAAAAGTTTTAATAAGAGGTTGGAATAAAGCCGAGATGAGGTTCGCTATCATCTAAGTTGAGAAGAAAGATTAAAACTTTGACTGGGACATTGCCCATTGCTAACCAAGTGTGAACTCATTGGCAGTAATAAAAACGTTCCTTCCTACGTTGGAAACTATTATTGCTACCTACTTCTTCGTAGGCATCGATCAAAAATTGTATTTGCTTTCACGTAGGTATTTATCGTACGGATAGTGAGCAGAGCAGAATTTAAAAAAAAGGTAGTAATTTCTAGGGTTTGGTAGGTATTTCTTATATTTTTAATGAGAATAGGCCATTATTTCCTACTTTAATTACGTGCCAATAATTGGACGAGTATAGGAATTGCTATGCCAATAATAGGGTTTCTTTTGAGTTTTGGATTAAAGTACAATATTTAGTTCAATATTTTAGTTCAATATTTATTTAATACCATTCAATCGCATACAAACGATTATAAAAACAAATGTTTGAGTATTTACGCTGATTCTCTTACATGTTTTGTCCACTAGCTTTTGTAAATGAGATTTTATGGGAATTTCGGGTTGACACAAGCTCACTACTAAAGTGCCAATAATTGGGCAGTTTACCCTACCATGTAATGTTGTGTTTCCGATATAAGTGCCGAAATATCGGAAACTCAAACCGACAGACGTTGGTAAATATCCCGATAATTCCAATAGTACCTAAGTACATTTGTTTGTTTCCATAGATATAATTTTTGTTTAACCTAACGACTGCACATCAACCTGAGAAAATTTCCACCAAATTGTCATCTGTTTAGGGGTCTATACAAAAAGACAGGACTCTACTTAACTATATACCTACCAATTAAGTTTTGTGGCATTAAGGAAGGTATAATTATGTACTTAGGTAGGTAATACTCACGCAGCGTTAGGTAGTATTGTAGATATGTTTGATAATGTTGAAGTGAAATTAGCCTTCCCGCAGCCTGATATTGCTAACGGCTTGCCCTGAAAGGTCAACGCACCCGTTGCTAAAGCATTTTCTGCGCCTATAAGAAGCCATCCACAAAGAATTAGGCTCAATAAACACCCACTTAATGCGCCCTGAAATCGACAAGCAGATAAACAGTTACCAATTATTTAGAGGTACCAACATTAATTAACTGGATATTACTATAATGTGAGAAAAACAATAAAAAGCGAACAAAATCTATTTTTATTACAGTGCCATCTGTGCGCCAACACCTACAACTAGCATATTTATTACAGTGACATCTATGTACTTAACGCTACTACTACTCGTAACTGATATTCGCCTTTTGCCCTACATGACTAGCGTAGGGTTCAGTTGCAGGCAAGCAACAACTTTTTTCATGCTTTTTAGTTTCCCTAACTCCGAAGAGGTTTTAACATTTTCCGATAGATGTCTCTAAATGTAGATATTGGAATTAAGTGGAAGTCTGCCTGACCAATGGGTAATTTACCAAGTTTGGGTTAACATGGTTAATTAAAAGTGTACTTAGATCTAAAGTTTAGTAAATTGAAAAATAAGTTGTGTAGTGTGTAGAACCCTGACTAGATATTATATAAGAGTTGCTAAGTAAGTCATAGCACATATTGATGTCGTCGGTAGTGCATCGTCTTTCGACTCCGGAGTCTCGGGTTCAATTAGGTACCGGGTCGCATCAAATATTTGTGTGATCCACAAATGGTAGTAATAATATTTAATAATTGTGTTGATAGTGGTGTGTTCCCTGATTTAATGAAATCTAGTAAATTAATTCCCCTGTTTAAATCGGGTAGTACTTCAGATCCGTCCAATTTCCGTCCTATTTCTGTACTACCTACATTTAGTAAAATTTTTGAAAAAATTATGCTTAATCAAATGCAAAATCACTTTAACGTTAATAAACTATTACATACAAAACAATTCGGTTTCACTCGTGGTCGGTCCACCACTGATGCCGGAATTAAATTATTAGAGTGTATATACACGGCCTGGGATGAGTCATATGATGCTTATGGTGTATTCTGTGACTTATCTAAGGCCTTCGATTGCGTTCAGCACCAGACTTTAATTAAGAAACTTGATCATTACGGAATCCGGGGGACGGCCTTGAATTTCGTCAATTCTTACTTAAGTGATAGGGTCCAGAAAGTAGTGATCAATGGTAAACAGTCACCTGGTTCTCCTGTAGCAATGGGGGTACCGCAGGGTTCAATTTTGGCACGTTTTCTTTTTCTAGTATATACTAATGATCTCCCTCACCTCATAAGAGACGACCACGAGGTAGTTTTGTTTGCTGATGACACTTCTTTAATATTTAAAGTTAAACGTGGACAGCGCGACCTTGACGATGTAAACATTGCCCTCTCTAGGATAGTCCACTGGTTTTGTGCTAATAATTTATTATTAAATGAAAATAAAACTAAATGTGTAAGATTCACCTTACCTAATGTAAGACTTGTTAAAACCAGTGTTAAGGTTAGGGATGATATAATAGAATTGGTCGATGACACTGTCTTTCTGGGCATAACGTTAAACTCCAAATTGCAATGGGGGCCTCATATCGGGAAAATTTCGGCCAGGCTTAGTTCAGCAGCCTATGCTGTCAAAAAGATCCGACAACTTACAAACATTAAAACGGCGCGTCTTGTCTACTTCAGCTACTTCCACAGTATCATGACATATGGCATACTACTGTGGGGTAACGCTGCCGATATTGAATGCATCTTTGTGTTGCAGAAGAGGGCTGTCCGGACTATCTATGGAATGGGGTCTCGGGAGTCATTAAGAGATAAGTTTAAGCATATTAACATCCTTACAGTGTATTCACAGTATATTTATGAAATTGTATTGTATACCCACAAGAACAAAAGTAAATTTGTGAAAAATAGTGATAATCATAATCTACCATACCATAGCATCACGCCTTTTTCCCGAAGGGGTAGGCAGAGGTGTGCAAACACACCGACATTTCGCCATATTAGGTCCCATGTAATAGGGGGCGAGCCTATTGCCATTTACCGGGCACAAGTTCCAGACTCTGGGATAATTATCTGGGTAAAATTCTAAAGAGAATTATACATTATCCACCAGACCCGGGAATCGAACCCGAGACCTCGAGCGTGACAGTCCGTACATAGTACCATTGTGCCACCGAGGTAATCATAATCTAAACTTAAGAAATAAGGATAAACTGGCTGTTCCTAAATTTAGGCTTCATAAAGTGAGTAATTCTTTTGCGGGGAACTTTATTCGAATGCACAATACATTGCCAACCGAAATAGCAAATTTATCAATTAATAAATTTAAAAAACTAATAAAACGTAAATTGTGCCATAAAGCTTATTATAGTATTAATGATTTCTTAGATGACAAGGCTGCCTGGTTGTAACACGAATTGCTCCTTTCTAAATAACTCTGTATTAGATTTAAGATGAAATATTTTGGAAAAAAGCCGAACTGAGTTTCTTGAGGGCTCTTCTCAGTCTCGTTGCATTTTGGAACCCTCGGTAGAGTCACACCAACTTTTGACGAATCTAAATAATTTTCTAAAAATTTCAAAGATAATAAACGTTATTTTATTTTATTTATTTTATTTTTTGGTTGTTTCGGAGTTTGGGTGTTTTCTATGAAAAATAAAATGTAAGTAGGTATATTATTTAGTTGTCTAAATTCTATAACACAGTCGTAGACTCTAAAGCTTAGTTGTGTGAGGATGTCCAAAAATATTTATTTATTTATAATACTATACTAGTGGTTATAGGTAGGTACTTACTGAACAATTAGCTCTGGAGAACACAATACCCAGAGTAAACAGTCCTAGTAGAGTACCAGCCGTGACACCGGTCACTCCTGAAGCAAAATGCTGTAAACGATCCAACTCCTTGGAAAACCACACTACTACCCCGCAGTATATTCCCACTAAAATACAAAGTAACTGAAATATACGAGAATAATGGTTAAACCAAGAGGTAGTTATGTAGGTTACACGTATAGTTATAGGAACTCTGAATTATGTGCTACCTTCATTATATTGCAACAGTCTTTCTCTCTAGCACGCTGAGGCATCCATGGTCTGATAAATTCTTCGAACAGAACTCCGGCTATCGAGTTGATAAGCGAAGCCATGCATCTGCAAATTTTTAATTTCAATCATAAACATTAATGTACTTAGATACCTACCTACCTACATACTTATAATCTCTGCCAGTGCCCTGGGGTTATCTTTCCGAGGGTGTGTAGCTGGGGCGTTCGCCAATGGACGTAAGGGTAACATTCATAAAAAATAAAACTTATAAAAAGAGCCAGTAGAAAAAAAGTACCATTAATTATAAGTAAATGAATATTTCCATAGTAAAAAGAAACATTCTGTAATTGTAATAATTTAATAACCATTGACATAATAATATTATTATAATACCCATAGTTATTTGATCAAAGGTAATTACTTTATAAAAAACGCGTGTTAATTTTTCAAATACCTCTCAAGCCACGCAAAAAACTGTCAAAAAAAATGGGAGCAAGGGCGGATGATGGCCGGGTGATGACATCGTGACCTTGTCTTACTATCTTGTAGAAAAAAAGGAATTACTCTACAACCAAACCATATTTTACGATTCTGTAAACGGCAATAGGTTTATTGATTTATATTTTTTATGATCAAGCCCCAAAAAATGAATAAAAATGCAAACAAATTATTTATTCTAATAGTCTAAAATTTGGAAACCACGTTGTTAGCTAAATTTCAAGGAATGAATGAAAATTTAAATGAATTTCAAGAAAATTCAAAAGAATTTCAAGAAAATTCAAGTGAATTTCAAGAAAATTCAAATGAATTTCAAGAAAATTCAAATGAATTTCAAAGAACAAGGACCTATGATATCTAATAGGTAACGTAAATATAAATATAATTTGATAAAAGACCTCAAGATGTTTATAATAACACCTCATAAAACTCGACCCGCCGAAACATAAAATCAACTAGGGCCAATTTATAACCGTTTCCCACCAAATTTGTCTAGCTTATTACACTGAAATATATAATTACGTACATAATCGTTCTCAAAATGAGTTCTAATGAATTTACGGAGATAAAAAGTATTTTTATTTTTACTTTTCACTGTATTCACTGACAAACATTGTAAAAATAACTCGGAAATCGGTAACTTTCTGGGGCTTTATATATTAGTTATAACGATGTATTTTTTTAAAACTATTACCTAAATAGAATCATTATAAACCGAATAATCATATTTCTAATAAGAAAACATTACTAACGTGACTAAATCAGAGTATTTCACTCCAAACGCACGCACTATAAATCTTACGCACTACCTGTCGCACTCTAAAAATAGCATCAACTGTCAATGCCGTGAAAAAAATATCGAACCACAGGTATAATAAAATTATGCTTCAATTTATCAAGGAAATGTTTTAGAGAACGCATGTTATCAAACTTATCCATACAAAAGTAGAACGTAAACACATTAAGATTAATCCTAAAGTCGCCTGGGGAGGTGCGGTGCCCGGGCACCGCTTGGGGTTTGGCGGTATCTTAACTTAAGTAGAGGTTAATTTGTGATATTGAGGCCTTCTAAAATATCAGTCACTCGAGGGGTCGCAGTTCAACGTTAGAAATTAAAGGATTTATAAAAAAGCTTCTAATAAATCTCACCCGGTTGTCGCACTGAATATTGACATGATGAAGATGCCACAGATACCAGGAAACATTGAAGCCAAGTTGTTCAGAAAATGTGGTACTAGCTGTAATGAATGAATATGTGGTAAGTTAAGAGTAAAAGCTGCTACACACAGTGCCGGCGGCAGAGCCGCCGGGTTTATGCCGAGCGGCACTGCCGCCGGCAATGCAAACCGCCGGCTTAGGCCGCGCATAGCCGCCAAGCATCATTCCGGTTGTGACAGTCATGTATGTATGAACTGACGCCGGCACCCCGCGCAACCCGCCGCCGGCACAGCCCGGCGGCCATGCCGGCGGTTTCTTTATGCGGCAAGCCGGCGGCTTCGTAAGCCGCCGGGTTAGCGGCGGCATGGCCGGCGGCACTGCCGTCGGCACTGTGTGTAGCAACCTTTAGGTTCGTCATTACAAGTGTAATTTCATCACGATGTACCAGAAGTGTTGGATAATTTGATAGGTACTCTTTTGTGCTTTATCCTACTGTCTTCAATTTTAACACCTAACCTTCTAGATAGGTAACTTA
This sequence comes from Nudaria mundana, assembly GCA_963556515.1. Taxonomy (NCBI): domain Eukaryota; kingdom Metazoa; phylum Arthropoda; class Insecta; order Lepidoptera; family Erebidae; genus Nudaria; species Nudaria mundana. Next base: position 8,231,692 of record OY748304.1, on the reverse strand, counting down.
TTATAACAGACACATGGTACGCTATATTAACATATCTAATATATAAAATTCTAGTGTCGCGGTGTTTGTAGTTAAACTCCTCCAAAACGGCTTGACCGACTCTCATGAAATTTTGTGCGCATATTAGGCCTGAGAATCGGACAACATCTTTTTTTCATCCTACTAAATGTTAGGGGAAGTCCACCCATAAAATATTTTTAGATAATTTTTAATTTTTTTTATGATACAGCATTAGAAAATACATACAACCCTGAATTTTCAACCCTCTACGATCAACCCCTATAATAAATTAGCCAACACACAATTATAGCCTACACTGTATTTATACTTAGTGCAGTACTTAAACAAAGCGAAAACACAAAGAAAATTATTGTGAAAATGATTCTGTCAGATTTTAGTAGGGAATAGTTTTTGTCGAGGTCACCTGAGTACGATTATATACCTACCTAAAACATTTTCAAGAAACCTACATCCTACTCTGATAACATCTTCCAATCTTTAGTAGGTAATCAGTAAACACACTTAAAACTTAAAATTCCGATAAGTTCAGAACCTACAATTTTTAAGGCGTTCAAAAACAGTAGAAACCTGTACATTTAATAAGTAAGCACATACATATCACGCCTATATTCCTGAAGGGGTAGGCAGAAGTGCATCACACACCCACAACTTGCCAGTATTTTTAAACATAAAAAAAACATAGCATCACGCCTTTTTCCCCGAAGGGGTAGGCAGAGGTGTGCAAACACACCCACATCTCGCCAGCTATGTTAGGTCCCATGTAATAGGGGGCGAGCCTATTGCCATTTACCGGGCACAAGTTCCAGACTCTGGGATAATTATCTGGGTAAAATTCTAAAGAGAATTATACATTATCCACCAAACCCGGGATTCGAACCCGAGACCTCGAGCGTGGCAGTCCGTACATAGTACCATTGTGCCACCGAGGTAGTATTTTTAGTCCCACATAATAGGGGGCAAGCCTATTGCCGTCGAATGAATCACTGAATGTGTTTCTAAGCGCAAATCTCGAGTGCAGCTGAACCGATTTCGCTGATTCTTTTTTTTGTTGTGATCGTTACTATTGAAGGAGAAGGTTATTATACGGTAAGGTTCTTATGCGGGAAAATATGCGGTACGAAGTTTGTCGGGACAGCTAGTTTTTATATAAAATGAACTAGGAAATAAGCTAACACAGTAGTTTTAACTCTACAAAATATAATAATATCAAGTTATAATAATATAATACCTTTGCAAATAATTATTTTATAACAAATTTCATTTACATAAAATATTATGTTAGTGAGTTAATTTTAAAAGATAGATAAGTATATGCTACCGCCGACGTTTTTTAGAACTTTCGAAGAAGAACAATTCTTTAGTACATCATTTTAATAATAACATTAACCGTTTGGCCAGCGCACGCAACGGAAGTTCTTAAAAGAAATATTTTTACTCGTTTTTGAAACATTTATCTATCTTAGCATAATGTTATATAGCCTATAGCCTTCCTCGATAAATGCACTTCTTAACAAAAAAATAATTTTTCAAATCGAACCTGTACTTCCTGAGATTAGCGCAAACAAACAAACAAACTTTTCTGCGTTATAATATTTGTATAGATTATGTTGTCAGAGGCAAGATACCGTTGTTGTGAATGTCTGATTTTTTAAGCATACCTACTTATATTTATTCTTTAGGTAAGTTGGGTAGACAGAAATGCATTACAGACCCACTCTTTGTCAGAAATTTATTGGTCCCACGTAATAGGGTCAAGCCTGTTGCCGTTACCAGGCACTATAGCAAGTTCATAACCACCTTTTAATTCGCACCAAATTTCCAACAGCCAGGACATACCATTAAATAGAATCTCTGTTGTCCGAGCGAAATCTCTGCAGTACGAGTGTTTAAGTGTTCCTTTATTTGAAACCATATTTTTAAAGTGTTTTTTTTATTGGAAGGGGGGCCGGATATGGGGAAAATCCCAAAAAAAAAAAAATTATATCAAGCATAGGTGACTACGTAGATTATTATTCGCACCATCTTTTATCCAAATCTGTACATACCTAATATTATTTCACACACACACACACACATATCCCGACTATATTTATATCTACCCCTGAAGGGGTAGGCAGCGGTGCATTACAGACCCACAATTTGCCAGTATTTTCAGTACCACGTAATAGGGGGCAAGCATAGCCGTCACCGGGCACACATAAATGGGTTATGTCCGAATGAATTTACTAAAAAGTAGCAGCTACACCTATTGTAATTTTGAAAAAATAATTGAAACCAACAAAAAGGTTTCAATTATTTTAAAATCTTACGTGCCAGCCGCTATGGCACAGCCAATTAGAGTCCTGGGCGTATCGGACTACCATTATTATTATGTATTAAAATCCTAATATTATTATGTATTCCATTCTACCATTCTTGGCGGATAAAATAATCATGATAGTTAAACCTACCTGTTCATGTTTCTTAATCTGTCCCGTAAGTAAAGGATCACATCCAGCAAACCAAGCGTATACCGCCAATCCCAAGAAGCACGATAATAACTTCATCAGTATAACTCCAATACAGGAAAATGTCAAACATAATCGAGCCTCTCTTATTGTTGGAACTGCTAGAAGTTTTTGTAATGTAGACTGGCTCAGTGCAGTTTTCCAAAGCCAATTTGTAGATAGAGCTAAGGTAACGGCGAAAAAAGATGTGTGGTGAGCCAGTTCTGGGTCTGGACTGTAACAATAAAGGATATAATTTTACAAAATAGAAATAAAATATATTTTATTTACAAAATCATTTCAATAAATTATTGAGAGGAGCGAAGCGGAGCTCAATTTTAGGCGACAAATGTAAATCGTTTGTGTGCCAACTCCTCAGAAACGGCTTGACCGATTTTGACCAAATTTGGCATGCTGTTCGACATCATACCCGGGAGTGCGTATATCTGAAATCATGAAAATAGAGCTGACCACAGAGGAATAATCACCGAAAATGTCCTGGACATCACCGAAAAACCAGATGATTATTGATAGAATTTTGACTGAATTTTGATTCTCAGAAGATTGACAGAAACACGTGCGTCAACAATGAAAATAGTTTTTTTTTTTCATTCGATTAATTAATTTAAGTATTCGATTCTGATTCTGATATGTAATAAAAACATTTTCTCCGCTCAACATTTGCAATTAGCAGCATGCCTTGCATACCTAGTTTATGAATACTTACTCGTAGAGAACCAATCGTCCTCCAAGATCAGCGATCTCCCACATTCTCTTAAAACCCATAGGTAATAGTGCTAAGCCACTAGGCAGAGCAGTTCCAGCCAGAGCTAGGAACGAAGTGACTATACCAAGAGTAACAATTGCTCTCAAACCTCCAATAGCACAGAATGTTGAGCAGGCAACGCATAATACTGCTGTTATTCGACCAGCTAATGGATTTGTAACTGCAACATGAAAATAAAACAAACAGTAAGAACAAATTGGCTTCTCAAAGAGTGCAAGTGTTTTGTTTGTTTGTTTGTAGTTCATTTAAAATGTCACAACTCACCTAATCTAAATGCCATGAGTGGTACATAAGGAACTATAGGTAGTAACATTAGCTTACTGAGAACAAATAAGACGGCAGCTATTGTTCTCGTGTGCGTTGAAAATCTTATCTCTAAATATTCAAAACTTGATGATAATTGTAGCTTGTGGAAAACTAGAAGCAAAAGGAATATTACAAGTGTTACTCAAAGTATCTAATATGTTGGGAAGGTTAGGAATCTAAATAAGGAATCGAAATTGCAGTTTACGTTCATTATAAAATTATACAATCGTACGTAACCCAGTCCAGTATAGTCCGAGACGCCCAGAACTTTAATTGGCTGTGCCATAGCGGCTGGCACGTAAGATTTTGTTGCCTTTCATCAACATTTCATCGCAAGGCAAAGGGTTTAAATTTTTTTTCAAAATTACGTTATAGCTGCTACTTTCTATTCAATTGATTTAGCCATTTTGGAAATAACCCATTACATGTGTGCCCGGTGACGGCAATAGGTTCACCCCCTATTACGTGGGACTAAAAATACTGGCAAATTGTGGGTATGTAATGCACCTCTGCCTACCCCTTCGGGGATATAGGCGTGATATGCGTATGTGTATGTTAGTATGTATGGAACCCAGCAATTATGTTTGACTGAATTGTATAATTTTAATGTCCCGTGTAAAAACTAAACCATCAGAGTAGAACTGCTGGCGCCTATGTTATCATTAAATATTAAATTTACATTTTGTCAGACAGCAAGGTAAGTAATTAAGTAAGTAAGTAAATACTCTTTATAGTACACAATAGAGAAACATATGGTTTATAACAAGTCTTAAAAAAAATGTACAACAGGCTGCCTTATTGCTAAAGAGCAATCTCTTCCAGGCAACCTTAGGATGGAATGAATGAAAAATTACAAGAATTGATAGGAGCTGTGTACAATGTAATACACTAAAAGTTTTGCACTTCTATAAGTATAGCTAATCGGAACTATTTGAATTTCGAATGTTATATTTTTTTAAACGTTGCAACCTTTTTAGTAATAAAAAAAAACAATTGGTGGGAAATCATTTGTCAATTGTTTTTTATCACACATCAAAGTTCTACGTATGCAACGAAAATGGAATTAAGTCGAAAAGATTTTAGAGCGATGATTTTTTATGAGTTCTCTCTCTCTCCGCAAGACTGTGCCGCTCGTCTTCAAAATGCTTTAGGGAGAGAAGCACCTTGTTTGAGCACCGTGAGGGGATGGTTTGCTGAATTTGAGAGAGGTCGAGTTTCTTTACATGACGAATTTCGTGAAGGGCGGCCTTCAACTAACGTCAACGAAAATAATGTAGCTACTGTTAAGCGGTTAATTGAAGAAAACCCGCGGATTACCTATGAGACAATTCGAAGACTATTGGGGATTGATATGAGTCAAATCCAGAAAATTTTACACGAAGAATTGAAAGTTCGGAAACTTTGTTGTCGTTGTATCCTTCATGAACTGACAGCGGAGCAGAAGCGGGCTCGCGTGGAATCGTGGCTCACAGATGCTACTGAAGTACGACCACGGACATTCTAATGCTGTTTATGACATTGTCACAGGAGACGAAACGTGGATTTATTGTTTTGAACCCGAAAAAAAACAGCAATCTTGTGAATGGGTGTTTGACAATGAGAACAAGCCAACAAAATTTTTTGGGGTGCAAAGGGGCTCTACCAACATCTATAGGGCCCCAGCGACCTCACCTGCTAGTGGCGCACCTGCTGATAAACGGACGAGGCTCGTTAATTTACGGTACCTATGGAGTGGCTTCGGCCCCTACGTGGGTACCAGGTGGTACAACAGTGTTGGTCCGGGGGGGTACCACCGTGCAGCTGTGCTAAAGCCCCCCAAGTAACCCAGCCCAGGCTGGGTTGCGTTAGGGGTTCAGCAGCTGCACCGCCGGGCCCAGGGCGATGTATGGTGCAGCAGGCATGGGACCAGTGGGGGCGAAACGGAGTCTAGTGTGGGTGGTGTGGGTCGATTCGCCGGCCAGGGAGACCCTTAGCAACGGCGTTGCCGCGGCCGCCCGCAACACAGTCATGGGGCCCGCCTGGGGCCAACCACCCCAGGAGGCTGCCCCACATGTTGCGCATAATCCTGATGTGGGATCGCCGCTCCGGGTGGTAACCGGTGTGGGGTAGCGGCGGCCTTGCATCAGGGGGGTTTGGGAGCCCTTCCGTCCGGCGGGTCGGCTCCGACCTAACCACACGGTTCTAGACAAAGCTAGCCCCTGCGCTTTGTCACTTACTGCTGCACCAAATGTCGCCCTGTCTTCACGCTTCTTCTTCAAAATCTACAATGGCAGTGCAACAAAAAAGAAATAAACGTTACACAGCGGCCCTAGGAAACCCCACAACTTCACATTTCGAGGTGGAGTTCACTAACGTCCGTGGACTCCATGCGAACCTCGATACCGTCCACCACCACCTTGAGATGGCACGGCCCGCTGTGATGTTCCTCACGGAGACACAAATACGCCGCCCTGACGACACGTCTTACCTGTGTTACCCCGGCTATGTCATCGAGGAACAATTTCGAGACAAAGCCGGGGTGTGCGTGTTCGTTAGGGCGGATGTTTGCTGCCGCCGGTTGCGCTGCCTAGAGAACCCCTCCAATTCCGTCCTTTGGCTGCACGTAGACCATGGCTCTATGAGCCAGATCTACGTGTGCGTCTACCGATCCCACACAGGGGATTCTGAGACAACAAAGCTCTTCCAGTACCTCAGCGAGACGGCTGATGAAGCGCAGGTGCGGTTCCCGAACGCTGACCTAGTGTTTCTGGGGGACTTCAATGGCCATCACATTGAATGGCTGGGGTCCCTCAAGACTGATCATGCGGGTAGAGCCGCCCATGCGTTCGCTCTCTCCCACGGTCTGACCCAGATGGTATGCGGGATCACCCGGATACCAGACAGGTCAGATCACGCGCCCGCTCTGCTGGATCTACTGCTGACGAGTCGCCCAGCCCAGTACAGTGTTTCGGTAGGAGCCCCACTGGGTAGTTCCGACCACTGTGTTGTTCACGCTGGCATGAAGGTGTCACCTCCTGCACGTCCTGTGCAAACGTCACGACGACTATGGCACTACTCGTCAGCGGATTGGGACGGTCTACGCGATTATTTTGCGTCCGTCCCCTGGAGCCAGCGCTGCTTTGTAGGAAAGGCTCCTTCGGACAGTGCTTCTGCTATTGCTGGCGAGATCAGTTTAGGGATGGATTATTACATCCCTTTCACTGATGTCGCCAGTATCCGCAGAGCCCGTCCCTGGTTCGGGCGAGATTGTGCCAAAGCTGTTCGACAAAAACAGTCGGCATATCGCGCCTGGATCAGGGCCCGGGCTGTGCGCGACCCAAACGTGGGCCACCTCAAAGCAGCGTACAACCGGGCCACAAAGTCGAGTAAGAGGGCCTTTAAGAGAGCGGATGCCCAGCGCGTCGCGCGGCTTGGTCAGGAGCTCACTTCCCATCCCACGGGCAGCCGTGGATTCTGGCAACTGGCCAAAGCCGTGCAATCTAACTTTTGTCAGCCCTCGCTGCCACCGCTGCGTTACCCAGATGGAACACTGGCTCACAAAGCCCAAGAGAAAGCGGATATGCTCGCAGACCTCTTTGCGGCTAATTCCCGGGTCGACGACCGTGGCCTGCAGCCCCCCGCCATCGCCAACTGTGGCCACACAATGCCTGATATTGTTATCAGGCAATGTGATGTACGGGCAGTGCTGCGGTCACTCGACACGCGGAAAGCCAGTGGCCCTGACGGCATTCCGGCGGTGGTGCTACGAAAATGTGCAGCTGAGTTGTCTCCAGTATTAACGCGTCTGTACCGCCTGTCATACTCTTCAGGGCTCGTGCCGGAGGTCTGGAAGGAGGCGAACGTACAACCGATCCCCAAGAAAGGTCGATCGGTCCGATCCAGGCAACTATCGACCCATAGCTGTCACCTCAGTCATTTGCAAGGTGCTTGAGCTCCTTATAAATAAGCAGCTCATGCAATTCCTAGAGGATCACTCGCTAATCAATGATCGACAATACGGCTTCAGGCCAAAGCGATCAACGGGTGATCTTCTGGCATTCGTAACGCATGTCTGGGGTGGGGCTATGGAAAGGCACGGCGAGTCCTTGGCTATTAGCCTGGACATCGCCAAAGCCTTCGATAGGGTCTGGCATGCTTCGCTCCTTTCCAAGCTTCCGGCATATGGTCTACCTCCTCAACTGTGCAGCTGGATTGCCAGCTTTTTAAACGAGCGCCGAGTGCGGGTCCTCTGCGATGGCCAGGCTTCTCGCTTCTTGCAAGTGAATGCCGGGGTACCGCAGGGGTCCGTACTATCACCAACTCTCTTTCTTCTGCATATCAATGATATGCTATCCCTCGGGAACATTCATTGCTATGCAGATGACAGCACACTGCACGGGAGTTACTCGGTTCGTCCGACGGCGGGGCGATCTGAGATTGAGGAGGAGAGACGACGACTCGTGGCTGATCTCGACCGTAACCTCGACAGTATCTCTCAATGGGGTACCGAGAACCTGGTCGAGTTCAATGCCCGCAAAACACAGGCGTGTGCATTTACTGCGAAGAAATCCCCTTTCCTTCCCCTACCCTCTCTTCAGAATGCATTATTACCAATGAAGGACAACCTTGATATCCTTGGCATAGACGTTCGTCGAGAGCTCAATAATAAAAACTACATCGAAAGATGTATAGGGCTAGCTTCGCGGAAACTAGGAATACTGAATAAGGTAAAGAGATTCTTTACACCGGACCAGAGGTGTCTGCTGTACAAGACGCAGATTAGACCCTGCGTCGAATACTGCTCTCACCTCTGGGACGGCTCCGCGAAGTATCTGCTGGACGCTCTCGACGCTATGCAGCGACGGGCTATCCGTATTATTGGTTGTCCGGAGGTAACGGGAAGCCTTGAGCCGCTAGCTCAGCGCCGAACAATAGCTTCCTTGGCCGCATTCTACCGTATTTACCACGGCGAGTGTTCTGAAGAGCTCTTCAATCTGATCCCACCCTCTTCCTTCCGATCCCGAACGACTCGTGCCGGGCAGAGATGCCACCCCCACACAGTGGATAGCATGTTCGCGAGAACCGAACGTTTTAAACGTTCGTTTCTCTGCCGAACGATAGTGGCCTGGAACGCCCTGCCTGTGCACGTGTTTCCTCCCACATATAATCCTGGGTTCTTTAAGCGGAGCGTGAAGAGGCACATCAGTAGGTCGTCAAGTTGAGGGCCACTCTCAATAGTAATGTGTCACGTCGTCACGACTTACCACCAGGCGGGCGGCGTCAATTTGGCGAACCAAATATAAAAAAAAAAAAAAAAAAAAAAAAAAAAAAAAAAAAAAAAAAAAAAGTGAGGCAGGGGAGAAACGTTGGTAAAAAAATGATCGCGATTTTTTTCTCAGCTACGGGTCCCATCTGTACAATTCTACTTGAAGATCAAAAGAGTGTTAATGCCGAGTGGTATTCTACCATTTGTTTACCCTGGGTGTTAGAAAAAGTTCGCGAAAGACGACCCAAAAGCCGCGTTCTCGCTACTAACGCTTCTTCACACACGGCCAATAAAACAAAGTCATTTTTAGCTTCCGAAAAAGTACAACTCGTCACCCATCCTGCGCATAGCCCCGACCTAGCACCCTGTGATTTCTGTATGTTCCCCAAAATCAAAGATTTGATGAGAGGTTTCACTTTTACCAACTCGAAGATGCAGTGATAGCGTTCTATCCGCACGTAGAAAACATGCCTTCAGATATGTGGTCCTTCTGTTTTAAAAAATGGTTCGATCACATGAAAAAAATGTTTAAAAGGTAAAGGAGAGTATTTTGAAAAGCAATAAACAAAATATTTTGATTTTAACATGTTGTTTTTTTAAGTTACGCAAAACTTATAGTGTAACCTACTCGTAATTATATTTAAAAAAAGAAGGCAGTAAGGTGGTCATACCAGGTAAATAAATAACTGCTGTTAGAAAAGTAACCACCACCAGAGACAACGCTGACGCCCAGTACTGTGTTCCTCTTAGGTAAATTTCCACCGGCACACCGAGCAGTGTGATACTGGTCAAATGGCTGAAAACCCATAAGGAATTAAAAATATTTATGATCAGTGGCTCCTCGAAGATTTGGCACCTGAAATTTCTAGTGAAAGCCATTTTAGGTAACATCAATAGTAAAACTTTGTCCACAATTGACTCAGCAGTTTATCGTTGGTACTTAGTTTATTGTTTGGATTGCTAGTGTTGCCCGTGACATAAACCGTGGCTAGTTTAAGTACCAGTCCTGCTCATCCTGGTCATTGGTTGATGTAAGAAAAAGATTATTTCGATCTTCTTATAATTTGCACAAAACTGTTACGGTTATTAAACACAAAAAATTATTTACAATAAGAATTACAATATACAAATAATACATAATTATAGACTAAAAATATTTACATTACAAAATATCGTTTAAAAAATCCTCCGCGTCATTGCCGACTGGGAAGGTTCCCAGAATGCTGACTGTGTTGCCACGTTGGATGGCGATACTTATTCTTTGGGCCAGAAAATAACCAGCCTTCTGGTCCTGAGAAGCATCGATTAGACGTATAGCAATGTCTTTACGGATTAAATAATAAGTACTAACTATGTGTTTCCAATCTGTAACTGTATTTATTTTTGTAGTGAAATGAAAAACTCACCTTGACACAAGCGCTAAACTGATAGATATAACAGACATATTCTTCCCACCAAATAAAAACCCTTCCACAGTTCCATATTTCTTGTTAATCACATTGTAATACACTATTATACCTATAATAACCCCTAAAATAATACCAAATAAACAGTATTCAGCCACATTGAAATAAATAGGAGAGACCGGCACATCATTGCTTATTTTTTTCATCATTTTGTTACTAGTTTATGAGTTTCTTGACACGTGTTCTGAGAAACGCGCGTTGTTGCCAATTATACATTACCAACATTACTATCAGCAGTTAACTCTCTACAAACATTGATAGACACTAAAACAAAGATAAAAGTGGATTTAACATCAATCTTTCTTCAAATACAAGCCTTTCGTAGCATTACCACATTGTTCGCTTGTTGATCAATTATAGTTATTTTGTAGATATGTAATTATAATTACTTTTACAAATTTATATACTAGTAGTAAATATCACCAACTAGCTTTTATTTTGTGGCTGCTCATTCGTGTTTAATATCATCAACGTTTCATCAAATTGACGCTCACTGTTGGGTGTATGCCGTATGCCTAGTAATAAAAGTAACATCCCTAACATTTTCAAAGCATAAAGCCGACATTCAGAAGACCATTAGTTAGCATGCATATTTAACCGTCCATGACATCAAGCCAGAATCCAATATTAGATAAGTAGGTACTTTGATTGAAACTCTATAAACTAGCCTTTACTGTTTGTAAACCTGAAAAGTCTTTTGCCTATCTCTACCCAACCAAACAGGTTATATATACAGGGTGTTACGAAAGGGTTATATCAACCCGAAGCCAGCATCTGTGGCGGTCGCTACATATCGAAACGGGTTCTGGTCGACCAGCTGATGGTGGTGGCTTCGGGTTGATATAACCCTTACGTAACACCCGGTATAGGTTATACATATAAATAGGTACCTACATCTAGATTTAATATTTCTTTAGAAACTTTATGGACTTCCTGAAAATTGCCAACTGAATTACAAAATTTAGAAGAGGAAATACTTTACCACAGATATAGTATATATCTGTGGTAATCTATATAATGTATATCTATACTCCCTCCGCGCATGGCTATATTACACCTCTAAATATTCACACACACTTCCACACATATTTACATATAATCTCTTACTTGCTCAGTGGGAATGTGATAGTTTTGACTATCTTACTGCCGAACCTCAGAAACCTTTCAACCCTATTTGAAACACTATCTAGTTACTCTGGCTTCATTAATGGCTAATATACAAGATATTAATACGGAACTAGACTATGATCCTACCCTACACTCACATAACTACCACCCAGAGGACTGTCTTACCTATCTGACTAATTTTAAACTCGGCCTTAAAATAGTACACATAAACATACGTAGTATAAACAAAAATATTGATCAGTTTTGTGTAATGCTCTCGGTTACCAAGGTAAAATTTGATATCATAATATTCACCGAGTGCTGGTCAAGTAAAACGAGCACTCCACCCTCTCTTGACGGGTATATACCACATTGCTCAACAGATATACAAAATCAAAATGATGGCATAATTATGTACACTAATAAGGAACTTACATGCAAAATAAGAGAGCCCTTGTTTAAGAGCGGAAGCTGCTTAGTATGCCAAATAAACAACACCATTGGTATCGTGGCAACTTACCGTTCACCCTCATATACAAGTACAGACGAACAGAAGGATTTCCTGGATAGTTTAAACAATGTATATAATGACTTAACTACACAACACCTGATCCTTATTGGTGATATGAACATCAACATACGCCCAAATAGCATAGATCCCTTATACGAAGAATATATGATTCTTAACTCGTCCCACGGACTCTTTCCTACTCACACCTATCCTACAAGAGCTAGCCAAAGATGTGTAGACCATACCTTTACAAAACTAAATCTTTCATCTACATCACTAGTTCTGGACTCTTATATCACTAACCATAAGCACATAGTTTTCTTCATGGAACAAGCAGTGCTCAGTCGTAAACATGACGATCTAAAGAATTGTACAAATTATTCAAAAACGAAAATTGATATTGATAACATCGATTTCTCTCATATATCCGAAATAGACAATGCAAATCTAGCTACCAATAAACTCATTCATACTAAACAATGGTAAGTAAAATGTTTTTAAGAAAAAACCTTTTAAATTTATATAATAGCATTAATTTTTCGCAGAATTAAAAGGACAACAAAACGAGAGAGAACAGCCTGTTCTCTCTGAGACAGTCTTGATAATGCCTCGTTTAGAGGCGAAACAATTGTCGACGTTTTGTTGTCCTTTTAATTCTGCGAAAAATAATGCTATTATATAAATTTAAAAGGTTTTTTCTTAAAAACATTTTACTTACCATTGTTTTGTCATGGATTTTCGCCAAGTAACGCCTGTTTCTATCCAATATTTCATTCATACTATATCAAGCATTATTGAATCAAATACTAAAATCGTAAATATACCAAAAAGGAATAGAATACTAAAACCCTGGATGACTCCGGGACTAGTTAAGTGCATTAGGAACCGTGATCGATTACATAATTAAGTCTAAAAAATCACCTGAAAATATAACACTCAGAATTACTTACACCCGTTACCGGAATTTTTGTAATCGGCTTGTCCGAGGGCAAAAGGCGGACTATAATAAAAAAATCATAGAGGAAGCTGGCGTGAACCCTAAAAATCTCTGGAAAGCTATTAAGACTGTCACCGATACCCATAAAAATGTTGACAGCCCTACAGAACTTCTAGGAATTCACAATGACCCTAAGCAGTCGGTAAATGATGTTTGTCACTTTTTCACTTCAATAGGCAAAAAATTAGCTGAAAATCTAGCTCGCCTAGGGTGTGAGCACAGTGTCCCAGGAGTGAAACCATTTCCTCCAATCTCAAAAGCAACGAATTCCATGGTCCTACTTGATGTGAGCGAAGCTGAAATAGAAACTATAATACTTCAGTTGCGCTCGGACTGTGCGGTTGGGTGGGATGGAATATCATCTAACATTCTAAAACTTGCCCGAACAAAACTGATCCCTCTTATAACACATATTTGTAACCTGGCAATGAGGACTGGCGTATTTCCTGATGGCTTTAAAAAAGCAATACTCCATCCAATCCACAAGAGTGGTGACAGAGACTGTGTCAACAACTACCGTCCTATTTCAATACTCTCTGCACTATCAAAAATTCTGGAAAAAATATTAAACAAAGCTCTAAAAAACTACATTAAAAAGTATAACATCTTAGCTGGTAACCAATATGGTTTTCGTTCAGAGTTTTCCACGGAGGACGCTGTGATTGACTTAACCAACTCAGTAGTGAGAAATCTGGATGGTAATAGTCGATGTTTGTGCATATTTTTGGATCTGTCAAAAGCTTTTGACACACTCTCTGTTTCGATTCTCCTGGATAAAATGGAAAGATTGGGCATTCGCGGGGTCATTCATGATTTATTTAGGGATTATCTCACAAATAGAACCCAACTGGTTAAAGTAGGAAATCAGTATAGCGATGAATATTTGTATAACTACGGCGTCCCACAAGGCCCTACGTTGTTCCAGCTATACGTAAACGACCTCTGTACGATGACTTTGCCACACACCAAAATTTTCGCATATGCGGATGACACGGCATTGGTTGTATCGGGTCCTAACTGGACGACAGTAAAGGAGAGGGCAGAATATGCGCTAAAGCAAGTTATGACCTGGTTGTCACAAAACTTGCTTACACTAAATGTAAATAAAACACTGTTTGTACCATTTTCCCTGTCTAAAGTTAATACCCCACCACCAAACTTCTCAATCAAAGCCCATTCCTGTTCTTTGGTTGCGGACTGCACCTGCCCGGACCTAGTTGGACAGGTGAGCGCAAAATATCTGGGCGTATATATAGATAGTGGGCTTAAGTGGGACATTCAAGTTGACACCGTGAGAACTAGAGTAAGAAGACTAATACATGTATTTAAAACACTACGCGATGCGACTACGAAACCAACCTTAAAAATGGTTTATCTGTCTCTCTGTCAGTCCGTAATACAATATTGCATCCCGGTCTGGGGAGGATCCACTAAAACTCAACTTTTGAAATTGGAAAGAGCACAGAGAGCTGTACTTAAAGTTATGCACAAAAAACCTAGAAGATATCCGACAACACAACTTTACGCGGAAAGTGATGTACTGACTGTGAGACAGCTCTTTATGCTCAGGACTATACTAAAAAAGCATCGATGTGTGCCTCTACCTGACCCTAGGAAGCGCAGTAGGCAGCCCGTGTGTTCTGTTCTCCACTGTTGGACCTCCTTTGCTAGACGACAATTCAACAGCCTGGGCAGCAAACTATACAACAAACTAACTATAAAGGAAGATATTGTGGGTCTTAACTATTACCGGGTTAAAAAGAAAGCAATTAGTTGGCTACTCCAGCTTGATTACGAAGGCACTGAACACACAGATACACACACACTACACACACACACCCACACACACATACACACACACACACAGTAGGTATCGACTAGAAATAATTATCATCCATACTTGAATAGTTTACACTCTTACCATATGTAACGTTAATTCAATAATTGTACTTACCTTGAATGTCCCCATGTTTTGATAATAGTGTCTAAAATTGTCACACATACCTATAATATTGAAAAAGAGCGCTGTCTCCCATGATACAGGCCCTGGCCTAGTATGGGTTTCAGTATCTGAAATTATTGTAATAAAATTATGTACTATTAATTAAGAAACATTTTTGTCAAGTAGGTACTACTCGTGTCAATAAACAATTTATTATTATTATTATTTATTATGGCTCCGTCTCTGCCCGACGCGGACAGCACCAGCGAAGACGACGTACCCGAAGTCAGGGTGGGGGAGCTAGGTGCGGCAGCACTCCGGCTTAAACGCCGGAAAATCACTGCCCCCGGACCCGACGGCATTCCTGGCCGTGCATGGGTCCTGGCCCTCGAAGAACTCGGGCCTCGACTGATGGGGCTCTTTAGCGCATGCCTCGAAAGGGGCCAGTTTCCCAAGGTGTGGAGGACGGGGAAACTGGTCCTGATCCGTAAGGCGGGGCGGCCGGTGGACTCACCGTCCGGATACCGGCCGATCGTGTTGCTCGACGAGGTGTGTAAGCTCTTTGAGAAAATTATCGCGGAACGCCTCGTCGAGCATCTCTCGACGGTGGGGCCAGACCTGGCAGACAACCAGTACGGTTTCCGTCGGGGACGCTCCACCGTAAGCGCGATCATGCGCGTGAAGAGCCTGACGGAGAAAGCTGTCTCGCAGGGCAAGGTGGTGATGGTTGACATCGCCAACGCGTTCAACACCTTGCCATGGAGCTGTGTTAGGGAGGCGCTCGTGTTTCACGAAACGCCTCTCTACCTCCGTCGTATTGTCGGGGCCTATCTCTCGGAGAGGGCCATAGCTTTCCCCAGCTGGCTCGGGCCAGCTCGGCGAGATGTGTCGTGCGGTGTTTTGCAGGGGTCGGTCATCGGGCCACTTCTGTGGAACATCGGCTACGACTGGGTGCTGCAGGGTGCGTTGCCTGAGGGCGTCAGCGTAACGTCCTACGCCGACGATACCCTAGTCACGGCGCGGGGTGCACCGTACCAGGAGGCAGCACTCAAGGTCAAGACGGGTGTTGCTAAAGTTGTGGGTCGGATACGGCGGCTGGGACTGGAGGTGGCCTTGCACAAGTCCGAGGTTCTGTATTTTCACAGACCTCGGAACGGTCCACCTGAAGGTTCCAGCATAAATGTGGGAGGCGTTAGCATCGGCATCAAGCCCTCGATGAAGTATCTAGGGACCGTACTTGATAGCCAACCAGGGGGACCAAACTTCGGACCACATTTCCGAAGTTTGGTCCCCAAGGTGACACAGGCATCTGTCGCGCTTTCGCGACTGATGCCCAACCTAAAGGGACCCAACGCTTCCTGCAGGAGACTGTACCTGGGGATCGTGCGGAGTATGGCCCTATACGGGGCTCCCGTATGGGTGGTGCGGTTGACGGCCAACAACTCAACGCTCCTTAACAGACCGTTGAGGACATTGGCCGTCAAAACAATAAGGGCTACCGCCCGATCTCCGGAGAGGCTAGTGACCTCAAGTATCGTGTGACGCAGATCGTTACCGGGCATGGATGCTTCAGTAGCTATCTGTTTGGCATCCGTCGTGAGGTCACACCCCGGTGTCAACACTGCGAGGTTTCCGACGACAACACCGCACTCCACACGTTGGTGGAGTGCTCAGTGTGGGCGAGTCAGCGCCGGGACCTCGTAGAGGGTCTGGACGTGGAGACCATGCTTCAAGACATGGTCTCCAGCGGGAGTAGGTGGAACGCGGCCGTGTCCTTCTGCGAGCAAGTCGTGCTCGCGAAGGAGGCGGTCGAGAGGGAGAGGGAGCGTACCCTCCCCGCCGAGTTCCTTAGTCAGCGGCGAGAGCGCCGCAGACTCATCTACGCCCAAGACTATCGACCTCCATGATCGGGGCCTGAGGACGGCGGCATCGCCACCCGTCGTCCTTACAGAAGCAGGCTAGAAGGGTTGCCCCATAGCCTTTGCCATTGCCTTTGCCCCATAGCACGCAACCAGATTTACTCACTGACGCGGGATAAAACCCTACAACCTCCGCAGAGACTACAGAGGTAGTCAAATTCCGTCGGGCGCCACTGGAAATACGTTCTGCTTGTAACCAGAGACGCCCGGCAACGGACGTAAGAGCGGCCGGAACTAAAAAAAAAAGATATAGTACTATACTAGTTGACTTTACGTTGATTACTAATAATAAGTATTTGTGTGTTATGTAATTTCATTTTTATGAGAGCTACTGCAGAAGCAGATAAAGTGATTATGAAAAATTGCAGAGAAGGTACCTAAGTATTAAAAGATTTGGCAGATGATACGACACTAGATACTATAGTATAGATGGTACGACCGGGGACATGGGGATTATTTAGAACGTTCGATTACGTTTGATTACGTACAGATTGATAATTTGTCAGACAAACAGACACATATCACACCTATATCCCCTAAGGGGTAGGCAGAGGTGCATTACACACCCACAATTTGCCAGTATTTTCAGTCCCACGTAATAGGGGGCAAGCGTATTGCCGTCACCGTCGCATTTATAATGGGTTATGTCCAAAATGTCCGAATGAAATTAATAAAAAGTAGCAGCTACATTGTAATTTTGAAAAATATGTATAAAACCCATTGCCTTGCGATGAAATGTTGATGAAAAGCAACAAAATCTTACGTGCCAGCCGCTATGGCACAGCCAATTAAAGTCCTGGGCGTTTCGGACTATTTGGACTTCTTAATTTATACGTCGAATTATTTGCTTTATGAAAAACTACCTAGCTGATAACCGCGGCTCCGCCCGCGTGATGTAGTTTTCTCGTTCCTTTCCCGTGGGAAGACATTAATATACACAAACAAACAATCAAATCTTTCCTCTTTATAATAATCCTACTAATATTATAAACGCGAAAGTTTGTGAGTATGTAGGTATGTATGTATGTATGTATGGATGGATGTTTGTTACTCTTTCACGTAAAAAGTACTGAATGGATTTTAATGAAACTTTACAATAATATAGCTTATACATCAGAATAACACATAGGCTACAATTTATATAGATATAGTGTGTGAATTGTTCAAAATATGACGCGGCGCGACGGGAACGGGAAAAAATCCAAATTACCACGCGGACGAAGTCGCGGGCGACCACTAGTAACCTTTATATTTATCTAAGATAAGGATGAACAAAATTAAGTGAAGGTTAATTTTCTACGGGCTTTTAGACAATCTCATCAAACCTTTATCTGTCAAATTGCGGTTTTATGTTTTATCTTCATTACAATATTAAGAAACAACGGTTTCAATGGTTTCAATTCAACAAAAACAAGAAGTTAAAATGCCGATGTAACTATACTATGTACTATAAATAGGACAAGTTCTATATTAAGTATCGGCTACTGTACAAGTGTCGGGTACAAAGAAAGTATTGTAGGTAAAATCTATGAAAATAATAGAACAAATTCTGTTGTTTTTTTTTTTATTCGTAGCTCTTGTTCTGTAATATTACACAGCGTACTGGTAGGTATTCTTATTCTGT
Organism: Nudaria mundana; assembly: GCA_963556515.1. Classification (NCBI taxonomy): domain Eukaryota; kingdom Metazoa; phylum Arthropoda; class Insecta; order Lepidoptera; family Erebidae; genus Nudaria; species Nudaria mundana. The sequence goes on along the minus strand of OY748304.1, from coordinate 8,213,281 downwards.
GATACTGGTGAGAATAAAAAGAAAAGACTTGCCTGTATACTACAAGTAACTAAATTGCTGAGAGCGCCATCTAAGATTATCATTCTGAACTACGTGCAGCGTAAGGCTACATTGGCATCAAATAAAAAATTAAGCGAAGCAAGTGGCTTGCTAGGTAGGTCCGTGGTTTTAATATTGTTAGTTCCTTTATACATCCATAGATGTTGTTGTATTTAATTTACTTAATACATAAATATTATCTCGCGTAGGTATATATTCCTGAAGGGGGAGCCTATTACCATGTACGGGTACTTGAAGATTTTTTATTTGTCAGAGTTTTGTACGTCCGGTAAGGATGACTTTGACCTTGTAGATAGGGCTTCTTAGCCCCACAGCCCTTCATCTTAGTAGACTTCTCTCTCGCTACTTCACCCGTTTATCGTTTTCTCGTTCCTAACAGGTACCAATGGGTTACTAAAAAAAACCGTCCAAGTGCGTGTCAGGCCAGGCATAATACAGGGTTCCGTAGTCACACATAATAAATAAATAATAATAATAAATATTGTTGGACATTCTCACACAACGTCATCCAGCCCAAACTAAGCTATAAGCTTGTGCTATGGGATCTAGACAACTGATAAACATACTTATATATAAAATATTGGATGGAACCAGGCGTTACTCGGCGAAAATCCATGACAAAGCAATGGTAAGTAAAATATTTTTAAAAAAACACTTTAAACTTATTTTAAATTTCTTAATAGCACTATTTTTCGCAGGATTAAAAAGAGAACAAAACGTCGACAATTGTTTCGCCTCTAAACGAAGCATTATCAAGACTGTCTCAGAGAGAACAGCTGTTCGTTTTGTTGTCTTTTTAATCCTGCGAAAAATAGTGCTATTAAGAAATTTAAAATAAGTTTAAAGTGTTTTTTTTTTAATATTTTACTTACCATACTTATATATTTCTAAATACATACATAATATACATAGAAAACACCCAAACTCCGAAACAAACATTTGTGGATCACACAAATATCTGATTCGACCTGGGAATCGAACCCGAGACTCCGCCGAGACCACGCCACCGAAGCAGCATTATAACCTCTATAACTCCTAAACTAACAAAGTTATCTGGTCCGTTATAGTTTTCTTTCAAAGTTCATTATATGGACTAAAATAATGTATTTTTCAGATTCTTCGATCTAGCCGTTTAGATTTTAGAGGGGGCGGGTGGGGGTGACGCTCTGTTTAAACAAAGTACTTTGTAGCACTTTGTCGGAATTGTAAATACACATATCCGTGCAAAATTCTATCTTTTTAGCACTAACCGTTGGAGACAGACGGACGGACGGACATGACGAAACTATAAGGACATCCGAAACTTTTACCACGGTACCCTAAAAAGGACCTATGACACATTTACATTTACATATTCACACCAAATTTTACTTCATAAAATTATCGGCAGTTTTAGAGATTAATCTCTTTAAAAATACCTAAATCATTAAATATGTATGTATTTTCCGTTTTTCAAAAAATAATAATTAGTTTGTAATAATACAAAATACCTACCTACAGATACTCGAATTGTATTTTGGTAGAATAACAGTTTAGGAGTAAGTATAGCAACACTGATGAAGAATTTCTGCACCACTTGTGCCACTATACTACAACAGCACTTTACTGTCCTATAAATTCTCTCCACGTATATCCGAATACACAAATCATCTAATACATACACAATATCGCAAATATTTCTTGTCCAGAACATTGGGTGACACGGGGCCCGAACAAACGGAAGTCTGAGGGGGGCGCGAGGGGGGATGCAACTGAGGAAATGCAAGACAGAGATGTCAATACACCCTTTACTAAAGAACGAGGAGCACAGTAATAAAGAAAAATTAAATTATATTTCCCAATGGTGTCAGCCAGTTATTAAGTGGCCAGACGCCATTTTGAATTATTATATTTTTTATGTCTTTTCTTCAGGTTTCCCTTTTGTACCAGGAATTCCTTTATATTTGGAATAGTTGCGGGATAACTCAATGGTTACGGGAGTGAATTGTAAATGTGTTCGGAGGAGATCCAAATATTTATTATCACACTTGTAAGTCAAGGGGTATGTTTTATAGGACATTTGGGATCATTAGCAACATTAATTAGTAGATACTTACACCTTTTTTTTAAACTTATTATAGGTATTACTTAGCAACCTCAGACGCGAGAATAAAAAGCATACCCAATTTACGTGTAATGAAGTTACCCTAAAAAATTTTTTTTCAAAATCTAATGCTAGCAGTTTGTCGGGGTCGCTGGATGCCACTGGCAATTCTTCCTAGTGCTAACCAGAGGCGCTTTATCGGTGTGGTAAAAAGTCACATATACACACAAATACATACACAAAAAAACTTTTTATGTATGTATTTGTGTATTTATGTAGTTATAGATTATGTAAGTTTATAAACCTGCACACACATCAGGACCTGTTTGCATCATGATCTCTCTTAAACCCACTGGAAGGGATCTCTTTAGAGATAAGTGGCGCCATTGTATACATGTTTAGTTTGTATCCATTTACTGTTTTATTTACTGTGTGTGTACAAAAAAAATTTCTAGCACTAACCGTTTAGGCCGAATGCCGAGGACGGACGGTCATGACGAAACTACAAGGGTTACGAGACTTAAACTACGGAACCCTAAAAAGTAGGCAACCGTAGCTCATTGATTACGGACTTATAACTTATGACATTGATTTTTTTTTCTTTTATTTTGTCGAGGCATTTGTCCATAATGGGCATGTCATTTTCATCATACCTCACACAGTTTACAGCAAACAATCATTATCATTAATCATTAAGGGTTAAATAATTGCCACAATAGGTTTGCTTTTTCTGACGAAGGAGCAGTCAGCAGTCCCAAATATTGCCTGACGTCATACTTAGGCGTTTAATTTATATTTAGCACTCAATGATTACCTTTCATCTCTATTATTTGAACATTGATATGACATTGATGGATTGTTATCTATTAAACACAGACCCAGGTTTCAATCATAAATAATGTCCGCGAAAAATAGTTATCTTATTCCAGATCCCTACAGGCTTAGAAAAGTTTGAGCTACTCAAGATTTTAATCTATCTCCGTACCAAATTTCATCAAGATGGATCCAGCCCTTTTACATGGTAGGTAGGTTTATATATATATTTATTTATTTATCACCAATTTTACAACATCTTTACAGTTTCCCCAATGCGATATTGTAAGTTATAAAATCGATATTATTATCTAAAAGTACAAATCCAAAAACCTACCAATTAAACAAATACAATTAATCTTCTATATTAATAAGTATAATTAAATAAAATCTAAATTAAATTAAGCATGTCAAATAAAATATAATATAATCAAATTAAGTCAAATCAACCTACGATGACTTTGATGTGACTAATGAAATCACATAAAAGTCAAATTAAATCAGGTTAAATTAAATGAAATCACATTAAATTATAACAAATTAAGTCGCCATTTACATCTATACCATTAATTATAATATATTAAGGTAAGATATACCTACCTGAATAAACAACAAAACTTTACAATTTTATAATATGTACTCGTACTATCTACGTAGAGATTGGTGGTATTTGTAGATACTGCCAGTAGTTTTTTTTTTTTTTTTTTTTTTTTTTTTTTTTTTTTTTTTTTTTTTTTAATTCCGCTCTAACGGGACGAGAATCCCGCGTCGTTGCCAGTAGTAGTATAGTATAGTATAGTATAGTATAGTATAGTATAGTATAGTATAGTATAGTATAGTATAGTATAGTACTAGTATAGTATTCTTATATCTGTGATACTGCTTAGTATCTCATTATGTAGGTACCTATTGTAACAGATTTTACATTACACTTATCTTCCCTAGCCCACGCCAGAAATTGGTCCGTTGTTTGACAGGTGCGCCATGAGACGCCCATGAGGTTGGTTTAACCCTCTACGCTTTGCGCTTTGTAGAGAATAAGAAAGCTATGAGTCTAAATGGCTTGTCATTATGCGTTGCATATGAGGAAAAGCATCAAAGTAAATCCTCTTTGGTGGATTTTGCATATTTTCAGCGATCCGAAATTTCCGCCCGAGGCGAGAAAATTATAAGGACAAGGGACGAAAGAACAAAGTAACGGTTTATATTCACGTGATTGCACTTATAAACGGGAAATCTTTTTATAGTAGTGGAGTTTAAATACTTTATTTGTTCATAAATAAATGAAATAAATAAGTAGTAGATGTTACGATAAATACTTAGTATGTGGGTGTTGTAGGCACAAAATGGGGAATACATGGGGCACACTAAAAGTTTTGCACTTCTAGCTAATCGGAACTATTTGAATTTCGAATGTTATATTTTTTTAAAAGTTGCAACCTTCTTAGTAATAAAAAAAAACAATTGGCGGGAAATCATTTGTCAATTGTTTTTTATCAGACATCAAAGTTCTACGTATGCAACGAAAATGGAATTAAGTCGAAAAGATTTTAGAGCGATGATTTTTTATGATTTTAAAAGTTCTCTCTCTCCGCAAGACTGTGCCGCTCGTCTTTAAAATGCTTTTGGGAGAGAAGCACCTTGTTTGAGCACCGTCAGGCGATAGTTTGCTGAATTTGAGAGAGGTCGAGTTTCTTTACATGACGAATTTCGTGAAGGGGGGCCTTCAACTGCCGTCAATGAAAATAATATGGCTACTGTTAAGCGGTTAATTGAAGAAAACCCGCGGATTACCTATGAGACAATTCCAGGACTATTGGGGATTGGTATGAGTCAAATCCAGAAAATTTTACACGAAGAATTGAAAGTTCGGAAACTATGTTGTCGTTGGATCCCTCATGAACTGACAGCGGAGCAGAAGCGGGCTCGCGTGGAATGGTGCTCACAGATGCTAATGAAGTACGACCACGGACATTCTAATGCTGTTTATGACACTGTCACAGGAGACGAAACGTGGATTTATTGTTTTGAACCCGAAAAAAAAACAGCAATCTTGTGAATGGGTGTTTGAAAATGAGAACAAGCCAACAAAAGTGAGGTAGCCGAGAAACGTTGGTAAAAAAATGATCGCGTTTTTTTCTCAGCTACGGGTCCCATCTGTACAATTTCACTTGAAGATCAAAAGAGTATTAATGCCGGGTGGTATTCTACCATTTGTTTACCCAGGGTGTTAGAAAAAGTTCGCGAAAGACGACCCAAAAGTCGCGTTCTCCTACATCATGACAACGCTTCTTCACACACGGTCAACAAAACAAAGTAATTTTTAGCTTCCGAAAAAGTACAACTCGTCACACATCCTGCGCATAGCCCCGACCTAGCACCCTGTGATTTCTGCATTTTCCCCAAAATCAAAGATTTGATGAGAGGTTTCACTTTTACCAACTCCGAAGAGGCAGTGATAGCGTTCAATCAGCACGTAGAAAACATGCCTTCAGATCTGTGGTCCTCCTGTTTTAAAAAATGGTTCGATCGCATGAAAATATGTTTAAAATGTAAAGGAGAGTATATTGAAAAGCAATAAACATAATATTCTGGTTTTAACATGTTGTTTTTTTAAGTTACGCAAAACTTATAGTGTGACCTACGTATTAGGGACTATATAGGTACCTACTTATAACTAGCAAACATCAGGGACTTCCTTACAATGGATTTCTAAGTCAAATTATTTATTTATTTATTTGGACAATCAGTAGTTATTACATTATCACTTATAAACTATAGAAACAACCATAATATTATGTTTAATGCACAACATTTTAAGGTGCCACAGCATGCATCTTATAACGGAATAAAGAAAACCCTTAAGTAGTAATGTTTATACAGACATAATCAGTATTGTAAACATAGAAAAACATTTAATAAATGAAAAATAACATTTCCAGGTAGACGCTAACAAATAAACCAAAAATACACAAAAATTAGAGACCAGTTGCAGAATAAGTATTTCGTGTCGAAAAAAAATAAAACAGAAAATCTATACATAATTATTTGGATTACTTTACAATCTGGACTACTCAACTCTTGATCCTCTGAATTAATTAATTAATTATGTCATGGGGTCCGAGTGCTCGCCGCCTTTACAGAGACATTGCTAAACGCCTAATCGATGCTTCTTAGGACCAGAAGGCTGGCTATTTTCTGGCCCAAAGAATAAGTATCGCTATCCAACGTGGCAACACAGCCAGCATTCTGGGAACGCAATGACGCGAAGGATTTTTTAAACGATATTTTGTAATGTAAATATTTTTAGTCTATAATTATGTTTATTTTGTATTTTATACTTCAATAAGCTAAATAGACCTTGTGGTATGTATAGTTTAATTTACCTTTTAAGTTACTAGTTTTTTTTTAATAATATGTAGTCAGTTTACTATACTGTAAACATAAACCTTATAAAAACATTAAGTAAAACAACTCAATCTTTGACCCCAATGGAAAAAGGGTCGGTCTTAAGAATTACACTTTAATCAAACGTTAAGGGTGAAGCTTAAAATAATCTTGGGAGGACCTACACTTGCCCTAGGGTATATGATAAACGGACGATAACCGGATATGAGAACGAATGAATTGGTAGCTTGAAGCAACGTTTTTTTGCGTGCTACTGTAGTTTTGAGCGTCTATTTTCATGTCAGTCGACATTGAAAAATGACAAAAAAATGTGTTCAGAATATTTTTACTAGAGGTTTGCAAGCAATACTACACCTTGTTTACGTGTGGGGGACACATCGGCCTTCATTCCATGTAGGACTAGCGGTGGGGTGGATATCAATACGTCCTTATTTTAATATCAAATCATCTAAAATAGTATACTGAATAATCTCTACGATATAACTTTTATGTTGTCTTTTTTTTTTAATTCCGCGGCCCAAGACCGCGGCCGCTCTAACGTCCGTTGCCGGGCGCCTCTGGTTACAAGCAGAACGTATTTCCAGTGGCGCCCGGCGGACTTTGATCACCTCTGTATGTTATAAGTCTCAGTTAGTCAGGCTGTTTAAGGATCATTCTACTTTAAAAAAATACATAATTCAAAAGAGAGTAGGTAACACCTCGTCTAAAATCTTAATAAATAATTAAAACTAGAAGTCTATAAGTTACTTTTATTTAATTAGGTATATTCTTAGATACATTTATAAGTACCAAGATACTAAATTATTAGGTACTGTAGAAGATGGCATCCATTTGGTACCATAACCGCCTCACAGAGGGCGCCAGTGTAGAAGTTGCCACATCAAATAAATAGACGGAGTTGTGTTTCCACAATATATTAAACAAAAAAACAACCTCTTACATCCAGCTTTCCTACGAGCGCCCTCAATTAGGTAATTTAGGTATATGGCATCCAGCAGGGGTGGATGCCATATACCGTCCTTGAGTCAGTCCTAGGAGGCACACATATACACTCAAGCAGTGGTTGAGGTATACAGTACACTCTCCTAGTCCCTACTCGAAACAAATAATTTTACACAAAATCAGTGATGTACAAGAGAGGTCTTTGATCCACATGACAATCTCTTAACCGACTTCTATATTTACCGGTAGCGCCATCTAGTTACGGCTTCGGTACTAACGCAGTAGTAGGCGAGTGACGCAATCTGTTGATCTTCGGTGGTATTCCTGTTACAGTACATGATTATTGAAAGTAAAATTTATTTGGACGTAAATATGAAATAGATGACAGATAGGATGACAATCTCCGTTAACTGTCATATACAAAATAAGCGTGCAAAACGCAAATCGCACGCGTTGTTAATAATCCCCTCAGTTCATTTAACGAGGATGCGTTATCAGAATATGAGTTCTTCTTTGGTTTAACATTATTTTATTTTCCGTACTGTGGGTGGTCATTAACATAAATTTTACGCGTTTCCACATAATCTTGGAAGGCTGCCCGGCCCTCCTATTAGGTCCTTTCTCTCTACGAAATTTACGCGATATTATTACGTATGTTATGGGAAAGTACTATAGTATTTTAGCCGTTATTACTTACCATAACTTAGTACATAGTTATAGATAAGTAGTTATATTATGTTGAATGTAAAAAGAAGTTTGTGCCCGTTTATTTGAATTTGTACTGTTATTATTATGAATCATGTTTCGCTTTTCAACCAATAAGTATTTCTATGATTAGTAGGTAGGCAGAGGTATATCTATTTATTTTATTTTTAGGTAAACAATTAGTACAAACAATAGGTACAATTATGATTGGATACATTGTAAAAATATCAATATACAGAGGCCTGCTAATCACTTACTTAAAACAATTCAGCATAATTGATAAGTAGTCCGAGACGCCCAGGACTTTAATTGGCTGTGCCATAGCGGCTGGCATGTAAGATTTTATTACCTTTCCTTAACATTTCATCGCAAGGCAACGAGTTTCAATTTTCAAAATTAAAATATAGCTGCTCCTTTAAATTACATTAATTCGGCCATTTTGGACATAACCCATTATAAATATGCCCGGTGACGGCAATAGGCTTGCGTATTACGTGGGACTAAAAATACTGGCAAATTGTGGGTGTGTAATGCACCTCTGTCTACCCCTTCGGGGTGTCGTTGATATGTGTGTGTGTGTGTGTGATAAATTGGATGCCTTTCCTGTACAGAAGTTAATAAGTAGGTACTTGGTGTGTCAACGAGTCAGTTTAGCCGAAATTTGTCAAATATGTATTGATGTTCGGTGATCGATTTTTTAGTGGACATTTTCACACAACATCATCTAGCCCACACTAAGCTATAAGCTTGTGCTATGGGATCTATCTTATTAAATTCAATCTTTATAAGTTATTTTATACCTTTAAGTTTATGATGTTGGTTTTTAAACTTAGTTATTTTAATTTTTTTACTCTTTAGTCTATAATAGTTGTTGGCTGTTCTGTAAACTACAGTAGGATTTTTCTAGTTTATATGAGGTAGAATCTAATATTTCTTTGCTTTTTATTGTCATATACTTATTAAAAGCAGCCATCATAAAAATGATTGGCAGACTTATTGAAAAGCAAAAGAGGTAGGTAAGTAATTAACCTATCGGAGGCTCGCAAATATCAATATTTTTTTTTTATTTTTAGCTATGGGACAAGCGATAATTAAATACTGTGAATTAGGAAAAAATTGTTCATATAATGAAAAGTACTCGATCAAACTAAGTTTTTTTTTAAATTAAATAGGTTTCGCCTAATTGACGCCGCCCGCCTGGTGGTAAGTCGTGACAACATCTAGCAATTGTAAGCCACTCTCACAATAACAATACGCACACAATACTATAGAGAGTGGCCCTCAACTTGACGACCTACTGATGTGCCTCTTCACGCGCCGCTTAAAGAACTGAAGAAGAATCACGTAAATTGGATCACAAATCTCGGCGTAATCGGTGTATATAAGCTAGGTGTGACATTTACCGCCCGCAGTTAAATACCGCCCAAAATCTACAAAACGTACTTTAATTCAAATATTACCCTTCGTGGGCGTTATTGGGCCAACCATTTATACGGTGAATTATGTCGGTCAAGTCGTTTTGGATATAATATTTTGGACTCAGTTTCGTTAACAGAACCGACTGGAAGTATTAGTTTGAAAAACAAATACTTTATTTTTAATATTTTTTATATTTTATGTGGGTATATTTTAAATAATATAGCGTGAGAGCATCGCTCAGTACACCGTCATTCGTCGTTTCTTTGGGTAACCATTTAATACAAAATTTGTTTTCTACATACTTGGTGTAAGGAACAGCTGAAGCCTGGAACTATGAACTGTTTTATTGTTTAGGATCTGTAATGCCGCCGTCGAGTAAAAGAAAAAAGGAGACTCGTAGACAGAACATGGATTTAGAGCTGCAATTAAATGGATCGACTTAGGGCACGATTGCCCTTTTCTGTTTAATAACGCCCAAAGTTGGGGCAAATTAATGTTTTTTTTTGCTTAGACAAGCTTGTTACGTGTAATTTTAGGTAATTGTTCATATTTAACCAAAAAGTTTTGTTTAGATCATTATTAACAGAAGTTTATTGGTAGTTTTACTATTTGACGATTTTTGATTTCTTTTTTTTGTTAAATTTTAATTTTCTATGTTTTTTTGTTTGTAATAAAGAAATTTATATGTAACTGATATGTTACTTTCGTAAGTGGGCGTTAATAAACATGGTATCGTTAATAACGCCCAAAAACCGAGCTTTTATACAGATACCATAACTAGGAAAATTTCAAAGAATTGTATTTCCAATCAATATATTTTGGTTCAGAAAAGTATGGTTTATTTGTTTATAGCATTGTTACTTTACTTAAATTAATATTTAAAAAAAATAAAACAGTCAAACGTTAAGTGGGCGTTAAATGCCATACCTACCTTAGTACATACAAAAAAAAATACCGATCGAATTGATAACCTGCTCCAGAAGTCGGTTAATGATAGTTCGGTATCAAACGAAATACGTAGAGAAGGTAGTTTGTACTCGATATAACACACACATTTATCACGACTTATACTTTCTTTATATGAAAACAAAACAATCCTACATATTTCTTTGTTTTCATATACAATAATATAACGATAACACAAAGAACTACTCCGATTACTCCTTCAACATAGCAATTTTCATTCCACACATTTCCTTTGAATTAGCCGTCGTAACACCGCGTCTCCCACATGCCTTCAAGACTCTGTGAACGAGTAGAAAAATGGTTGGAGGCACGACGAAGCACACGACATTGGAATATATTATGTAATCGTACTCTAGTTTGTATGTGAGGTGGAGGGATGTGTTGGTAGTGCTACGCGACACTCGAACTCTGATAAATAGCGCGCCCAAATATTTTTGTTCTGAAAATCGCTAAATAAATTGAATTGGGCACGACTCCAGCGCCGTGTGTCGAGGTATTAGCTTACAATAGGCTTATGGGGTACGAACTACGAGGAGAATTTCTAAGTGGGTGGTGTTATGAAATTGGTGTTGATGGCTGGGAAATTTTGTTTGGACTAGACACAAAGTTTATTTGAACATATATGATTTTATTTATCTAGGCAATAAAACAATTAACTTGGCCGTATATCTAGTGGTTTGCCAGACCATTTATAATATTAATGAGAGACCGATGTCAGAGGTCAAAAGACGGTAGGTACTTATTTACAGTAACACCTTATAGCCTTTCAGTTACAGTTTCATAATCATGATGACAGGTATTAAAATTTAAATAGAATCTAAATATCTTAATCTTCTGACATTTAATAAATAAAGGATCCACCTATTGATCTACAAGATCTAGGTTTATCTAAGATATTTTTCGACATCTGAAGGAGATCCTCAATCATCTACCACAGGACCAAATCAGTACATACTTACTAATGTACCTAATATAAAAATGTTAGTTGTTAAAAATGTACGGTACAGGGTCAGTGTCAAGTAGACTAGACGTATCTTGTTTCTATTCCTGAAGGTGTAGCCTGAGGTGTTATAACACCTTGAAATTTGCCGAAATGTAGGCATGAAATGTTGTATAATATAATACAAAGATAATGTTCATCGAACACCCCAAATGATTACATAAAATGTCTTTAAACGTGACTCTTAATATAAAACTATGCCACCATAAAGGTTCCTCAAACACACTTAAGCAAAATATTCTATTCACACATACAGGCACACTAAAACAATAGTTTACACACACATAGGTGCGAGGCGCTCTACCTTTTAGTGTCAAAAGTGTGAGAAGAATATGGGTAAACAAATCCTCCAATTTCCATCACATTTATTCGAGGCGGTGTTGTGACGTCACCTCCTCGCCACCCCTACACCTGATAGAGAGGAGCATGTAATTTCTTTTGTAGATAGTGTGAAACGACACACCCTATTGGCTTCGATGCGGTGTAGTGATAGCAAAATTTCGTCAACACAGGGATGTGCGAGCCAATTTTCAATAATATCATTAAAGTGTGTGCTCTCGTGGCATGGAATTGATATGAATAAGGGCATTTTGTCGGATTAGTTTACAAGTTTCTTGGGCGCGGTGTCACTGTTACTGTATTTGCCTACTAGGTACTCCTATGTTTTAAGCGGCAGTTTTCGTTCACTGCCTGTCTTGCCCGGTCGTAAACGGGAGCCCCTGGGTACGCCCTTGTCTGGATAACCCCAGAGAACCGGCGGAGATTGAGTTAACGTTCGAAAATAATTATTTAGGTACTAAGTACAAAACTTAGTTGGTTTTGGAATGACGATCACAACCGAGAAAGCAGTTCTTTCATTATGTTCATTTTCTGAATTTCAGATGCCGTTGCTCTACGTGAAGATTCAGATGAAAGATACGGCTAAGGGACCGTTTGGTGACCAGACTTGATTTTATGTGTTTGCCTTCATCTAAAGAATTTACTGCAGCTCTACCATGTCGAGGTCTCGACAGCTGTGATCTTGATAACTCAAGTAGACAGAGCATTAACCCTGAAAGGGAACTCTGATACTGGTTCAAATCTAGTTCAAGTCTTTAATTTATGCGTAGGTTTTTATTTTTAATTTACTAAAGAAAAAAAAACAGTCTAACATTACACTTTGTACTCATATCACATTCATTTTCGATTCGGAGACACAATATCCTGGGCACCGATATTTATTTAACGTATCATATCAACATTAGACTGATATATAGGCGTTGATCCTCCGTCGGACTGAGGGCAGGACTCATGATTTATGATTACATTATTGCAATGCAAAGGAATAGATACGTTACACTCTGAAAAATATTGTGTATATTTGTATATTTTTTTCTTAAAAGATTTAATAAAACATATAGTTTCAATAGCACAGTTATCTGTTTGTCTGCTTTGCTGGCATAGTTGGTGCATACATGTGCATCGACAGAGGCTCGGGTTCGATCTATTGGTTAGAACCTTTTACTCGAGCTTTATTGTGGACAGTGGCAGATATAAATTTAATCAATAATCGCTTATGATTTTATGTAGATTGGTCTCAATTTGTTAAGACTATATAGTTTTGGTAGAACATCTTCTTAGTTCTACCCTTTTCACATTATTTTGGGTCAGGTCTCCTCACTCTTCTGCGCCAGGATGATCTATCCTAGATTAACCTTTCAGGCAACTGGGCTTCCTTGAGGTCTGATTGTATTTTAGATCACCATGTCAGGGGCCACCTTTCCTCTGTTCAGGCAAATCTAGTGCTATCTGTACCACATGGTCTTTACTTCAACTTTTGACATGTCCACACCATCTGAGTTTTCGGTGAGTGAGGACATGCTTTGTTTATTTGAGACTAGATGTTATTGTGTAGAAATATCCTAGTATTTACTTATAAAATCATTGAATTTTTAAAAAGAGCTTTCTTGTTAGTTTCATGGTTTCATTGATGCAATAACCCCATGAACGATTTGTCGGCAGATTTCACGGCACATTTCATCGAAATCAACCGATGTTTCACGTAATGTCAGTCAGTAATCATTAGATATCGCTGACTTAGAATCTCGTACTTCCGAGTTAATTGTTTTAGTTTATTTAGTTAGTTTTCTAAAATGTTGTGATAAATGATGAAAAACTATGTGTATGAGAATACTATCAACACTCACGTAGAGTGCCTACGGTCGGAGCATCGCGACGAGTTTTCTAATCGCGTCCGCACGGGCCGGGAAAACATCATATTTCACCGGGCCCAGGGGGAGGGACACCAGCCAAGAGGGGGAGGGGGTCATAGGGTGTCGGAGATGAGTTTTTTACGCATTATTGCTACACACGGTACCAAAATTGAACCCCTACGCTCCACTAATAAATTCTAATTTCGATTATTTGTGACACTTTTCGCTGATGAGTTTGGACGAGCAAATGGATTTAGTTTTGTGAATTGGGTACAGAACTGTGGTACTGTTAGCAACTAAATACATGATTGCTTATAAAATTTGGCTCTTAGCCTTTAGGTTATGCTTGACTGAGGTGGGTGTCTCAGATTTACTACAATATATGACGTAATGTCGTCTATCTGCGTAACCGAATATTGGTTATGTCGTGGGGAGACACTCGTAATTTATGTAATTTTCTATTCAGAATCCGTCAGTTTCAAATCAACCAGCCTGTGCTTTCGTTTTCGCTGCTTACCGTGCTCTATACAAAAACTATGTGTGACAATCCTACTAATATTATAAACGCGAAAGTTTGTGAGTATGTATGTATGTATGTATTTATGTATGGATGGATGGATGTTTGTTACTCTTTCACGTAAAAACTACTGAATGGATTTTAATGAAACTTTACACTAATATAGCTTATTCATCTGAATAACACATAGGCTTTATTAATTTATAAAGATATTGTGTGTATTGTTCAAAATATGACGCGGCGCGACGGGAACGGGAAAAAATCCAAATTACCACGCGGACGAAGTCGCGGGCGACCACTAGTATAACATAAAGGTGTTTTTAAAGGGCATTTACACGATACAAAATAGGTATGTACTTATCTTATCTTTTATTGCCTGACGTTCCAACACTTTATTAACAGCACAAATTGAAATTAAATAGTAACAACAGAAATGTTTTAATTCTAAGAAAATGATAATTATGATGGAGATAGGTTCAAAAAATACATTGTTACGGCCACATTTGTACCTAATCATTTCGGGGAGGAATGTCCATGGTGCTTGAAATGCAATATTGTTGTTTGTCACAGTGATACACATTTTCAGTTTGATGGTACAAATTCTGGTGAATTGGGGATCTGGTAAACTGCAACTGAGCCATTCCTACCAGGTAGCACTGGCTTTGGTCAACGTGTTAATTCTAATACCTATAGATTTTTTAGATACGTTTGGTAGACAACTATCTTAGAAAATAGCTTGTAGTGTCATCACTGGGGAAATGTTCACAAACAAATTGGAAATAGTCCACGAGATCGTAGCTTTACTAATACCCAACTTCATTTCAGAGGCACGAGCTTCTGATCGAACGAAAACAGTGTTAGATGCCTTTATTTACCATGGCATAGTGCAAACTAGAAGTGTCTTGCCACAGAACTGGAACTGATGAAACTTTAAATGAGAACTGGATCTATAAACCTGGATACCTTATTATGAAACTGTATAGGTACCTAACTGTTATCATAAGATTGTCGATAAGCAGAAAATGTTTAAAACTGTTCTAAACTAGTTAATTACTAGCAAAGGATTCTACGAGTAGAACTAATGATTTTTGGGGCTCATAAAGGATGCATAGTGTTCAGTTGGGAACTTAAATATGCCGATATTCTCACACAACGTCATCTAGCCCAAATTAAGCTAATATAAGCTTGTGCAGATTTAAAAAAAATGTAATATAGCTGCTTATTTTATTAAATTAATTCGGCTATTTTGGTCTTAACCCACTTTCTAGAGGGCCCGGTGACGGCAATAGGCTTGCCCCCTATTGCGTGGGACTTAAACTACTGGCAATTGTGGGTGTGTAATGCGCCTCGTCGTGATATGTGTGAGTGTGTGTGATTATTTTATAGCCTTTCCATAAATCTATAGCCATGTATTGTGCGATACCCTATGTATTCTGGCTGGAGGTGTATTTTTATTAATAAAGAGCTTATTTTGTCAACATTTGCCGCAAAAGGAAAACGCTTTAAGCGCTTAAACGCTGACAGTATTTAAGCGATTCTTTTCTACATTTATATGTTCCCCACTTACGTATAACCGTTTCTCGTAATGGATAATGTCCAGGATAATCACAGTGACGATTCTTCAGTTTGCTAATTCCTCAGTTAACAAGCCTCGTGTATACAAAGCAGACGTGCAAACATCTATTTACTATTAGTCTTTCATCCGAGGTGATAGCCTTGGATGTGGCATGTCAATTGCAAAATATTTATACTTAATATGAAAAGTTATACTTACATATTTATAAAAATCCTTATTTAGTAGGTAGGTACAACTATACCTGATTCTTTTTAAATCGCTGTCTGAACGTTCTTTGCCGGGCGCTGCGCCGTGGCAGTCTACTGTAGTTAACGTGTCTCAAGCTTAAGAAACAATGGAAAGGGTAACAGATATCTTTGATCAGAGAGATTGAAAATTACCTGACGCCAACGCGAGCAATGTAAGAAATGTTAGTAGGAAACTAAGTACAAAAATAAATGGTATGGCGAAACCATAGAATGTAACTTGTATAGTATTCCGTCATTGTTAACTCAGCAAATTATAATATTATTTCAGTACGTGCACTACTCGTAAAGTAAATAGATATAAGCACGTACTTAAGATGTACACCCCATCTTGCTAATGTACGTTTCCTTTGTTTGTTAGTAATATATAAGCTATATAGATAATTATAGTAATATAAGTCAGTCAATCAATCAGATATTACAGACTCATTACCAAATACAATCTCAATTGTTTCATGGACTCGCAATAAATGGTGTAACCTTTATGAATTGAATTTGAAATCCCATTGCATAGGTAACAAGGTGATAGTAGATAGTACTGAGTTGATAGTACGGAGTAGATAGTAGGTACAGATGCTAAAGATTTCGTTTTTTAAGATAAACCTACTACTAAAGAAATAATAGCTAGGTAGGTTTCCCAGTGCCTGAGTATATTCTCTCACCATCTCTGAAAAATTAAATAATCTTGAAAAATAAAGTAAATAATGTTAAACCTGCTGAACCAATCTTGTTGGTACCAATCTTGTGATTATAGAATCCTATGGGGATCGAAATCTAATCCACATAGGTTAAGCCAAAGCAAAACGAAAGCTTTAAAGATATACCTTCTCCATTGATGTACGTAACATCGCACATCTAAGACCAGTGGGAGTGTCCAATGTCCAGTATGACGTTGATGTATCATGTCGGATCAACGGACGAGCGCGTCTGTCCACCGCCTAATCTCCATACATTATTGCTCTGGATATTGTTCAAATAAATGGTACTTGAGACTTAAGTTTAGACAGTAGCGATAGGGTTGTCAGCTAGAGCATTTGTATTATAGATTAAGGTGGTTTCTTTAAAATATTTGACGTAACTCCAATGACGTGAGATATTGAATTGTCACGTGCGATATTACGAATTTCTAACATATTTAATTAAGCCACAGAATAGAGAATAGTACTTACATACAGAAATTGCGCTCCAACGTTCATTAAAGCACATTATTTTGTTTACAGATAACATAATTCGAACGTTAGGGTTGTCAGGAAAGTACCAGCATAATTTGACCAATAATTATGACGTTAATGCCTCAATATCAACTCTACGGTCAATTATCACAAACAAGAGACAACCCTTACCGACTTACAACTTCAAGTTGTAGCTGACGTCACGTATTTTTTGCGATTGTTAGACGAGTGACATTGGCCTGACTAAGCTCAGTATTGATCCATTTAATTATAATTCTACATCGTGCTGAGTAGGCCCTATTAATACTCAGCAGTGCACCTGGTGATAGGCAAACGAGGCTCTGGCATGAATACTTTAAGTATCCGGTAACGACAATTATGCACGCATCCCATTATGTGATAAGAAATTCATAACATAGACTGTAATTTTCATTGTCTCAAACAATGCAATTCAATTTTTTTCATTTTCATTTTTATTTTTCAGGAAACAATAAATCGTCCAGTATAATTAGTGTAAATTATTTGATACTTGCGCAAATAACGAGCTGTAGAAGAAGCGCACACAACCTCTGACTATTAATTTATTTGTAAGCGACGTCCCCACTCACTGACCACAGTCTTCCGTAGCGTTTACTTAATATGGGTTTACTATAATTTATGTAGTAAAATCACAACCATATTAAAATAGCCATTTGAACGAGAATGAGTAACCAGCACTGCTATTGATAGTATTTGGTATGGAGGTAGCTGACACAGCTGTAATTGTGATAATCGTATAGGAATCGAGACCAAAAGTTGTGAGTCTCTAAAAGCGGCCTCTATACAATCGCCCATTACGGGCAATCGCAGAATGGGCCATGATTGCCGCCATCATCGATGTAATAAGTTCGTAGTACGTTCGTAATACGATTCATCGTCGCCAAAAATGGGCCATTACAGACGGTTATGCCCTTTTTACACATTTGTAATCACTTGTGACGGCCCAACATGGCCGATTGTATAGAGGCCGCTTAAAAATAAATACTTACATTTGATGAAATTTTTGAAAGTTAAAATTTATTAAATATAATAATAATTAGGTATAATTCTACTGTAAAGTACAAACTTTTATTCACAATCAGACCTTTATCCTTGAGGTGAGTTAGGTATATACCAACTTTGCCTGTAATTTTGTTGGTACCACATAATAGGGGACAAACCTCCCTTTACTGGACACCGTATACATTAGAAAATCAATTAAGTACCAGTATGCAACCTAAATTCAGTCCTAGTACCTAAAATCTCCTGCTGTATAGTATTACCACAGTATAAAGAAAACCTATGATCTTGAGACTATTATTTTGTTTTTTTTTAGTAGAATATCCATAGTAATCTAATGGTCGCTTAACAAACGAACAACCCCATCCCTCGGTACCCTTGTAGTACTCTTGGTAGGTATATAAGGTAAGGAACGGAGTAATTTAGAACGACAATGTTTCTTGATACTTTTTTTCAGTCGGTATTCGTCCATTACGAGTATATCCATACTAGTAATGGACGATAATTATTAACTTATTAAAGGAAGAAATTAATTATCGAACCTCGATTTCCACAAGGAAATCCGCCTATCACATTGTATATTTCTTCAGTTACCTACTTATACTACATATAGCGTGATTGAAGTAATATACCTACACAAATATAATTCACATATATGTTTCTATTTTATATCCACTACTTACACCAAATTTTACATATTTAAACTTAAAATAGACACACATAATTAAACAAAGAGAAGTTTCAAAATAATTTATTAAGAGACTATAAATATGACTTACTTCACAATTACCTACTTCTGAAAAACAAAGTATCAAGACTAAATAGTCGCCGTAGTAGTCTGAGTGTCGAAGATAAGACTAGCCGGGGCGAACTATTAACAACTACGACTTCTGAATATGAAGCTGGGCAAGAGCCGCAGCCAACAGAGGCCATTTAATGAATATTTGATCCCCATTGCACTGGTCGTATGCCCCGGACACATTTGAATCAATTGTATGCTCATACAACAAACCTACGGAATATTAAACAGACACAAGAATTCGTTAAAGAAGCGCGTTATTTGTTTCTGTATATTTTTGCTACCATTTTATAGATCTACGGCTATCTATGAATAGATCGTAGTGACGTTTATTACGGCTATCTTTTGTTAGAGATAACCTTAGATCAAAAATACTATAGATATTGGATTCAGTACAAATACAACGCGGAATCTTGGCACTCGAATACTGTTATGTAATTATTACAAGTACCATCTATAAAATAAACAAGATTGTACATTGATGGTTGACATGGAAATAATTCGTAATAATTTATACAAAAGCATCAATGTACAGCGCCGTTGTCGCATCCCTCGAAAGTCAGCAAGCGGAATAGGAACTTAGTACGGAAACGGTTGAAGCGCCCAGGTGTGCAATGACCAAGGTGAAGTGGTGCCGTTTTTAAAGCACTGATCAAGAATCTAGGTATTTTTGGTCTAAGGAGAAAACCAATTTTCGTGTGGCTGAAGTCGCAAGCCTTGGCTAGTCGCTATTGTAAATGTTTTCAGAAGAAAACTTGGCAAAAATGAACACAAGAACCGACTTCAAATTACCGAAGAACTTGGGAAGTAGTAGTCTTTCAATTAATATTTTTTTAAATCCGTTCACCGAGTTCAAAGAAAAAACATAAAAAAACTTACAGTCGAATTGAGAACCTCCTTTTTTGGAAGTCGGTTGAAAATAGCCATGTCGTTGATGTCTTTTATGAAAAGTTAATAATTGTTCATATAGGAATGAAATCCTAAGAAGTTTCGTGACAGACAGTATTTTATTTATACATCCTTTTAAAACACACTTAACTTGAAAATAAATAAAATAACGTTATCTTCATCATTCACCGAGCCTTTTCCTAACTTAGTTGGGGTCGGCTTTCCAGTCTAACTGTGATTCGGTTGAACTTCCATCTTTTCCGTGAAGCGACTGCCATCTGACCATCACAACCCATGGGCGATATCGAGTTCTGTAGTTAGACCGGTCGGATTTTTAAGGGCTCCAACTACCCCTAACGACTGCCGTAGATGTTCGTATGACAACCGGACCGACGGCTTAACGTGCTCTACGAGACACGGAGGGGTCTCAGTGTCTTAAGAAATGGTCACCCATCCTAACACCGGCCTGACTAGATACATAATTTATTTAAGGGTAAACAATTGAATACAGAACGCCGACAGGTTAAGTAACTCATTAACTTTAATATTTTGTGTAAAAAATAAAGTAAAAAAATGTATAATAAAATTTCATTATTACTTTGAAATACCTTCAAAGTCTAACCTATTTGAAGCGAATTACTCATCTAATCCAATATTTGTTCAAGAAGAAAGCAAGAGAAAAAAAATTCGCCCCAATTAGCGTGCGACCCGGTTCTAAGAGAAAAACGAAATTGCTACGTAAAAAGTCGTAACTCAATTACGTCGATGAACCGCTGTCGCAATAAGGCGTTCGTTAGCAGGGTTGAGACTAAAGTTGGAGCATGCGCCGTGACCCGAGGTCGATAATGAGGGAGACCTCTCGCTCTGGAGCCTCAACATCACACATCCTCACAATTTAACGTTTACGTATTTACATACTCTTCCCACATATGCATATTCACCCTGTAACTAGGGTTATCACACGGAGCCTGGGTGGTCATTGCCAGGAAAAAGAAATAAAAGTTTCTCGATAACTCGACCAACTCGAAAGAGGCCACCTAGGTGGTCAAAGTCCACCGGCGCCTTTGGGAATACTTCCGAGTAACGTAAGGCGACTGACAATGGACGATGGGGCGACGGCGGCCCTGCGAATAAAAAAAAGGAGGAATCATTATTTCGCAAGCACAATCATTTTTCACAAGGCAAGTGCCTGCGACGCCCCGCCTCGCTGCTTTAGATGCGAGGCGGAGGGCACGACCGCGGATCACCGGGTCGGCAGCACAACCTGCGCCGCCTCGAAGCCAAAACCTCGTCCGTCCGCTGAGAGCGGTGGGGGTGCCGCCCTTGCGCGGCCAGTTGCTTCGCGGCGGGATGCGGTTATGGACGTCAATTAATGTCTGACGCCCGTATCCGTATCCTGCAAGTGAATTTGAACCACTGCCGTGCTGCTCAGGATCTTCTGTACCAGAGCATCCGGTAGTGGTCCATAAACTTGGTCTTTAATCTTTGGGGGGTCCGCCGCAGACAACTCGCGCCTTGCGATCATTGCAAGGGGCCGCGGGTGTGTTGCGGCGGACTATGATGGGTTGGCAGTCGTGGCCACCTACATCTCGCCGAACATTGACGAGTCTCAGTTTGAGCTATGGCTCACTGAGCTCGACGTCGTCTTCGCTGCGTGCCGTCCTCGCCCTGTCCTGCTCCTGGGAGACTTCAACGCCTGGAGTGAGGCGTGGGGCTCCCGGGAAACCAGGGACAAGGGGAGGCTTCTTGAGGACTGGACCAGAACACGTGGTCTGGAGGTCCTCAACCGGGGGAATGTCGCCACCTTTTGGCGGCGGGGGGGGGGGAATCGATCGTGGACGTAACGTTCGCATCCCCTGACCGCGCCCGCCGTATTACAGGCTGGCGCGTGGAGGAGGGTGAGGAGACGCACTCGGATCATCGGTACATCCGGTTCGATGTCGTCCCCCCACCTGACCTCCCACAGCCGGTGGCAAATCCCCCGGATCCGCGTTGGGCACTTCACCATCTGGATCGGGAGGCTCTCCTGGAGGCATCCATCGTGCAGGCCTGGATTCCAGCGCCGGACCGGCCTGCCGATGTGGATGCCGAGGCAGAGTGGTTCAGGAGAGCCATGTCGCAAATCTGTGATGCGGCGATGCCTAGGGTTACACCCAGACCGGCCAGGAAGCAGGTGTACTGGTGGTCGCCGGAGATTGCAGAGCTGCGCGCAGCATGCATCTCCGCCCGCCGCCGGTACACCAGGTTTCGCCGGAGGCGTCGCCGCCCAAACGACGCGGCAGCCTTTTCAGGCATACAGGGAGGCTAAAGGTAATCTCCAGGAGACGATAAAGCGGGCCAAGACGGCGGCCCGCGAGGAGCTCCTGGAGACCCTGCAGCAGAACCCATGGGGGCGCCCGTACCTACAGGTCAGGGAGAAACTCCGACCTAGGGCGCCCCCACTGAGCCAGAGTCTCCAGCCGCAGCAGCTGGAGCGGGTCATGGGCTCCCTGTTTCCGACGAGCGCGGAGGAGCACGTCCCTCCGCGCATGGCTCCGTCTCTGCCCGACGCGGATAGCACCAGCGAAGACGACGTACCCGAAGTCAGGGTGGGAGAGCTAGGTGCGGCAGTACTCCGGCTTAAACGCCGGAAAATCACTGCCCCCGGACCCGACGGCATTCCTGGCCGTGCATGGGTCCTGGCCCTCGAAGAACTCGGGCCTCGACTGATGGGGCTCTTTAGCGCATGCCTCGAAAGGGGCCAGTTTCCCAAGGTGTGGAGGACGGGGAAACTGGTCCTGATCCGTAAGGCGGGGCGGCCGGTGGACTCACCGTCCGGATACCGGCCGATCGTGTTGCTCGACGAGGTGTGTAAGCTCTTTGAGCGCATTATCGCGGAACGCCTCGTCGAGCATCTCACGAGTGTGGGACCAGACCTGGCGGATAACCAGTTCGGTTTCCGTCGGGGACGCTCCACCGTGAGCGCGATCGAGCGTGAAGAGCCTGACGGAGGAAGCAGTCTCGCAGGGCAAGGTGGTGGTGGCGGTGTCTCTTGACATCGCCAACGCGTTCAACACCTTGCCATGGAGCTGCGTTAGGGAGGCGCTCGTGTATCACGAAACGCCTCTCTACCTCCGTCGTATTGTCGGGGCCTATCTCTCGGAGAGGGCCATAGCTTTCCCCAGCTGGCTCGGGCCAGCTCGGCGAGATGTGCCGTGCGGTGTTCCGCAGGGGTCGGTCCTGGGGCCGCTTCTGTGGAACATCGGCTACGACTGGGTGCTGCGGGGTGCGTTGCCTAGGGGTGTCGGCGTAACGTGCTACGCCGACGATACCCTCGTCACGGCGCGGGGTGCAACGTACCAGGAGGCAGCACTCAAGGTCACGACGGGTGTTGCTCGAGTCGTGGGTCGGATACGGCAGCTGGGACTGGAGGTGGCCTTGCACAAGTCCGAGGTTCTGTGTTTTCACAGACCTCGGAACGGTCCACCAGAAGGTTCCAGCATAAATGTGGGAGGCGTTAGCATCGGCATCAAGCCCTCGATGAAGTACCTAGGGATCGTACTTGATAGCCGATGGAACTTCGGACCACATTTCCGAAGTTTGGTCCCCAAGGTGACGCAGGCATCGGTCGCGCTTTCGCGACTGATGCCCAACCTAAAGGGACCCAACGCCTCCTGCAGGAGACTGTACCTGGGGATCGTGCGGAGTATGGCCCTATACGGGGCTCCCGTATGGGCGGATAGGTTGGCGGTCAAGGGGAACGTGACTCTGTTAAACAGACCACTTAGAACCTTGGCCGTCAGAACCATACGGGGGTACCGCAGGATCTCCGGAGAGGCTGCATGTCTCCTAGCCGGGACCCCTCCATGGGACCTGGAAGCGAGAGCCCTTGCATCATTGTTCCAATGGCGCAAGGAGGCGCTGGAGCGGGACCACAGGCCTGCGTCTCGAGAAATCGAGGACCAGCGGTCCCAACTCCGCCAAGATCTCATGGAGTCATGGAGGGTGCGACTTGAGCAACCCAAGGGGGGATCCATCTTCATCGCGGCGGTGAGACCGATCATGGACGATTGGCTGCAGAGGCAGCATGGTGACCTCACGTACCGTGCGACGCAGATGGTTGCCGGGCATGGATGCTTCGGTAGCTATCTGTTTCGCATGCATCGTGAGGTCACACCCCGGTGTCAACACTGCGAGGTTTCCGACGACGACACCGCACTCCACACGTTGGTGGAGTGCTCAGCGTGGGCGAGTCAGCGCCGGGACCTCGTAGTGGGTCTGGGCGTGGATACCCTCTCGCTGGGGACCATGCTTCAAGCCATGGTATCCAGCGGGAGTAGGTGGAACGCGGCCGTGTCCTTCTGCGAGCAAGTCATGCTCGCGAAGGAGGCGGCCGGGAGGGAGAGGGAGCGTACCCTCCCCGCCGAGTTCCGTAGTCGGCGGCCAGGCCGCCCCAGACTACGCGACTACGCCCAAGACTATCGTCCTCCATGATCGGGGCCTGAGGACGGCGGGATCGCCACCCACCGTCCTTACAGAAGCAGGCTAGAAGGGTTGCGTGCTGCGGGGCCTTTGCCCCATAGCACGCAACCAGATTCACTCACTGACGCGGGATAAAACCCGACCCCAATGACGCGGGATTCTCGTCCCGACCAAACACCCGCAGAGACCACAGGGGTGGTCAAAGTCCGCCGGGCGCCACTGGTAGTAACCAGGGACGCCCGGCAATGGACGTTAGAGCGGCCGCGGCCTTGGGCCGCGGAATTAAAAAAAAAAAAAAAAAAAAGCACAATCATTTTGTTTCTTACGTATTATGCTGTTTAGTTACATGAGACATTTTATTTTTTATTTCTAGCTACAAAAGAAGACGATCACGAAGAGAAGGTATCAATATTTCGATTAAGATAATCGAAATATTGAACCAAAGAAAGCATTCAGAAGGAAAACTCTACACAAAACCCCTATACTAACCCGTCTGGCCAGGTAAAAAAGTTGAATTCCTCCTTTTTGGGGGAGGCCTATGCCCAGCAGTGAGCGTCAAATGGGCTGAGATGATGACAATGATGATGATTATTATTAAACAGTTTCAGTTTCCTAGTATATTACGGTACAGTAAAGTAGTTTGTGTTCTGTTAAGTAAAAAAAAACAACAAAAACGGATTCTGTAGTACTTTACTATCTATCTAATTATTTTTCAATTTAATTAATTAATATTTATTATGTATAGAAAGTTTTACATGTTGTTGTTTTTTTGTTTCAAATATAAGTGACCAAGGGTTGTCAGCCCTGCTTAGACTATGACGTATAATATATGTACCGTACGGCACACATTCACAGCCCGATATTCGCACACACAAATAAAAATAGTGAGATCTTGGAATTTGTTTAACTCAAGTAATGGCGTTCTTACATTGACATTAGTTTGTCGAAAGATATTTATGCGACTTGAATGTTTAGTTGAATAAGGGGTTAAGTTTATGGTGTTCTATTGTTGTGAATTCAGTATTATTTTTTCAATGGTTTCCCTAGTTATTATATAGTATACATACCCTAAATGTTATTGGAAGTATTTTCCTAACGACATCGCTGTTACTTATTTATTACTAAATTTATGTCAATGTATTGACAAGTTTTTAATATCTGCCAACAAAAATGAGTACCTTATGAGACATATTTAGGTGGATGTACCAAATCTTTCAGTAGCCTAGAAGAGTTTAACCCTTACCTATTGTTTACAACTCTGATACATATATGCTTCTCTATACATTTGGTTTATGGATTAAGTACTTGGGCAGCAATGGACAGGTAAAACCAATTACGTACGGTTACCTATCTCTCGTAATTGACCGAGCGAGCGAAGCGTCTCAGTTTTAACTCGAGGACTGGCCGATTTGGCGTTGTTGGTATGTGTGTCAGTTCCGGTCTACAGGCCGCATTTTTCAGCCGATTTTCATGAAATTTGGCACAAATGTTCTTTGTTGCAAGGTGCAACTTTTGGCATTTTTTGATTGGGAGGAAAATGGGGGCGAAATGGGGGAAAATGCGAAAATAACCCGAGGTCTACTGTTCGCAGAACCACTAGTGGTAAACTTGGAAGGATAAACTTTTACTTAAGCTATCTCATTTAATAGCAGATTAAAGAGTAATAGTTCACTTATTGCTTGTAGTAACTTATCTTAGTAAATTATCAACCGAAGAGGCCACACAGGTGGTCAAGGTCCGCAGGGCGCCACTGGAAATATCTTCTGCGTGCGAACCAGAGACGGCCGGCAAAGGACGGCCTAGAGCCGCGGAATTAAAACAAAAAATAGTTAATTGTCAACATAAATAAAATAATCAACCCTTATCTATTATTTATATTAGTAGTTCCAGAAAACGTCGTTACCTACTGAACACTCGAAAACCCTAATTAAAATTTCTATAAACTAAACTTGTTTACTGATCTTAAATTACAACATTCAATATTCATAAGTATCTAAGTTGCCATAACGTCCATAACTCTCGTCTCACGTCGCAATATAATTAAAATCACGACTGTCCCGTGGTCCTCTGTGGAAGAAAGTGCCTCCTTCCCACCCTCTTAACCCACCCACGGAAAAAGGAGAAGGTGGGGTGGGCGATTCACATTAATATTCCCCACTTTTATCTCTATATGCAAACTGGCAGCTAAAAGTTGGTCCGTTCATTGTGACCGGTTGATTCTTTGGACTTGAATGATTGTGCTGTTACAATGCTCTGCGGAATGAGAAAGTTTTTGTTGAGTTACAGCGCTCTAGATTTCTTTTGTATTTACTTTTCTCTTGTTTCATTATGAATAGTTTTAATAATAATGGTGAAGAATATTTCCTGGAAATTGTAGTGAAGAAAATGTTGGTTCATTTTATAACAGTGAATGTCTAAGTATCTACTTTAAAAATTTCTATTTGTTATTTAAGTAAGTACTTTGTATTTAAGATTATACATAATATATCTACTTAGGCAATTATATTCAGAGTTATTTTCTCGTTTACAATATTTATGTATGTATATAAAAAATAAATGAATAAAACCCTTGATATTTTATTACGATAATGTATGACTGTAGAAAATATAAAGGACCGTCAATTAAAAAGTTTAAAGGGACCATAAAAAGTAATTGTAGAGTAACAAAAACATAAAGTACGCCCATTCTGTGACAACAATTGTTCTCAGCAAATGAGAGCCATTTCGAGTCGTGGCAAATTTTAATTAAATTACTAACGAAAATTCCTTTGGCGACAAAATAATACCTCTAAATACAAAATCCCATTGGTCATCTTTGTAAGAGGAAGAGCGGTACGTTCTAATTACAAATAATCAAGGTCTGTGATTGGTGGGTTGGATCCCCTCTTCTGTTTGTTCTGAGCTGTGGGCGTGGTTTCTCTCGCTCACTCTTTTAATTAGTGTCAGGAGTAAATTGTTCGTGAGAGAGAGCATTGACGTTAGTTTTGTTCAGGCGCTATCTCTTATTGGATGCTGTTACTAGTGGGGGGGTTAGGGTAAAGGGGGAATAGTGTTACGTAGTTAATATAAGGAAAACACGCGCTGCAAGCTTTGTAAGGGAAATGGTTCGGTTGACATTTTCATAGTTGAAAGTTCCACATTCCTATGGATCGTTTGTTGGTTATGCGACACGAGTGTAACCATAAGCATAAAATGTTTCTTTGATTGGAATAATAAGGTGGACAGTCAATCTATTTTCGTTAAAAATGAAGTGTATAATACCCTTATTTCAAATGGGTATGTTTGCCCAGACCCTAAAGACTCCAAAAAAATATTTTTAATTTTATGAAATAAATGTCCTACGTGTTTTTAAACGTTGTTTTGGAGATTAACAAGCTATTGTGTAAAAACTGATAATTTTGATTGACTCGTTCCCTCCTTAAAGCCCAGAACAGCATTGGTTTAGTGAATCTTAAAAGAAATACTTGCATTTCGTTTGCTAAATAAGTTTAAATTCATTGTACAATTATTCTTTACATTACTAAAGAAAAACATAAAATACCTAATGGTCGTCCAAATAAAGTCGTGCAGATAACTAAGCATTTTGCATCATTGCTGAAACAATAAGGAATACGAACCACCTTCGGTGTATCATCGACGCCCGTTTCCTTTTTTATTGCACCCTCCTTCCCCACTCTCCTCCTGTCTTCCCCCACAACGCAGCATTTCCAAGCCATTTAATATTAATGTGCATTTTCGTGTAGAGGAGAGATTCGTATAAAGCCCCAGTCTACGATACAGTGCTACGAGGAAGCCGGGCTAAAATGGACAATACGTTTAAATTTTAATTGTGTTGTACATTGAAAATACAATTTACGTTTTATGGCTCGTATAAAAATTACCTGACACTGTTTGTTCTTCAACTAACGTCGATGGTTCCACCTGCGAATAGATTTTTAATTTCTAATTTCTAGGTCAAAGCCTATGAAAACTATGTCTAAGGCATAAACGACTCAACTAATACTAGATACCGTCACCGTGGTTTTAGGGACTTTGGAAATTTTAAACGGACTTGTTTTGCATCGCAATTTTTTATTTAAGTTATGTATTGACTTTTTAAAGGTCGCTTGGACTGCAAAGATTCTATTCAGTTTTATGTTACATCTGTCTTGGTTGTTGGAATTTTGGTTTAATTTACAAAGTGGTTATGGATTTTCTATAGTGCCCGAACGACAATAGGCTAACCCCCTATTACAAGGGACGAAAAAAACAAAATTACTGGCAAATTATATGTGTGCAATGCACCTCTTCCTACCCTTTCGGTGATAAAGGCGTGATGTATGTCTGTCTTAAAAGGTGACTTGATCATTAATACGAGCACAAGCAAATCGGAGTAACAAAAATACTATTAAAAATGTCTGTTTCACACTCCTATCCCCAATATGCAGAGTTGCAGAGGCTAAAGCCGGCCTTATGTGGGATTTATTACTCGTAGTTAAAAGTAGTTCGTAAGGGCAACAGTAGTTTGAAACAACCATTTCCAATAGATAAAACCCTGGGACAGATTTCAAAT
This sequence comes from Nudaria mundana, assembly GCA_963556515.1. Classification (NCBI taxonomy): domain Eukaryota; kingdom Metazoa; phylum Arthropoda; class Insecta; order Lepidoptera; family Erebidae; genus Nudaria; species Nudaria mundana. The sequence goes on along the minus strand of OY748304.1, from coordinate 8,184,445 downwards.
ACATTAGCCTGTGACGCCTGTTACAGTAAAGGGGTGGAACTATTAAAAATTCCACAGAACCATCGTATTGTGGAGTGTTTTGGAGATCGTGAGTCAAGTACATGACACGATTATAAGTAAGTTTCACCCCTTGACGTGTACTCTGGTCGTATTATGTAAGTTGGTTTTAGGAGACTTCTATGTACCAGTGGTTCTGTGAACAGTAAACCTCGCGTTATTTTTGCATTTTCCCCCCATTTCTCCCCTATTTTCCCCCCAATCGAAAATCCCTTCGACAAAAGTTGCGCCTTGCAACAAAGAACACATGTGCACAAATTTCATGAAAATCGGCTGAAAAATGCATTTTCCCCCCATTTCTCCCCCATTTTCCCCCAATCGTAAAATCCCTTTGACAAAAATTGCGCCTTGCAACAAAGAACACTTGTGTCAAATTTCATGAAAATCGGCTGAAAAATGCAGCCTGTAGACCGGAACTAACACACAACAACGACAAATCGGCCAGTCCTCGAGTTAAAACTGAGACGCTTCGCTCGCTCGGTCAATTAGGAATCGTAGAACATCTGAAATTTAATGGCATTTTTCACCGAAAATACAAACAAAAATTTTTTTACATAATTTCCCTAAATGAATAAAATACACTCTGTAACATTGTAAAAATAATTTTGATTTCATAAAAATATATATTGATCTCATCTAGTAAATATACTTAGGTTATCTACTAAGGGTAGAGGGGGGTGACAATGGTCCGGAAGGCGAAACGTAATTCCTATTTTACAAATGGTCCACGATTTATACGACACCTTTGTGATTATTCCCAGTACTACCATAAATTACCTGAGTTTGGTTCTAAGAGGATTTTATTTTTGGATTTATAACGGCCATTTTGTAATTCTAATCGCTGTTAAATGTCACAGACGATCATTGGAATATTAATTAGATTTAACATTCAGTTTTACAGGCCAATAACATGAGGTATATTTATGTTAGCTCAAGGAATACGGGCTTTCGATTTTAAGCATTCTTCTTACAACCAGGGTTATGATTTGGTGACATAAATTACCATAGAGGATTTGGAATGGGATTTGGCAACTAAACATATTTTATAGCCTCTAAGCGTGAATAATTGTAGGTACTTAGTTCTTCGTGCTCATCAAATACTGCAAAAAGTAATCATTTTTGTAAACATAAGATTTGTAAAGTTGTTTTTTGTCAAATTATATCATTGTATTAGCAGACGCTGATGGCACGAAGACATTATCAGTCTCAAAAGTACTCTAATATATCATTTAATCATAATAAAATCAATAATAATTGTACTTGATACCCAAACAAACAAAGTTTTTTTTTATATGAAATGTTTGCACGGTTTGTTCGCACATACAATTTAATCACTCCAATTTAGCAGGAGACTACATATTATTTGAGCCGTTTGGGGTAGAGACGCTGGGACCTTGGGGTCCGAATGCTCGCGGCCTATTCAAAAATTTTATCTAAACTCATGATCGACACTTCTCAAGACCAGAAGGCTGGTTACTATTTGGCACTAAGAATAAGTATTGCCATACAACGTGGCAATGCTGCCAGCCTTCTTGGAACATTGCCAGTCGGCGCCGAGGCGGAGGAATTCTTTGACGCATATTAGAACTTAGATCTAATCTTAGTAGGTATAATTAGAATAGGTAATATACATATTTAGTTAGTTTCAATTGTATTGTTTTATATGTATATTGTAACTCGTATTATAAATTAAAGAACAATTAAATTAATATAGAAAGCAATAAATTGTCACACGTGTCTATACATATTTAAAAATTTTGTGTCGATTTTATGTAAGATAACGAAAAATATTTGAACCACATTCATTTCTATCTTATCTTACGCATCGTCTTTATTTATGGCTACTTCTAGCATTTAGAATATTTAGTACAGTAATTAATTAATCAAGTTGTGACAAATATGTGGCCGATGACCACTATACGCTCGATGTACTCATGCGCAGTGTCATGTGGTTATGCTAATAATATTTTATTACTTCCTGTCAACACATCATAAGTCGGTTTTTATGTGAATTTAGTATATTAAATTGGTGAAGTGTGAAAGTGTTTGAATAATGTTCCTTCATTCTCACGCCTTTAGTGTTCTAACCTAATCTATCTAAGTTGGATTGCGTAAGACTTTAGTAGGTTGCTTTAGTACGACTAGGCTGTGCAAACAGTATAGGTATATTTATATGCAAATCATATTTTTTATGCGTTAAATAAATTTTTGAGGCATTTGAGGAAAAAATACAATACTCTATTGATGAATATTTTTGAATTATTTGTAGTATCTACTAGTATTGTTAAACAATTGGTTTATTCGCAGGAAAAAAATATATTTGCTGTAACAAACGTTTATCTGATGCTTATAAATAATTGAGGAGCGACAAGTTTTTGCTGTGCATTTAAATTTATTCCTATTTTTTTTGTAACTAGATATAACTGATAGTCTGAAAGGAACTCTACCATCTGCCAAGGTTTGACGCTTTTTTTTTTAATGTTCACGAGTGTTCGTTACATGTACCTAAATAAAAGTTTTTTTCTATAAATTTATCACCAAAAATTCGACTTTAGATTTGAATAGTCACTTTCATTCAACAAAAAAAGGAGTGACTGTATGGTTCACTGACTTTTTAATTTATAGTTGGAAGTGTTAATTACAGTAATGAATAGCTAACATTAAACGACCAAGTCTTATCGACGTATCTGTTTGTTCATGTTAAACGGCGCTTATGTTAATTTGAGGATGTTTGCTCCAATGGATACGGTACGGAAAGTTGCGTTCGATCGTTGGCTATCGATATAATCATCGACAAATAGCCTTCTGGTGTACAGTTTTATAGTTTGATTGGACTTATAATAATAGGGTGTAGAAGTAATCAATATGAATTACCAATCCTGCTGAAATTATGTTTTGTACTATTTTTGGGTGCAAAGGGGCCCTTCTTACATCTATCGGGCCCCAGCGACCTCACCTGCTAGTGGCGCACCTGCTGATTAACGGACGAGGTTCGTATATTACGGTACCCATGTGGTGGCTTTGGCCCCTACGTGGATACCAGGTGGTACAACAGTGTTGGTCCGGGGGGGTACCACCGTGCAGCTGTGCTAAAGCCCCCCAAGTAACCCAGCCCAGGCTGGGTTGCGTTAGGGGTTCAGCAGCTGCACTGCCGGGCCCGGGACGGTGTATGGTGCGGCAGGCAGGGGTCCAGTGGGGGCGAAGCGGAGTCTAGTGTGGGTGGTGTGGGTCGATTCGCCGGCCAGGGAGACCCTTAGCAACGGCGTTGCCGCGGCCGCCCGCAACATAGTCATGGGGCCCGTCTGGGACCAACCACCCCAGTAGGCTGCCCCACATGTTGCGCATAATCCTGTTGTGGGGTCGCCGCTCCGGGTGGTAACCGGTGTGGGGTAGCGGCGGCCTTGCATCAGGGGGGTTTGGGAGCCCTTCCGTCCGGCGGGTCGGCTCCGACCTAACCACACGGTTCTAGATGAAGCTAGCCTCTGCACTTTGTCACTTACTGCCGCACCAAATATCGCCCTGTCTTGTCTGTTTGAGGTGGAGTTCGCGAATATCCGCGGACTCCATGCAAACTTCGATACCGTCCACCATCACCTGGAGTCGGCACGGCTTTCTGTGATGTTCCTAACGGAGACACAGATACGCCGCCCTGACGACACGTCGTACCTCTGTTACCCGGGCTATATCATTGAGGAACAATTCCGCGATAAAGCCGGGGTGTGCGTGTTCGTTAGGGCGGATGTTTGCTGCCGCCGGTTGCGCTGTCTGGAGAACCCCTCCTACTCCGTCCTTTGGCTGCACGTGGATCATGGCTCCATGAGCCAGATCTACGTGTGCGTCTACCGCTCCCACACAGGGGACACTGGGACAACAAGGCTTTTCGAATACCTCAGCGAGATGGCTGACGATGCGCAGGTGCGGTTCCCGAACGCTGACCTGGTTTTCTTGGGGGACTTTAACGGTCATCACGTTGAGTGGCTGGGGTCCCTTAGGACCGATCATGCGGGACGAACCGCCCATGCATTCGCTCTCTCCCACGGGCTGACCCAGATGGTACGGGGGATCACCCGGATACCTGACAGGTCAGACCACACGCCCGCCTTGCTGGATCTACTGCTGACGAGTCGCCCAGCCGAGTACAGTGTGTCGGTACGCGCCCCACTGGGCACTTCCGACCACTGTGTGGTGCACGCCAGCTTCCAAGTGCCACCACCTGCTCGTGCTGAACAAATGACTCGACGACTATGGCACTACTCGTCGGCAGACTGGGACGGTCTCCGCGATTACTTTGCGTCCGTCCCGTGGAGCCAGCGCTGCTTTGTAGGGAAGGCGCCTTCGGATAGCGCTGCTGCCATTGCTGGCGAGATCAGTCTAGGGATAGAATATTATATCCCTTTCACTGATGTCGCCAGCATCCGCAAAGCTCGCCCCTGGTTCGGGCGTGAATGTGCCGAGGCTGTCCAGAAAAAACAGTCGGCATATCGCGCCTGGGTCAGGGCTCGGACGGCACGTGACCCGAACGTGAACCGCCTCAAAGCAGCGTACAATCGGGCCACTAGGTTCAGCAAGAGGGCCTTCAAGAGAGCGGATGCCCAGCGCGTCGCGCGGCTTGGTCAGGAGCTCACATCCCATCCCACGGGCAGCGTGGATACTGGCAACTGGCCAAAGCCGTACAGTCAAATTTTTGTCAACCCTCGCTGCCACCACTGCGTTTTCCTGACGGATCACTGGCTCACAAAGCCCAAGAGAAGGCGGACATGCTCGCAGACCTATTTGCGGCTAATTCCCGGGTCGATGACCGTGGCCTGCAGCCCCCCGCCATCGCCAACTGTGGCCACACTATGCCTGATATTGTTATCAGGCAATGTGATGTACGAGCAGTGCTTCGGTCACTCGACACGCGGAAAGCCAGTGGCCCTGACGGCATTCTGGCGGTGGTGCTACGAAAATGTGCTGCTGAGTTGTCTCCAGTATTAACGCGTCTGTACCGCCTGTCATACTCTACAGGCCTCGTGCCGGAGGCCTGGAAGGAGGCGAACGTACAACCGATCCCCAAGAAAGGGGATCGATCCGATCCAGGCAACTATCGACCCATAGCTGTCACTTCAGTCATTTGCAAGGTGCTCGAGCTTCTTATTAATAAGCAGCTCATGCGATACCTGGAGGATCACTCGCTAATCAATGATCGGCAATATGGCTTCAGGCCAAAACGATCAACGGGTGACCTCCTGGCATTCGTCACGCATGTATGGGGTGAGGCTATGGAAAAGTTCGGCGAGTCCTTGGCTATTAGCCTGGACATCGCCAAAGCTTTCGATAGGGTCTGGCATGCTTCGCTCCTTTCCAAGCTTCCGGTATATGGTCTACCTCCTCAACTGTGCAGCTGGATTGCCAGTTTTTTAAACGAGCGCCGAGTGCGGGTCCTCTGCGATGGCCAGGCTTCTCGCTTCTTGCAAGTGAATGCCGGGGTACCGCAGGGGTCCGTACTGTCACCAACTCTCTTTCTTCTGCATATCAATGATATGCTTTCCCTCGGGAACATTCATTGCTATGCAGATGACAGTACATTGCACGGGAGTTACTCGGTTCGTCCGACGGCGGGGCGATCTGTGATAGAGGAGGAGAGACGACATCTCGTGGGTGATCTCGACCGAAACCTCGACAGTATCTCCCAATGGGGTGCCGAGAACTTGGTCGAGTTCAATGCCCACAAAACACAGGCGTGTGCATTTACTGCGAAAAAATCCCCTTTCCTTCCCCTACCCACTCTTCAGAATGCAATATTACCAATGAAGGACAATCTAGACATCCTTGGCATAGACGTTCGTCGAGAGCTCAATAACACAAAATACATTGTGAGATGTATTGGGCTAGCTTCGCGGAAACTAGGAATACTGAACAAGGTAAAGCGATTCTTTACACCGCACCAGAGGTGTCTGCTGTACAAAACGCAGATTAGACCCTGCGTTGAATACTGCTCTCACCTCTGGGACGGCTCCGCGAAGTATTTGCTGGACGCACTCGACGCTATGCAGCGACGCGCTGTTCGCATTATAGACTGTCCGGAGGTAACGGGAAGCCTTGAGCCGCTAGCCCAGCGCCGAACAATTGCTTCCTTGGCCGCGTTCTACCGTATTTACCACGGTGAGTGTTCTGAAGAGCTCTTCAACCTGATCCCACCCTCTCCCTTCCGATCCCGAACAACGCGTGCCGGCCAGAGATGTCACCCTCATACCGTGGAAACCGTCTTCGCGAGAACCGAGCGTTTTAAACGATCGTTTCTCTGCCGAACGATGGTGGCTTGGAACGCCCTGCCTGCGCACGTGTTTCCTCCAACATATAACCCTGGGCTCTTTAAGCGAAGCGTGAAGAGGCACATTACTGGGTCGTCAAGTTGAGGGCCACTCTCTATAGTATTCCTGTGTACTGTGAGACTCGCCCTCAATTGCCAGACGTCGCCTCAGCTTACCATCAGGCGGGTGGCGTCAATTTGTTGAACTAAATATAAAAAAAAAAAAAAAAAAAAAATATATAGGTAAAACCCGTGTCTCCGTCCTTAGTTTACTTATTCCTTTATATATTTATTAATATTTAAGTACTAGCTGTCCTGGCGAACTTCGTACCGCCAAACTTTTTTTTTTCATAAGAACTTTCTCCTGATGGTAACGATCACAACAATAAAATAATTAGCGAAATCGGTTCAGCTGCTCTCGAGATTTGCGCTTAGCAACACAGTCAGCGATTCATTTAATAATCCGTCTTTATGTAGTTTTTGCGTGAAAGAGTAACAAAAGAAAAATTATTTTCTTTGATTTTTTACACACCCACATCTTACCTTTGTTGGTCCCACATACCAAGAAAGTGAGCCTTTTGCCTCTAACAGAGCCTCGTGCATTGATCGGCAGGTATCTAGCAGTTGAAGTTAGCCCAACCTGATATTTTGATAGAACCCCTCACAAAACATAGGATGTACAAAGAGTAGCCTTATCGATAAAAATCACGTTTGACATGTGCTTATGTCTGAAATTTTAATATGCAATAGTTGTTATGACAACGCATTTCTTTATACGCTAGAGATCAACAAAACGCTATGCAAATGAATGATGTTTTTTACTTATATGTTGTTGAAAGTTAACCATTCCGATGTTTATCTATCTAAATTATAGTCTACTAAAAGGCTATTACACGCCAATTAACCAGCCTATGTTTTATGTTAATCAGATGCACCCCAAGTTAATATAAATTATCATTCAAAGCTTCTCGTTAACCATTTGTAGTATTTAGCCAGTGAATAATTATCACTTTCTATTTATCTATTATAATTTATACGTGAGTTCATATTATCGTACTCATTATCTCTTAAAATACTTATAAATTATTGGCCAATATTATGGCAAGTACTTAATTGATTTAGTAATGAACACACATTAAAAAACAAAACTAAAGGGACATTTTTTCATTTACCTATTTCACTGAGTGTGCAAATTTTTCTGGGTTAATTATCTATGTCGTTGCGGTCTGCATGGTATGCTCCTTGTGATTATCTTGTACTGTGTTTTATAGACACAAAATATCTCTATCATTTAATTTGATCATTTTAGGTGGGTAATTTAAAAAGATCCGACTCGCAATACCACAGACAAACATATAAAAAATCGTCCGAGTCATAAGTGTTCAATTCTCTTGTTTATGGTTCATGAAAATGACTTCATCATAACAAAGTACCTTATCCTGTTAGTATAGTTACCTTATAGTATATTCAAAATTATCTAAACTCACAAGCTACCTCTCTGTACCTACTTGTAATATCAGTAGTTACAATGTTATTTACATAAGCTATGTAAAGTATGAAACGTTTTCAGTGTAAAAAATAAGATATTCTTTCAGAAAAACTGTCTTTGGTCACAGAATAGGGAATACTACTACAGTTTTTTGTTAGGCTCAGAAATAAAAGCAGATACTTTATTAAAACGATTTGTCAACTACTCAGTATTACCTAACAGAGCCAATATTGATAAAACTGTACAGTTTTTAGGAATCCATACCCAAAGGGTAATACAGGAACCTTATTACCCAGACTTCGTTGTCCGTCCGGTCCGTCTGTCTCCAGGGTGTATCTCATGAATTGTAGTACCTATATAGCTAGAGCGTTGAAATTTTCACAGATGATGTATTTCTGTTGCCGCTATAACAACAAATACTAAAAAACAGCTAAATAAAATAAAGGGTATTATACAACAATTTTTTTGTCGTTTTGGTGTGGAACCCTTTGTGCGCGAATCCGACTCGCACTTGCGCAGTATTTTTTTTTATTACAAAAGAAGGATTAATAGTAGACAGGAAGACTTCGCTCGCATAAATATCTCATTAGGCATAAGATTTATTACTTAAGCAGTCACGAAACTGAAAAAAAAAACATTTGGAAGAAAACGGTTTTGATAATTACTTGTCAACATGCGATTGTCTATTTGAAGCTCAATGTTAGTTAATTTCCTTTTTTATTTACGGTAATATATCATTTGGTTAATGACACCTAAATGAAGAGCGATCACGAACGCAATTGACTAATCGCGACAAAGTTGGTTTAATAAATTTAGAACTATTATTCTTTTTGCCAATAAAAAATTGTTCATTGACTGAAAATATCCGATTTTAATTTATTATTTATGACACCTCAACCACAGAATAGGGAATAATTACTTACAGAACTTGCACTCCGACGTTAATTAAAGCACATTCTTTTGTTTAGCGAGAACATCATTTGAACGTTAGGGTTGTCCAGTAAAGTAAAATATATACCAGCATAATTTGACCACTAATAATGACGTTACTTCCTCTATATCAACTCTATGGTCAATGCCGTATCACAAACAAGAGACAACCCTTACTGACTTACAACTTCAAGTTGTAGCTGACGTCACGTATTTTTTGCGATTGTTAGGCGAGTGACAAGCCCTGCCTCAACTGTCATTTAGTAACTTAAACATTTACTTACATGTATGAATAGGTATTAGTTTCTAAAACTTATTTTGGACTTAACTCACTTCAAGACAAGGTTCTTAAACTACACTAAGGGTGAGATTTATAAAGCGTACTTGGACTTAGCTTAGCATTTACTTTATACTTGAGCCAAAATCGTCATTTATAATACGATCTTTGTCTTGGACTTTTAGCTGAAGCTAAGCCAATTCGAAGTTCACAAAAACGGTGAGTTACGAAAAACTTTGGAATAACTGTACTTACTTACAAAAATAATGTTCTCAAATATACTTTACCATATTCTTTATTATTATTATAGAGGTATGTTACAGTTTATCAGATATAAATGGCAAAATTACACTTACAACCATGTGTTTAGACCTTAGCTCGAGCTAAGCCAAGTCAGATATAAATCCCAAATCAAAGATTGTACTTAGCTAAGAATTTGCTTAGCCGAGCTTGAGTTAAGTCCAAGCACGCACGATAAATCTCACCGTAAGTCTACTGTTAGTACGCTTACATCTTATCAGTACAATACAAATCCCGTCTTTAACCCTAAAGAGGTAAACAGGTCACTGCCACTGTCACTGTTGTCACTGTTGTCACTGTATTGCCGTTTCAGGACACTTTCAGGTACACCACTGAAGATGATAGAGACTCCTTAGCACCCAAGCCAACTTATGCATATCAACGGATGCAAACAACCTCTATTACGATACGCACTGTAATGAGTGTACTATATACCTCACCCTACACTTTTGGGGAAACATATATGACATATGTCACGCCAGTATCCCCGAAGGTATAGGTAGAGCCGTATAGATGCATTACACACCCACCCTTTGCTAGTAATATTGTCGGCCCCACGTACCTAATACGAGGCAAGCCTTTACCGGACACTATATTACAAATATTAATCAAACTAATATTCCCACAGCCAGGATTAGATTCTCTGCCGTCCGAGCCTTTGGGGAAAATGGCGTGATATTTGTACGTAAATTGACGGACTACAATTTTATAACAGAGTTTACTGTTTAAACTTTCGATCGTATTTATTTGTTTTTTGTTTTGGTGTTCGACAGCTGTGTGACGTGGCAGTAAACAAAAAACTACTATTAAAATGTGTCCCCTGATTGTACCGATAAAGTAAACACTGAAAGCAGGAAAGATGACATTCGGTGGGCATAAAAGTCGAAAGGAATCGATGTGCGCACTAATAATTTATCGACTGCTTGACCTCACTTCATTTACATTAAACAAATTGTTAATTTTTTGATAGCTATCATCCGGAACAGATGGTCGAAACCAGGTAGCTTTACTACATACGATTTTGAATCTTCATTCAAATTCATTAAGTTCATTTTTTCATGTGGGAATGTGAAATTCTTGGAAGTGTTTTTTTACGTTTACGGTGTAATAATTGTAGAAGGCAAGCATGGCATGTGCCTTGGTTATGAGACAGGTTGACCACATGTGGCGCAATCTGCTAAGTATTTTATCGAACATTTTAGATTATAATTTGACGGGTATCGTTTAAGTTAATGAAATTTGTTTTGTGGCCATAAGCGTTACTTGAGAACATAAATTATAATGTTAGGTACCTTGTAATAAAATACATGACACTTGATATGTAATTATTTTACTCACTTGTGTTAATGTTATTGCATATTACAAGTTAAAAGTAACGTGTTCCAATTACATTTATTTAGTAACATGATCAGAGTAGGTACTTATACTTACTTAATATTACGGTAATCACTGTAAGCTTATGGAAGGAAATTAACGAAAACAATTTTTATTATTTTTCTCTCACGCATCAATGCCTAGTGTTACAAAAATTATAATGACACAGGTCAAGATGCCAGTGTGTGTTACCAGTGATGACTTACGGATCTGAGACGTGGTGCTTCACGAAAGATCTCTTTAGGAGACTCAATATCGCGCAGCGAGCTATGGAGTAGGCTATGCTTGATATTTCTTTGCGGGATCGAATCAGAAATGAGGAGATCCGTAGAAGAACCAAAGTGGCTGACATAGACCAAAGGATAAGTAAGCTAAAGTGGCAGTGGGCTGGCTAAATAGCACGAAGCTCCGACGGTCGATGGGGCACAGAGATTCTCGAGTGGAGACTGCGTATTGGCAAGCGCTGTGTGGGACGACCACCTACAAGATGGACCGAAGACTTTAAAAACAGCTGGGTCTCGTTGGATGCAGGTGCCAAGGGACAGGACATACTGGAAATTCATTGGAGAGGCCTATGTTCAGCAGTGGACAGTGATACGCTGAAATGATGAACCTTAGAATGTTAAAGATTTGATGTCTCCACCTATGGTCTTAGTAACATGGTTAATAAATTAAACCATAGCTATACTAAGATGGGGAATCCCTGTCAAGGGAAGGGAACTGATGTTGATGCGAGTTTCATATTGGAAATTTATTACAGTGAACGACTGTTTACAATATTGTGTGACGATGTTTTCTGGCAATTTTTCTATTTTATGATTGTTTACAGATGAATTTTCTCTCGTTTAGAATCTAAAACTGTTATTATATAATATGGAATTATTAAACATTAAAATGTGCACGTGTATCATAAACAACAGCGATGTGTAATGTGTACAGTGACCCATGTGTCCGGGACTAAAGTGTGACATTTATTTACACAAACCCATTACCGCGCGCCACCGAAAGTGCCATTAACATAAAAGTGCGAAAACAGAAACTACTTTCAAACTCAATATCAGAACCTTTTGTGTAACAAATCTACTCTTGAAGCCCTCGGTTGACGGCCATCCGTTAACACATTGATTATACATCAAGGAAAATAAAAAGGAAATAGCACCGCGAAAAAACTCAAACGTAACGTACCGATTTCAATCAGACAAAACGTTTTGCGTTTTTATGGTGGCATGGCATCGGTGACTATCTCGTTCCGAAACAGATTATTTCTCATTTGATTTATGACGGTTGAATCTTCCAACGATATTATGTTTTGGTCATCCATTCGATTCCTATTTGAATGCTGAACGCCGAATGGGGTGGTATGAGACGGGGTGGCACTCGTACTATATTAATCTCAAATCCATTTGTTGTAATCTACATTCAACATTGTAATTTTATGGTCTTGCGTTAAGGTTGAGTTTTGTTTCAATTGTGGATATGAGTTAGGATGGTTCCGAGATCACACACCGATAGAGGTGAGAGATGAAACAGTAGCATTGGATTCATTTCGTATATGTATAGCTTTGTCTCTTTTGCACGCCCTGCGGGAGACTGGGCCCTAGTATGTATCAGATTTGGGTTTTATCGTTTTATTGCTTATTCTTTTTAGATTTTCAGCGGCGAAGGCATATCATTTTGTTTTTAATGCGAGACATAAATAACCGCACAACCAGCCACTGACTAAAGTAATGGCAGTGGTTAGGGAAATATACGGAAGTGAGTACTATTTCATATAATGTAATAAAATGTAATAATGATTATCATTTCATTATAATTTAATGCACTTAGATAGGTAGCTAAGAAAAGTTGAATTGAGTTTTTAAATATTATTTGAAAAAGTATCTTAATCAAAGATTACAGATTATTTTATATATTACTTACCTAACCTATGCAGTAGTACTTACCCATCTTATAATTAGTTTCTTTATTTTAAATTGTATGTAATTACCAGGATAATTAATATTCAAAAAACAAAAAATAATGCTCACATTATAGTGGTTTTACCCTATTTCCTATTCTGTGCTATTCATCTAGCACACGCACAACTACACCTGAATAATCTTCTAAAATTAGAATTTCCTTTCCCAAAGTTATTAGTAGGTAAGTAGTTCTTATAAGTATCCGTAAAAATATATTTTGTTTTAAAACACTGTATTACTATAATCTCTCAAGAAACAATAACAGTGTGTACTAAATATACGTTATAAATTGTCCAAAGAAAACGTCAATCATATAATTTAAGGTTCCATAAAATTACCGCTCAATTTGTGTAAAGTGATTTTAAAGAGCGAAAGGGTGATTTACTTGAGTAAGTATTTTGCAGCGAAATATTTTGTCGTCGGTTTGCCGCATCTGGCGTGGGTCCAGTCGCCTGATGACAGCTTATGAATATTTTTGGCGAAATTCGTTGCTTTTTTACTTACAAAGTATTTTCGTTGTTGCATTTCTAGTTCCAAATTAAACTTTTGTATTCAATAGCTTGCAGTTCATAGCGTCTGCCAATAAAACTAGCGTAAATTGTACAGATTATTTGACCTTAGCTAAAGACTACTTGTACTTATCCGTCTAAATCTTTATGTCATCTAAAGTAAGCGATAGCATACCACCATTTATTTGCACATAACCTTTCTCACCGCTGTACTTATGGTTCCTAAGAATAAAATTATAGTTCTTACTACTCAATAATAGGTGCCGCTAGGTGGTATGATGACGATAGCCCGTATCGTGCGGTGCAATTCCTCGCCGCATGGGGCGCCACGATCGCCCATTGTTTCAAGCCCAGCATCAACAGATTTCGACAACGCATAAATTCAACGGCTTTCGATTCCTTTGTTTTATCTCAGTAATGTATGGACACTACGAGAAGTGAGTCCGTATGATGTCTTATTGTTGTTTGTTTTGCGTTTATTAATGAAATATGTCGCTTGGTGCATACAACCTCGGTTGTATTATATTATTTTAGTTACCATTTGTTATCACGACTTTATCTGCCGTATAGAATAGGGATACATCGAAAATTAAATTATGAAGGCATTGTTTGAATGTCTTAGTGTGGAACAATAGGAACGTATAATTTTTACTTTCAGTAATAAATTTTACATTAACAAACATATTTGTTTAATTCAAAATCGTTTTGAAATCTCCTCGAAGTTTTCATTTCGTATTTAATTTTATGCGGTGTCGTTAATCCATCGATATTAGGAAGAGTGCAAACATCGTGATTTATAAGTATTTCATTTCTAAGGAGGGTAGGCTCTAATGAATCGTCGCGGACTTCCGCTGGTTGTAAAGAAAACTTCGTCTTTGCTTGTCCGATCTCTTGAATTAATGAAAACTGAAATCTTTAAATCCTTTCCTACATTACCGTATGCGCAGAGATGAAAAGAATTTTCTGATTATGATCAACTACCTGTATAATGTTATGATAACATTATACATTAACATTGTTATCCATTCTGTGATTGGCGTTAGCAACAAACTAACGTCAACACTTTTATTTCTATTTATTAGGAGTAAAAACAATTCAAATTCAGTATGTAAGCAATAACGTTAGATATTAGAAACGGATCATTCCGTATCACTAGAGATTCACATAAAAAAAATATTTACATGAAGTCAGAGGCGAACACTATTGTCGCTTGTAGGGAACTTTAATGTTTGTCAGAGCCTCGTTGATCGACATGTGCATCACTTACCATAGAGGTTGATGGTTTGGATGAACCTCTTTTCCTCAGTATTTTTCAGTCAATTTTTTTCTGACGATTATCGTAAGAAAAAAATGAACTGAAAGGAGACTAAGAAAAATAGGTTCATAGGGGTGCTGCAATTCATTAGAATATGTGCAAATGTTTAATACGGGCATTCGTCACACGGTCCCTTTTAACCCTTTACTGTCAACGAGAGTCCAAATCGCCCGCTGTGCTAAATCTAAATGAACGTAATAATTGACACTGCCCACTAGCGAACGACCTTTGGGCAAATTTGACACGTACTCGTATGTTGGCACAAGATTTTGTAGAGACATGATTTTCATTTTTCTCATTATCATTCTTTAATGTTATACCAACTTATAAATGTAGTTATTTATAAGTTAGATTTATATTTGTTGTTACGGCATATAAATATTTATCATTAAGAAAATGGGGTCATAATTAATTGACAATTAACAAAAATAATAATATTGTGTGACCACAAAATATAAGAATTAAAATAGATATAAAAAATCAACAATTATCGCAGTAATTTCAATAAATTTATTTTTATTAAAAAGTTAATGTCTGAAATTTATATTCCAAATGAACATGCCTTGAAATTTCCATTTAACAATTTATTATTAACCTTGTTGAGGTATATACATTAAGAATGATTCTATGCATATATTTATTTATTTATGTTATCATCAGAGTCATAATTTATAAAATAGGAAAATTTATGAATTAATCTAATTTATTGGCTAAATTTGCCTTAAATAATATTTAACTTAAACAAAAATTAAACCCCGTCAAATACTAAAATCACGTCCTCGAAAATCTGTTCTCATCCGCCCTTCATACTAACAAGTGAGGGTGACATAATCGCAGAAACAAATCTGGCTACTGGTGCTGCATGTAAATGATGATGATTAATTTGTTCTTCGAAAATGACAAGAAGGGTTAAAAGGCAAGGGTTGGGCGTAATTTTGCCACTTGTACGAGGTATTTCGGGTATGCACGAACAGGGTTAGAATTTGCACAGTTTAATTTCGACAGACGGTACTGTCTGATTGCCTTTGTCGATGTTCCGAGTTTGATGGAGAGATATTTCCGACCTCAGTTGTATTAATTACAATTGTTATAGAATTTGGGACGAGACGCCCGTTTTGGCACGGAAAGTTCGTTCTTTGATCTGAAAAGGGGCTGGTTGGTTTTATTGTGATTTGCTGATTATTAATGTAGATAAAGGAGAAAATGAAGTTTAGAGTACAATGTCTATATAATCACGCTTGTCGCCCCGAAAGGCAATAGTATTTGTTCTGGTTTTGCCAGTCATTTTATTCGTCCTACTTGGGTCGAAAATAGTGCCGCATAAGATTCGTTTTTCTAAAAAAGCGATGCCCTCCCAAAGCAGTCGCATCACCGCGACGCGGCGAAAAAATGGCACCAAAGACGTCAGTGTTCGCTGCGTTACGACTGTCCCAAGACTGCACGACGGCGCGGGCGGCGTGGCACGGCTTTCCTAGGAAACGAAACCATACTTTAATGGTTTACAGTTAACAAATGCACCATATTTTGCTGATTAAGGTAAATTGGGTCTCAAAGATCTTAGTGGGATGCTTTTGTGTGTGAATTTGGTAAGTAAATTAATTTAAATTTATTTTCAGCAAATGAAATTTGCTAATTACTTCCTTTTTATATTGAGCATTTTATATTAAGTCGCAAAAATGACAACCTTAATTTGAAACGTTTGATTTGATCCACATAATTCAATACTTTGTCGTCTGGATCTTGGTCGGATACGAAATATTACGTGATAACGAAATATTGGTGAAATGATAATTCTCTTTTATTTCGCTAAGAAAGCACGACCTTAGTTTGACACTTATCCACAACACATTACACCAAAACAAATAAATTGAAGATTGAATCCACCACACCCATCACGACCTAAAAGCGTAGGCAATCCTTTAACATCGATCGTTCCCCAGTCAGCGGTTCACGAGACATTTGCAATATTCTTAAAAACATTCGGGTCGCGTCGGCTATCGAGTCTCACCCGACATCATATTATAGGAAAAGAATTTGCAATTCGAGTAATAAGTTTCACTCTTACGGATCGAAGATGCCAAACTACACTCGTTTTCACTCAAATATTAAATTTAATCTCATGGAGGATATTGAATAGTTATAGTTCAAAGTACCCACCTAATCAAGAATAAGAGTTGCCTTTACATATTTTTATTTTATAGTGTACTTAGACCTCCAGTCCCACAGCATACCTATAATGTATTTTAGTTGATGTCCGGTACTCCAGTCATTTGGATAGTTTTTTTGTTTCTAATTTCCAAAGAAATGCACACTAAACCACAGTCCAAATTTTCCAAAAATACATCCAGTGGATACTTATGGAGGTACTTACAATGGTGTTAACAAACATTCATATGCACACATACACACACACTCACACACAGACAAATTGTCGCATTAATACTATGTAGTTTTACTTTATAGTTATTTAAACTGCCATGGTCGTTATTATTATAAACTTTGGAAATGTATTCGGGATATTTACCATGTATTATTATTTTGTTGTCGAGTTTCCGATATTTCGGCACTATTGCAAGCGCCATGGTCACGGAGGAACGTTCCTCCGTGACCATGGCGCTTGCAATAGTGCATATATCATATATCCCGAATACATTTCCAAAGTTTATAATAGTTTTACTTTGTCTAACATAATAGGAAAGAGAAATTCCAAGGTAGCAAATTGTCACTTAAATGAATCTTTTAAAAAATGGTCCAAAAATAGTTTTGCTGTAAGATGATATCTGAATATAAAACTAGACACATTGTTTTAAAGGTGAAAATATATAAGCCAAGATAAGTACATACCTATAATACCATACATAGAAGACTATTGATGGCCCACATGCTGCCATTAAGATAAACATAGCAGTGTCCATCTTTATGAGAATAGAGTTTATTTTAACAACTAGATTTTGCCAGTGTTGCAATTATATTATAAAGTTGCTTATAATAAACTTGTTATTTATTAAACATCATTAATAACGAATGTTGTTTCTGAAAATACGTAAGTATTACGACAGATCGAAAAATACTAAGTCTACTAGGTGCAGATGCCCCATTCCATACAAAGAAATGGGAAATTTGTTTAAAATTTGTCAATAGATGTAGTGTAGGTTAATTACAGTCTTTCGACACAGCGTCTGTATACAATGTTCGAAAAATTAGCAGGGTGTAATTATTTGGCAGACACCATAATTTCTACTGATATTTTTTGATATTTCCGATGGACTTCTGGACCTTGGCTTCTCATATTGACCGAGCATACGAAGCGGCTACACTTCGATATTGGACATTTTTGCTTTCGTCTGTCTGTATATACTTGTGTTCCAATCTCTACGAAACTGGGCACAAGTGTTCCTTGAATTAGTACAATTTTATTATCCTGAGTTGTTTTGATTGATAATGTTTTTAATGTTCGCGAGGTCTACTGTTCCCCCATAATGATCATGGGTGACAACTAGTTTTATTATTCCCTAAAGTATGTTCTTGTTTTGCACCTAAGATCTTAGACGCCTAAGCCAACTTTACCTGCATGTCACCAGAAAAAGTTTTCAGTTACCGGCAATATTACATGGAATCACCAAAGTTAGTGCTGAAAAGTGGACATTTTGATATTCTTCTATTTACCTCTTCAGAGAACGTAATGTAACAAACATAACTCTATTGTTCTTTATACCACGTTTTATAACCGTTACATCACAAAAATGGTCATAACTGGTATCACCTTATACAGATCGTTATCAGAACTCATCCTCAACTCCAAAATATACCTTCGTTAAAACTAGTGCACGTGCTCCTCATAGCACGAACTTATTACTGCGAAGATAAGCATCAACTTAATTTTACAAGAAACGTGTAAACCTTTGTTTAAGATTAAGTTTTGGAAGACCTCCTTAGTATTAGTGGCACGCCCGCTACCGGTTCTTCTATTTTTTTTACGTTCTAAGCCGTGGCTAGGATGTAGGGATGTTGAGTTTGAAAATTAATAATATTAGTTACATTATTAATAAAAATGCCTTGTGTTACTTAAAAATATAAAGACAGAAAATATTTAATAGTTATTTTTGTTATTTTTTATTTTAATAACTTTTATTTTCTCGTAGTAATTAACATATTTTGTAGTGAAGTAAAGCTCCCTTGAATCTGTATTTTGATCCATTGTTTCACGATGTTATTTAAAATACTTTTTGTAACTTCTATTGTAATTATGTATACCTACTAATTCATAAAATATTCATATTACTCGTATATCCCAATCAAAATATTTTTACTTAAAATAGGACCAGTTAATTCACACTTTTGGAAGGTCCAATAATCCGCCCATTCGATTACTACACGTCCGAGAAGAAGGGCAAGAAACTCGTCGGGGTCAACATTTTTTATAGCGACAATACCAATAGCGACAACCCTAAAGATTTCATTAATTGTTACGTTGTAGCTATCAAGAGTATCATCTTTAGACTTCATGGGAACTCAGTTCCGCCATTTTCAACTTTTGTCGGTGTACAATAATACGTACGACATTGTGTTTTCTTAGTAATAAATGAGATAATGTGTAGCACGCACTGCCCTCACATTTTGTTTTAGTTAACATTATCATCATCACACTGTTTATTGTCATTTTTAATGTCAACACGAATGCTCTTAATGACTTTTACGGGTTTAATTTTATGACAAATTGTAAGAACTACATTCACTTAAACACAAGCAGCATTTAAGATTAAATCGTAGATGTTTAAACAAAAGTTTAATGTGGAAGAAAGATGTGCTTATTGTCAGAAGAGAAAGGAAGCATGCATTATTATGTGATCTCTTATATAAACGTTTCATATGAAATAAAATTGAGAGAGTAAGTACCTAATTGGTACATTTGAATTTTGATAGTGTACCATTCTAAAACAACACCTACTTATATCAGTCAAAACTCAAAGATTATAGTTATGATTTTCGAATATTACTGTGAACGGCCTCAATTGGTTAAACGTTTGTTTCTCAATCACGTGTAAACTGTCAAATAGATTATGATAAATATTATAGCACACAGAATAGTGGTATCCTGTATGTGTAAAGAGAGAATACATAATGTTATCTCGGTAATATAATCCCGTGGGAATCAGAAACGAGAGAACTATTCCGCTAATATTCTAAAAGGTAACTCACTGTACGTAAATGTCTATTTAGAAGTGTAACAAAGTTGTTCTGAACACCGTCCACTTTAAATGAACAGACACCATTGTGATACTACTGTGAAACAGAAGTTGAATTTGCGTATTCATAACCTGTAAGATAACCGTCTGTCACACCGAACACTCGTGCTCCGTTTTCGTTTAATATTTTTGCACGCACACATACAGAATAATTACCTACGTCTTTATCCCCAAAGCAGGCCTATGTCACTCGCCTAACAATCGCAAAAATACGTGACGTCATCGACAACTTGAAGTTGTAAGTCAGTAAGGGTTGACTCTTGTTTGTGACACGGCATGGACCATAGAGTCGATATTGAGGCATTAACGTCATAATTATTGGTCAAATTATGCTGGTATATATTTTACTTTACTGACGACCCTAACGTTTGAATTACGTTCTCTGTAAATAAAAGAATGTGCTTTAATTAACGTCGGAGTGCAAGTTCTGTATGTAAGTACTGTTTTATATTCTGTGCCCAAAGGGAGTAGATAAACGCGTTTATTACGCCCACATTTAGCCAGTCACTAAAACTTTGTTGGTCCCACATAATAGGGGGTAAGCCTATTGCTGTTTCTGGACACTTTTGCAACGCTTGGACGTTTCTGGACGTTCAGAGATCAACTTTACAGTGCAGAGTTCGCTATGTCTTCACTACTGGTAGGTATCTAAACGGGACTTAATCGTGAAACGATTAAACAGTCAGGAACAAACATAAAAAAATACAGTGTAATGGAGGACTCTCCTTTCCTTTCTCCTTTTTTGAGGTCAGTTACAAAACCTAAACTAGTGGTTCTGTGAACCGTAGACTTCGGGAGCGGCTTTGTTTAGAAAATTATTTCTTCTATTTTCTTTATTAAGTACTCTTTTATTTGTCATGAAATCCAAAAAAAATATTCTTCAAATGTTATTCATTGGAAGCAAGGAGTGTGTGTGTAAAGTTTCATGCAAATCGGTTGATAAATACGGCCTCAAACATGATCTGACAGAACCGGTAGATGTAGAGGTACAGACGAAAGAATTTCTCCCCTGTCTGCAAGTTGAAACGGAGAGTGAATGAATGAGGATGTATGACACAGTAAACGCATGATTTAAAAACAGCGTTTAAAGTTCGGTATAACAGTCAACCTCGTGTAATGAGTTGCGTCGGCGGATTCACCATTCGCAGCGTATCCAGCCGTATTCATATTCATTAGGGCGCGAAGGGCTCGCTTGATTGCACAAAGAGCCAACTAATTTACTCCCGCGTCTCCGTTCGCACTCCGCCTTAATTTATGTACCTATGCTAAATACTTGATGAGTTCGGACCTTGTTGTCGGACTTGTATTCACCGTCATACGAAAAATCTAATCCCATGCCATAGTCATAATGCATGGCAACACAATGTGGGTACCTATAGGTATACCAACCTAATATGTAAATGACAGTACATTCGTACAGTTGGTACCAACGTATTGTCGAATCAATAGCCGTTTTGGAGCACGCTCAGTTACGAGCTGCTCAACTTAATTATTGAATTAGCATTTAAATTATTTCGGTAACCGTTCATTTGTAACTAATACAAATAGCGAGCCGCATGAATAATGCCAGTGCTACAGAGTTACTAACAGAATATACAGGGTTTCTACTCTGAAGTACTTATATAATTTTTTTATAAGAATACTTACTAGTGAACGAAAATATGAATTAAGTACTAGCATTTACATAAGTACTCCTGTAAAGTGGGTTCATCTCAAGTCGTTGCCGCTTAGTCTTCATAGACTCACCACGCAGACCCACTGGTGGGTCTCTGAACATTGAAATGCCTCCAAGGAGGACCCACTAATGTGTCCTTGTAACGGAGTATCCACCATCCAAGCTTTATACATCTACTGATACTTTTCTAAAGAAAGTTTTAGAGGAGGGGTTCAGTTCTGCCATGCCCTTTTTCTATGAGAACAGAGATTATAAGTAACTCAATATCATTCTACAGTTTCACACTTTCTTCGTACAAAGTTTCTTTATTTATATTACAATTTATTGAAACCCGAGCGCTGCTATCGCTTCTAAGCGTTCTCGTCACCCAACAACAAAAAGTTCTAGAATGTCCCTATAAGAGTTCTGAATGAAAAGGTTACACTATTGCACTGAAAATATCTAAGTAGGTATTTACAACACATTCAAAATTTATAAGTACTCTATGGTTAAAGCCTAAATATGACGCACGCCTACGTGCCCTCTTCCTGACGTGAATATTAAGTACCACAGACTATTTATATAAAATTAACTAATACAATTCCAACGAAAAACATATTTTATATTCTTAGTAGCACATGTTCGTTACCATCGCACGCGTAAAAGAGCTTAAATCAACTAATTAAATGAATAAAAGATTTTTATTTCATGATAATTATTCTTTTTGTACATCATAACTTCGACTTGAAAGGCAGTAAATATGACAAAAGTAATTGCTTACCGTATGTACTCGTACCAACGCATAATGCGAATACGCTACAAGAATTATAACTAAAATGAAAACCGCGAAACTAAATTTATGTTCAATTGTTTTACTATTAATGGGTACTTACCGCGAATTCTTTATATAACAGTTTTATGTAAGTATTAAGGTTCAACAATGAAATATTTTATTTGTGGACATGAATTAACTCTTAAAAAGACATTCTATTTATTATAATTAATGTTGAATGACAATAGAAGAAGTAATAGGTTTAATCGTCCTATCAGTAAAAATAAATAAGGCACAACAACAAAAGCTGTTTTTATTCTTGAGTAGCTGTCCCGGCGAACTTTGTACCGCCCTTTTAAACCTTTCCTGAACCTCTACTAATGTTTCAAGACCAAAATCAGCCAAATAGGTCCAGCCGTTTCCGAGTTTAGCGAGACAAACGAACGGTGATTCATTTTTATTTATAAAGATTAGTATGTGCATGAAAATTTGGGATTGAAAACTTTTTAAGGTTACCTTCGAGTGTTAAGTCAATATGACGTTTGTTCCAGTAGACCTCATACTTCCTTCACACGCTCGTCTCGTGTCTTGTCTCGCGTCTCGTCTAGCCACTGCACGAATATGTGAATAAGGAATCAGTGTTTTATTGGAGATATTTATTTAAGAAAGAAACTATCATGTGATAGTTTCTATATAGTTCGATAGATAAGAAAATCTACTAGGTAACTACCTAGTAGATTTTCTTATTGACAGTTTCTTTCTTAAATAAATATCGCCAATAAAACACTGATTCCTCATTCACACTGGTTGGTAACTACCAAGAAACATAAAAAACATAATAATATTACTAAGTATATAGTTAATAAGGTAATGGGTAGGGTAATAGATGGGTAATAATATACATGGTATGGCATGGTGAGGTGACCTAAGTAATCTTACAAAAAAAGAAAGTGTCAATTAATTGTAAGCAGACAATATTTGGTGATCATTACTTTTTTTATATTGAAATATTTTTATCCACTAATTTTACTCAAAGGGTATTCTTTTGCTAGATTCTCTTTACCGCATCATAAAAGATTATTACGCCTGCTTGTTAACTAAAAAATCTGACTTTTAGTTTTATCCAAAATGAAGTTATAGTGCTTCGAAAATGGCTTGAACTGTTTCGAGAAAATGATGGTACGGCTGTGCCAGTTTTTTATGCTATACAGACTACTATTTACTGGTAGATAGTTCATGAAAAACTTTCAACGTTACCTCACTATGTATGTATCTAATAAAACTCCTATTCAATGAACAGAACATTCGCCCTCTGAGGTAAGAGAGACCCACACTCAAATGTTCGTATTTCAATACCAAACAAATAGATGGCTTGTCACAGCTCGTCACGAAGCATTAAAATCAGTGTTTCAACGGCATGAGTCATTAATTCCCATATTTATAGGCTATGGTGCACGAACTTAAAGCATTAGTAACATGTTACGGCGTTTCTATTATGAGGATATCCGTATTGGAGACCGCTAATTGGTGGATCCTTTGTATTTCATTAAATAAACGTAATGATTGATTACTATAGTATTCTGATAAATTGACAATATTACTTAGTTCATGAGACGTTTTCAATTTACCTCAATAACTCTGTGTAGCGTATTATTTATTACATCTTGAGGTCTTTTTCACTACTTTCGCTTCCTCAAATTTCATTAGGTAGTGCTTTCAGGCATGCTCGCCAGTTACGGGTCCCTGATTTTACCCTGGCGTTTTTTCATGACATCTGCGATTTGGTCACAATATTACGTTTTTATTAGATACCTATTATTTACAACAATTTAAATGTTTTTATCAGTTATCAAATTTTCTTAATACAAACTATAGGTACTAATTTGAAAATAGATGGTGTGTGTTTTTGAACTACAAATACATAAAAAAATACTTACCTTTCTTTTACGCTTATCTAATTTTTCAAAAAGACCTTACTAGGTGCCAAAGAAAAAAATAAATAAAGTAAATAATAAAGATTATTTCAAAACTTTCAGAAAAGCGTGTGTTGCTGCCAAGTCATTATATTTGAGTAATAAGATTAAACAGTCCAACAATAAAGTCAAAACGACTTGGAATATAATTAATGCTGAAACCGATCGCCTAAAGCCCCGTGACAATGACTTTGAATTAATTATTGATAATAAAGTCATTAACAAAGAACCAAATGTAGCACAATCCTTTAATAATTTTTTTATAGACATACCCGCGAATATAACTAGCTCCTTGAATTCTTGCCCAGTTAAAGCTCAACGTATGCTGGAAAGCGGCATGAATCAGTGTCATGTCTCATTTAGCTTTGAATATGTAAACCCCAATGATATTATAAAAGTATTCAAGTCGCTTAATTTAAAAAAAGACAGCTGACTTGTGGGGTATTTCTGTAAAATTGCTTCAGTCCATTATTGTGAATATATCTCCACATCTAGCTGCAATATTTAATAAATGTGTCAATAGTGGAGTGTTTCCTGATCTCATGAAATACAGTAAAGTGATACCTTTATTTAAAACTGGATCAAAAAGCGACCCTGGTAATTTTAGACCAATTTCAATACTACCTACCATTAGTAAAATTTTTGAAAAAATTATATTGCAGCAACTACAATCACATTTTAATTCAAATATGCTACTACATAATGAGCAGTATGGATTCACAAGAGGTCGTTCTACCATTCACGCAGGGGTAACGCGTCTGAAGCATATTTTCAATGCCTGGGAGAATAAGCAAGATGCCATTGGTATATTTTGCGATCTCTCCAAAGCTTTTGATTGCGTTGAACATAATACCCTATTACGGAAACTCAATTATTATGGTATCAGAGATTCGGCACTGGACCTAGTTGCCTCATACCTCAGTGATAGAATACAGCATGTTGATATCAACGCTAGTTGGTCTTTAGGGGCTTCTGTAGCTATGGGCGTGCCACAAGGATCAATTCTAGGTCCGTTTTTATTTATAGTTTACATTAATGATCTACCGTTCTATGTACAGAACTTGTGCGACATTGTTCTATTCGCCGATGATATATCACTTATTTTTAAAGTTGATCGCAAGCTGAGAAATTTTGACGAAGTAAATAGTTCACTTGCACTAGTTCTGGATTGGTTTACAACCAACAATTTACTTCTGAACGCAAAAAAGACGAAGTGTGTTAGATTTAGTATGCTTAATGTTCAGAACTACGGTACTAATATTATTTTGAACGGTGATACCCTTAATCTTGTAGAATCAACCGTATTTTTGGGTATTACTCTAGACAGTAAATTACAGTGGAACGCCCAAATATCGGGTCTTGCACGGAAACTTAGCTCTGCGGCTTTTGCTATTAGTAAAGTCAAAAAGCTCACGGATGTAGAAACTGCCAGGCTGGTTTATTTTAGCTATTTTCACAGTGTCATGTCGTATGGAATTTTACTGTGGGGCAAGGCAGCTGATATAGAGATAATTTTTAAACTCCAAAAGCGAGCTATACGTGCGATTTATAAACTGAATGCACGAGTTTCTCTTAGAGAAGGATTTAAAGAAATAGGCATTTTAACAGTTGCATCACAATATATATATATGCGAATATTATGTTCGTTAAACAGAATATACATTTATACAGTGTGAACAGTGACATACATGCATTAAATACTAGAAATAAGCATAAATTGGTTGGGACGTATTATCGTTTACAGAAGGTTCATGACTCCTTTGCAGGATTGGGTGTGCGTTTTTTTAACAAAATTCCTCTAAATATTATGAACCTTCCTTTGAATAAATTCAAAGTGGCTGTTAAGACACACCTCCTAAAAAGGCATATTATACTATTAAAGATTATCTAAACGATACAGAGAAATGGCAATGAGTTGCTTGCTCATCACTCGAGCTACATAGGGGCTACTTCTGTTAGAAATGTTGTTTTATTGCTGAAACTCACTTATTATTGTTAAATTATTATTATTATGATATTGTAAGGTATGGGTACTTTGGAATTATGTGGCACCTTTAACTAGTATTTGACTTTTTTTTGTGAATAACAGAGATTCATAATTTTTAAGTTCACTTGGTCCACACATGGTCACGTAACTGCCCTTGCCCTCTTTTTATTCTTTTTATTGTATTTACTGGCGAATAAAAAGAGTGGCCGTGAGTTTTTCTTGCCAGGTTCTTTCCTCACAGGCTCTACCTATTGCCTTGCGAATCTGGCGGTAAATGTAAATGTAGAAGCATTTTCTTCTTTTGACGTTCATAAGTGTTAGTTTGTGACCTACATGAATAAAGATATTTTGATTTTGATTTTTTGATTTTCAAAGGTTTAATATAATCTAACTTCAAAGGACCCTAAACACTCTACACGTTTGTTAGTCACTTTGAGACCCATGTGGTGTAACATGTTAAACTTTAAACTAAGGATAATGTAACCACTTGTTCTAATTGGAACGTCAAGAATCCTTTGTACCACGGGTAAATTAAAACGAAGATCGGGGAGCGACTAACTTTTATAATTAGATCAGTATGTCTAACCCAACATGTAAGGGATGGTTATTCATGTTGATGATAACGATATTTTTTAACATTGTATTTAGTCATTTAGGTCACCTACCTACATTATGAAAAATGACAACTTTTACTCTTGTGTAATTTTGCACTCAGGGAATTGTATTCATAATCTACCTTTCCTGATTACGTAATCAAATATGAAAGTACCTACCTAATTCTGTTGGTATCAAAAGAGTTATCGGGATAAAAGTGGAATGACATTTTTTATTCCTGTTTTTACATACATAATAAAGGGGTAGTACCATTGAGTTTCTATATTATATAGAGGGCGAGTGTCACCCGTTTTCTTCGTGTCGAATACTAAGCGGCTGTAATATAGGTTGCCCAATACATATTTGGGCGCCATATTACATTAAAACACGTCAAAATAAAATCTCAGAACTACAAACAATAATTAGATCCATTTTTGCCAGGCAACAACTTAAACTGGGAAGCTGTAGTGACGTTACGTCATCCTCGACTGTTTGACTGTTCTGACGTGCAGAGTGGTTGTTAGTGGTTCAGACCGGTTACCAGCGCTCTATATATACGTAGTATAGAGATAGTTGCTCTGAGGGTAGTACATTGCGATTAACATAACTATAATGAGGTCCTATATCACAAATAATGCCATGAAAATAAAAACTGTACGAATGCAGTTCATCTATTCAATGAGAGATGGCGCTACGGTATTCTGTTTTGTAAATAAAGTGACAACATGCTTCGACAATGTTGTTACCTACAACAATTATTTAGGTGTACGATATTATTTTCCTTGCGAAAAAAAGCTTGCAGCTATATTTTTAATGCATTCTTGGAGGCAAAGGCGCGCCCGCGTGGCCAGCATCACAATTAGGTATGATAGGTACTTAAAGCAAGTTAATCTGATGTTTTCTTACAACAGAGAAAAATATTCTTTTCGTTTCGTATTTATTTGGATAAGAGAGATATCTATAAGATATTTTTGAAATTTATATTTGATAGTATTTAGATAATGTTTTAAGTTTAAACTTATTGTAACAACTTAATGCTGTTGGACCAGTTGAACGTGTAAATGTCACATTTAAAAAAATATCTGACTACCTCGGTGGCACAATGGTACTATGTACGGATATGGTACTGCCACGCTCGAGGTCTCGGGTTCCATTCCCGGGTCTGGTGGATAACGTATAATTCTCTTTAGAATTTTACCCAGATAATTATCCCAGAGTCTGGAACTTGTGCCCGGTAAATGGCAATAGGCTCGCCCCCTATTACATGGGACCTAACATAGCTGGCGAGATGTGGGTGTGTTTGCACACCTCTGCCTACCCCTTCGGGAAAAAAGGCGTGATGCTATGTTATGTTATGTTATGTTTAAAAAATATTCACAAGAACTTTTGTATTCATAATTACATTAGTAGAAATGTATAATTGACTCAAATCTGTCTAATACTCGTACATTAATGTTTCTAAAAGTTTTTATTATGATGTTAAATTGTACCTACTTATGGCCGCATTAACTACATATTTAAATTTATATATTATAATATAGGTAGGTAGATAGACATACATAAATATTATCCTGGACTGATATTTATACCTGTGAAGGCATGTAGTCACGTGCTCTTTAAACCGACAGTAATGAAATATAGAGATGCGCATTCACCACGATTTTCTTGATAAGACTTTCTTAGCGTTTGATGGCATGAAGAAGCAAATAATGTTTTATTGTTTTGTGCATTCATGATTATAAAATGCATATGAAAATTATAGATAGTGAAAATAAGTTATGATATTTTAAGTAAGTACGTTTATACACCGTGAAAGTACAACCGTTTACAAAAAAAAATAATTTGGACTCAGTTTTGATAACAGAATCGAAAGGCAGTATTACTTTGAAAAACAAACTCTGCTTAGTTTGAGACTATTCATCTTACTAATATGTAGGTAGAGTAAATACTCTACCTACATATTAGTAAGATGAATAGCACTCGTAGTAAATACTTATATTGCAACTGAATGAAGAAACCTATCAATGTATTTACTTATAAAATTTTCATTAAAAGCCAGCACAACATATTAGTACCTAAAAATTAAATTAAAGAATCTTAAAAATAGAGTAAGTACGTTTTACTCTTAGAAATAACAAGTCAAGTTGTAAGTTGAATGCTTTCACGAGCGCCGTAGGCGGTTCACTAGTCGCTTCCAGCCATTGTCGGTGACACACGGCTTTTTAATTTAACGCACCTAACACTAAGTTTTTCTTGGGTCCTCTAGTTTTTGTGTATTCTCTTCAATTACATTACCAGCTATATTAACATTAAATAAACCAATACGATTGAGAAAGACGTAATCCATGTTTAATTTAAGTTAAGGCTAAAATATTTATGAGACTTTATTAGTACGTATTAAACTATTTACACTGTTGGTTGATGGCACTTGGTGAAATTTGCTACACAAATTGGACAAAAATACTTGTACTTTCCTATGGTTGGTGGTGTACCTATTCTAAGTAATGCTTAGTGGTGTTAACCGGTTAGTAAAAGTTGAATAAAAACCAAGTGTTTTAGTCCAATATGTGTAGCATGTACTTATTATTTTTATTTGACTGCCTCGGTGGCTCAGTGGTATGAGTATGTGACTGCCGCCCCTGAGGTCCCAGGTTCGATTCCGGGTCGAATCGAATTATTTGTGTGATCCACAAATGTTTGTTTCGGAGTTTGGGTATTTTCTATGTATAATATGTATGTATTTAGAAATATATAAGTATGTTTATCAGTCGTCTAGATCCCATAACACAAGCTTATATTAGCTTAATTTGGGTTAGATGACGTTGTGTGAAAATGTCCAAAAATATTTATTATTTATTATTTATTATTTATTTATTATAAAATATCTGGTAACTTCACTGAACTGCAGCCACCTCTATCGCACTCACACAGTGGACAAACTATTTCAAATAAAACCTTCACAACATGCAAGGGTTACTAGTGGTCAAAATAATATCTTAGTAAAGGAAATAGGTGCAGAAAATAATTTTGCTGCTAATCCAGAGGCCAAATAAATAAGGGTTTCTGAATACGGCAAAATGATTATTAACTATTCTTAATTGTTTTATTCAATGAGCCTATTTTTATGAAATTTGAACTTCCGTGTCGCCCGTCGTGGCCGCCTGATAGAAAACCAATGCCATGTCAAGCGATTGGGGGCCAATTTTGTAGCATACAGTACTATTGAAAGTGGTCCTCAGTGTTAGAGACCCCATGAAGGTCAAATCAATCTTTTAAATAACCAAACATAATATGCTATTCAAGCTCGCTATTGATAAATGCTGTATGTACTCAATATTACGAACAGTTTCGAACTGTCAAAATTGCTAAATTATATGCCGTTTTATTAACACTGGACACAACGATTGCGGGGTAAAGTGTGGGATTCCTTACTTTACTAGTTTATTGTTCCGGGGAGAGTGCGTGGGCCGCAACTATCTGTCGGTGGTCCCAATACTCCATGCTAATTATTGAAGTCTTATTTGTATTTCATTGATTCTTTATTGGTAAGACAGTGTTTAGTTATAGGTATAAACATGCTTTATTTGTTATATTGCTTTATTTGTTACATTATGAAAGTTTCCATGCTTATGCTCGTAGTTGCGACTGTGTATAATAGTTTCTCATTTCAATTCAAACACTTCAAATTTAATTCAATTCTCTTGGATACACGTTACCAGGATTAAAAGTATCATGCATGTTTTACAAGACCGTTAGTGGCTACTTCCAAAGTGTTTTGTCTTGGCTTCAAACCAATCTTCGTGGTAGGCATCCAATGAAATGTGTTAACCCATCAAAACTACTGATATAAACTACCTACGTATTTAATTCCTATCAGTGTGTCTAGTACCAGTTCCTTACGTTAATTTGCTCGAAATACATTTTCGTATTCCTCCATACATTTCACACAGTTCCCTGAAGTTACCGCAAGGGGCGCTGGCGTGAAATGTATGGGGAATACGAAAACGTATTTCAAGCAAATTAACGTAAGAAACTGGTACTAGACACTCAGTAAATATAAATTATCACCTCGGACATTTAGGCGTGATTATATACATAATCACGCCTAAATGTCCGAGGTGATAATTTACTTAGAATTAAATAGGTACTTACATTACTTAGAATTAAATATGAATTAAATACATAAGTATTTAATTCATATTTAATTCTAATAAATGTGCACGATGACGGCAATTGGCTTGCCCCCTATTACGTGGGACTAAAAACACTGGCAAACTGTGGGTGTGTAATGCACCCCTGCCTACCCCTTCGGGGATATAGGCGTGATATGTGTGTGTGTGTGTGTGTGTGTGTGTGTGTTGATTCCTAATTTATATTCCAGTTAACATAACATGATATTACAATGTCCATACTAAGTAATACGTCAATCAATTCAAAACTAGATCACTTTAATTATTGGAATAATTGTCGAGATCGATGCCAATTATTATCGGTGGTCAGCAATTATAGTCAGTGGGCAATGGCGCATCCTTGGCTAGTCATTAAGCCAGCCAATAGATTATTGATTGGTGCTGATTGTTCATTCGTAAGTATGTAGGTACGTAACTGGGGTCATTTGCATGAATCTCTACCGGTTTTAATGGACAATCTGGACTAATTTAACAGAGTAGTGACGTGACTTTTATTGGGTTGTAAAACTGAATCAAAATGAGATTGAGACTCCAAGAAACAATTGTGTGATCTGCAAATATTTAAACTTATTCCAGTCTATTTAATATCCGCCGGGCGCCACTGGAAATACGTTCTGCTTGTAACCAGAGACGCCTAATGGCCTGACGGCCGCGGAATAAAAAAAAAAAGTCTATTTAATATATTATTGTACTTACCTAATTATGTTTTACAAAAAAATACTTTTTAGATTAATTCGGGTCGAGTAAAAGTACATAATAATGAAAGTATCTTGTAAAAGGTATTTAAATACAACAACTATTAACTAAGAGATCTTCAGTAAACAAAGACCGAACCGGGTTAAATAAGATAAATATAGGTACTGAGACATGTAGTTGTACTTTTCTGTAGGTTACCCTATTAATTACATAAATTGCATTTAATTGAATAATATAATAATATAATTAATTGGCGAATAAGTAAGAATAAGTATCGCCATCCAACGTGGCAACACAGCCAGCATTCTGGGAACCTTCCAAGTCGGCAATGACGCGGAGGATTTTTTAAACGATATTTTGTAATGTAAATATTTTTAGTCTATAATTATGTTTATTTTGTATATTGTAATTCTTATTTGCGAATCAGTGAACTTCCCCATTTTCAGGGTAAATTTCTTACACTGCCTCTTAAATTTTATTTGTATCTACCCACATATGTGTTAAGAATTTAGTTTAACAATGGCTTGAAGATATGTTAGATATTGTAGTAATATACTTGTTTAATAAATATGTAAAGTAAACAACAACCTTTGATAATGCTATAAATCGAAACCGGTCAGGTTAATTCCTGTAAATTAAGTAAAAGTGAAACGGTGTACAAGCGTTTTTTGTTAGCATGTATTACGCTATTAAACCGACAAAACTCTAGTAAAAACAGTGGTAATTCATATTTTGATTGGTTGCCTGTGAAAGTAACACTACTCTATGCAATTAGTACTCGCTTACAAATTGTATGTACGTTCGTCATTCAGGCAAGTGCCTCAAATTGCGGATAATTGATCACCAATGAGCCCACTAACTCACATGACTGTGACAAATAATGAGCAATGTCAGTTGTCACAATTGAGTTTTCAGTTACATGGAAATTCATACGAGAGGTAGCTTTAATGAGTTTGAGTGAGGAACAATTTACGTCAATTTAAATAGAAAGTGGTAAATGCCAATTACTTGCGTTCCGATGTTTGTTAGGAAAAACGTTTAAATTTTTTTTTTAAGTAACAATGTAACACCCAAATCACGTCTTTATCTGTAAAGAGCTAGACAGAGGCTCTTACGTAATAAGTAGAGAGCCTCACGCCGTTTTTGGACAATACGGGTACCTATATAAATAGTACCTATTTGTTAGATAAAATTTTGTATTAAAGTCAGTAAAGCATTAAATATTTTAAGTACTTATTTAGGGTTTTATTTTCTAGAGTTAAATAAATAGGTAAACAATAACGTTTAAAATTTAATTTTACACCATGATTTAAGCTACTCTTTTCGTTCCGTTCGGCATTTAGTTCGAAATGAAAACTTTAAGTAATGAGACTAGTTCTTTATGTTCATTACAATATTATTATACGCCGTACAAATTGCTAATATTATGAAAAAAATACCCGGTTTCTGGACGCCCCATCAATTTAGATTAGTGAGGTAATAGCTCTGTGTAGTTACTTAGACCGGTAGCCAACCCCCTCTGACCAAGTAAAAGTTCATCATAAGAAAATTTCAAGCCTATTATGAATAACCGTGGCTATGTCTTCAAACGAAGTTGATACTTGTATTTTATTGATCCAAAATGTAAAACTTCAAATCCAAAATTAAATTGATCACCTAATATTTTATCTTATTGACAAATAATGGAGCATTCAAACATATTTTATGATTATTGTTTACAGAGTAGTTTAGTATTTAGGTAATCTAGCATGAAGCAACTGAAGTTAAATTTTACTCGTCCTGAGTCGTGAGCCCAATATTTATCTATTTAATTATGCTTTTTACAAGCTTTAATTTACTTTCACCTGTTCGAATGTCCGTGTTTAATCAAATCTTGCAAGTTAAATTTATAACACACTTTCCGGTTTCCGAGTAAATTGAAACCTTGCCTGCGTATGTAAGTCGCATGAAAATGCAATATTAGGATGATAAAAGCTTGATTAAAAAAAAAAAAAATTCACTAACACGTTCAGATTTTGCCAGTTATTTTTGATAAGTATGTAGGTAATACAGGTGGGCGTATCCATTGCCTATTAATTTAATAGTACGAGTACATATTCATAGTACCATACCCTATACCAAAACTTTTAAAGTGTCAAGACTAATATTCCTTGTATACTAATATGCACAACGAGGCTAATGTGGTATAGGTTAATTTTTGTATGGTGGGTCTATCGATAGCTTTGGTTAATAAATTAGTGGCCCACCGCGCCCTCATTACTTAGCCTGTATTATAACTTGGACGATTTCTCATTACTTCTAATGTGAACAACTTATGAATTAGAAGCAATCATAAGCTCATAATGGCTTGGAAGAAAGGCTGTAGGGTTGTAATGCGAATTTTAAATGTTGACTAAACAACCATCAGAATTCACACACACCGAGGGAAGCTACTGGAAATACCTTCTGCGTGTGTACCAGAGACACACCCGACAACGGACGTAAGAGCGGCCGCGGAATTAAAAAAAACACCGCGGGACGTTTTTCTAAAAATCTTTTTTATGTGTCTGGCTTTTTGTGAGTACCTACATTGAATTTAATAATAGCTACGTAAATAAGTATCTGTCTAATTCCAAGATTTTTACAAACGGATTTCTTGAATTTAATTTTTCAAGTAAATTTTATTCTTTATTATAATAGTAAAATTAACTTGAAACAAAATCAGCTACCGATACTATTTTCGTTCTATAAAATAATTTATCAATATAAAAAACACAATAAACAACTTTTTACCCAATCTTAATATCAACTCAATTTTCTTTACAACCAACTAAGAACAACAAAAAGTTTACTAAGAGTTGTAAAAAACTAATATTTGCCGCTTAGTAGATAAGAAAAATGGTTGGCGTGATCCTCTATCATTATGCTATTGTCATAAGGGCTAATAGTTTCACAAGAATCATACAATATGATAATAAAATGGACCTTTGAGTCTTTAAATTGTCATTATGTCTTGGATACCTCGATTTCATGACTTTGAGCTAATCAATGTCATGTTAAGAATTACTTCCTAAGTCGTTTGTGAATGCTTAACCAGTGTCATTATGTCCATTTTGT
This sequence comes from Nudaria mundana, assembly GCA_963556515.1. Classification (NCBI taxonomy): domain Eukaryota; kingdom Metazoa; phylum Arthropoda; class Insecta; order Lepidoptera; family Erebidae; genus Nudaria; species Nudaria mundana. The sequence continues at coordinate 8,149,736 of OY748304.1, read as the reverse complement.
AATTGCTACCTACTTATGTCATTTTTCTTGACATGCGCTTGTTAAAAGTGGAATTTCTACCTCTATAATGGGTAGTTAGTAGGTAATTGACAAGCTTTGTAACTAGTTTGTAGAACAAATGATCGTATTATTTGCGTAAATATTAACTTGGTTTTTTTTTATTGAAGATTTTGAACATTATCTACTTATTAATTCTAATAGTAGGTACTTAATTATAAAATAAAAACACAGTACCTTTCGTTCCCTATGTATGCTTTGATCTTTAAAACTACGAAATGTATTTTGATGCGGTTCTTACCAATGGATATTGTGGTTGTTGTGGAAGGATTTTGTGTATATAATTTGTCAAACGGGTTAAATTGCGAGCCTCTGCTAGTTTTCAAATAATTTAAAACTATTAAAATTACTATAATAAAATTTTCATTGATATCTATCTACTAAATAGTGCCTACGTTTCAATATCCTAACATGTTAAATGCAAAGTAAGTAGGTAGAGGTAGGTACAACTTCGCATACTTCTTTATAATTTCCAGTTTGTACCGACTCATTACCTTTGTGACCCGCTAACAATGAGTTTCAAAAAGAAAATAAACTCCTTCATTAATTACAGCAAGACTGTTTATAACCTTGCGCACTAAATGGGTCTCAATTTCACGTTTACTTTTTTCACTCACCATCAATCAAAACGAAAGTAGGTAGCTCAAACAATAAAACATGAATGCCTTGCATTTAATATTTACAATGAGAATTTTTAATGTTTTTAACAACAAGGTAGTTTCTTATGATGAAGGGTTACCATCAAACTTACATTGCTCATAATATACTGAACAACAAACACTTAGACTAGCACATAATATAACGTCTTTATTCCCGAAGGAGTAGACAGAGGTGACTATTAATTGCACTATTTTGCAAGTCACTTAGTTGGCCTGTAATACGAGGTTTGCCGTTTCGGAGAACTTTGACTTTATTTGTCAAAGTAGATATCGTTTGTTCAGTAGGTGCAACTCAAGCAGGTAAGCAAATTAACGTATGGGTTTAATACAACCATACCCGTTATTTCTTGCTCCCATGGTCAATCAAATACGAAAACCAGGAGTAGGTATTTTCAATAAAAAATTCAACATTCTTTATTTTGGAGTATGAAGTTTGAGTTAAAATACGCTTATTTAAACCACTACGTAACATGTATTTATTACATCCGTGATATTTTGCCATTTGACGTCACATTAATAGTAAACATCGCTAAAATGACGTCATAAAAATCACACATCGGTACCTGTCGCAAGAACTTTGTCAATCAAAACTAACGCTTTGACATCCACCAAACACCTAACTCTACCTATACATAGGCCATGAACGTCACGCGTTAAGCAGAGGGTAGGCTTGATGCGTAAGCTTCATTTACTTGTAATCTAGGTAAAGCTCTAGGTTTTGATATAATTTGTTAAATATGTTTCCAAATAATCAGGCAGAAAAACAGAAGGTAGTTCGATAGAGGAACATGGTTCAGCTGAGCAGCTTTCGGTACACTACATGGAGTCGTCCTGAGACACGGTGGAGCGGCTATGCACGTGGTCTAAAAAGCATTTAGTTGATTTGAATTGAAATGGGTCTTTCCGGTGATGAGCCACTCCATTCAGATGGAAGAAAGACATAATATCCAGCATCCCATGTGGGATGATCATGATAAATTCAATTAATGGTGAAAAATTTTTCGTTTCCAAGTTACATTGTGCATACGTTACACATACTGCTAAGCGGCTAGGTAACAATCTACGTGTTCATATTATGTCCCATCTATATAGTGCCAAAGTTCTCGTATCATAGTTTGATCATTACGAAGTCGTATCAAATGAAGAAAGAGCCCATTCGGCATTTTTATTGTTTATTACAGTCAACTTTTAATTCCGCCAAGTTTCGAATGCGTGATATGCTGTCGTTAGTTTTTTCAACTTTTTTTTTTATAGTAGGGGCTTAGTGTTCGTGTCTTCCACTTAATGTACCCTATTAGGTATGCTGCGAACATACATCGTGTGTCACAGTCCTTACAGTTAATCAGTTTATGTCATAGAAAAATAAATAAAGGGGTCGCGTTAATTTTATGGATATGATTGTCGTTTTCCATCACCCCCTTACTCTGAAAATAAATCTACAAAAAACTTCCAACTAATATAAACTTTGAAGTTTTTTAGTGTTGAAAATTGTTTATTGAACTATTAAATTACATTTTTTCACCTAGTTCTCTGTAGTTTTTCTGTTCTACGAAGAAATTTTCAGTACACCACTGAAAATTTGGTCAGTTGATAGAACGTTCCTCCTGGAACGGGAACAGTCCTTGGATCGAGTCCAGTCCAAGACGTTTTTGCGATCCATATTTTTATTATTTGCTTAAATTTTTGTTGAAAATCATGACTTCAAATTAATTGTGGGAAATTCTCTTTTAATACTGCCGTTTCAGCTTAAATATATTTAAGTTAAAATGTAGGTATGTGTAGTGTCCACAGGGTAAGTAGCCTGTTACCTAGTAGAAGACAAAATATCCATTTTATTTTTATTATTATGCTCGGAAATGTAGGATAATTTGCTTTAAAACATACATACGAGTACGTAGTTACAAACACAAATTACAGTCTCTTTCCCGTTGATAAAGAAAAACAAAAATCACTGCTTGCTATCAATGGTCTGGCAACATTCTAATTAAATAAGAATAAAGTATATTTTTTAATCAATGTGTTTTGTAAAATACCCTCTCTAACTACCATTACCCGAGAAATGTTAAATCATTCCAAAGAAAATTACAATTTAAATGAGATATAGTTTCTTGTCAATAAATCATTTTTACGACGAAAAACTCTATCTATCTAGTTCTGTTATTTAAAAAAAAACAATAAAACGAAACCAACTTTAACCGACCCGACGATATTACCAAATGAGTACTAAATGCTTAGCCTTGATGGAAAATTGAGTTTTCCTTGTACTTTTAAATTAAAATTGATGGGCATTAAAGGTAATCATTTGAATACATTTTTACAGAACAATTGTTCCATAAGTAGAGCGAGTAAAAATCTTAATTTGATGGTTTCTACGGTTAATCGCTAAACCTATCTATAATAATGACAGACCTACCTAATAGCAGAAAATAAAATCAGTTTCTGCTTCTGTTATTATTTGCGACAGATTACATAAAAATTATAATTACCTACAAAATAAATATACCTACAATATTACTGTCAGAAGATATAGTTAATAAGATATAAAAAGGGATGCTTAGATGGTTGGCACGTACAAAGGATGGATGAAAGAAGATTGACGAAACAGATACATAAGGCGGGTGTGAATGTACAGGCAGGTAAGGGTTGACCTAGGCGAACGTACTTCGACCAAATCGGAGATGATTTGACCAAAGGCCAGATCAAGAGTACCCATAACCGGAGAGCGTGCATGAAGATAGTTATAAAAGTGGAAGAAGCGAAAGAAGTATGCCAGGATCTTAGCAAGTGGAATTCTATCTATCCTATCTATCTACCCGCATGGGAAAGAGGCGTGACAATGTATGTATGTATTACTGTTTTGACCAATTATAATTCGCCGTCAAACGTCTAAATTGCGTAGGTATAATAAAGAGAACTCATATTATACGAGGTAATGTTAGAAAGGGTTTACGGGTACACTTCAGAAATGAATAAATAAGTTCCTAACTAATTTTCTTCGTGTGTATTTAGCCTTGTTTAGCTGAACAAACATGCGGAAATTTATATTAAGCAGTGACTCGCAATTTCATTGTGTACCGAAGAATTATGATGTATGAGAAATCGGCATTTGCGAATCGTTTAACTGATACCAAGGAAATTGCGAACAATTTTGCGTAATAGGCTTTCATGTTGGCGGAACGATTGACTAAGTGTATGGGTTTTGTTTAAATTAGTATGTAAGCATGAGTATTGGTGCTTCCTTGCGTATCATACAAATTATGATTTGGCATTTTGATCATGAAATCCGATCGGATTTTTCATCAAGCTAATGGATAGAGGCAGTGACTATGAAATGAAGGCTGATAGGTACGACTAACAATCAGAGCACTGATTAAATATTCTTATTTTACCAGTCGATATACTCGTACATAATCCAATCCAAACCAACATGCAATTTTACTTTACACAATATTAATTTCACTGCTTAGTACCTAATTATCTAGAAACCGCGTTTTTTCCTTAATCTTTTTAATTTCAGCCTTTTTTATTTTACGAATCGCAAATTTTAAAGCCTATCTAATCCTAGGAGAATTATTATAAAAAAACACTTCATAATATAGGCCGGGGGCCATGTCTTTAAATTCCGTGAAAGGTTTCTATTGTTAGATGCCAACAACAAATTGACATTTCTAACCTCAATTTAACAAAGCAATACTTTTTTTTCCGCGTGGCCGCGGCCGCTTCTATGTTCATTGCTGCGGGCGTCTCTGGAACGCACCAGAAGGTATTTCCAGTGGCGGCCGGGGAACCATGGCCACGAAGGACACGGCAGGGTTCCACCTATTCGCGCTGGAGACCATGGTTTCAGCGAGAGGATATCCACGCTCAACCCACTGTCTGGCGACAAAGCAACTAAAAAAATTGTCAATTCAATTAAATATTAATATTAATAATATATAAATTGGGCATTCTCACACGTCATCTAGCCCAAACTAAAGCTTGTGCTATGGGATCTTGACAACTGATAAACATACTTATATAGTTCTAAATACATACATAATATACATAGAAAATACCCAAACTCCGAAACAAACATTTGTGGATCACACAAATATTGAATTCGACCCAGCAATCGAACCCAAGACTCCGCAGTCGAAAGCCGATACACTACCGACCACGCCACCGAAGCAGTTTCAATTCAAATACTCTTTATTGTACCTACACAAAAAGACATAACTTAAAGATAGTACAAAAGGCGGCCTTATCGCTAAAAGCGATCTCTTCCAGACAACCTTTGGATGGATAGCGGGTTAAAGAAATTAAAAGGGTAGTGTACAATACATGAAAGAGAAAATAAAAATAAAGCTTAGTAAATAATAAAATAAAGATAAGACAGAGTAGGATAACAATATAAATGAACTAATAAACTTACCCAGGTAGTAGGTAATGATATCATAGGAAAAGAAAGAACTATCGTCTACCTCAGCCGTTACCCACCGATATATGTATTTATTTCATTGAAGCCGGTAGCTATAGATGATACAAATCTAGAAAATTGAAATCACATGACTGTGATTGCTACTTAAAAATGGAATATCACCGTTTGCTGGAAATCAAATTGAAACTGCTGGTAAAAATGTCGTTTGAAATCGACATGCGATTCTCGATATACTTTTATTACGTGTCTCGATTAGATTCGTTACATTAGAATGTATGGAAAATAAGAAATAATAATATTGACCGCGCGATAGAGTAAGTAGCGTAGAGATGGTTTTCAAAAAGGTGTTATGTATTTTAGTCGTTATTAGTAGGTAACTATAATATATAATGTATTGTACTTATTACGTTTTTGGTATCCTGGTGATCTCTGAAAATCTTGGAAAACATAATGCTTAAGTTCTTGAGAACATATCTGCGGCATAAGAGAAATACTAAAGCATAAAATCAACCATAACCTACCACACACTTCTACATTGTTGCCATAACATTTACATCCACACTTCATTATATATACACATGTAAAAACATATCTATCCTATACATATATGAGCATACATCGTCGGCACGTCGAGGTAGACCTCTGAAATTACCTCGGCGATTGGCTTCGAAATATGAATGGTAAATTGGATGGCACCGTGGCCCCCACATGCAGGCTTTATGCCCCTACGTATGTACTGAACAATGCTTAAGAATATTCCATGAATGCAAAATAAGGAGCTAACAACCCAATGTACTGTCATTGTTCGTGTTTTCTATGATTATGTCATACTTTTATTGACTTTACAATTTCTTAAGAGATAGGTATTCGCGGCGGCTACTTTGATGTTGGAATTTAAATTATGGCTTGGTTTTAGAATGTGAATTCCTGGAATACTTTTTCTAATTCCCACGGGAACACATTACAGGGGTAAAAATAATTATACTATTGGGTCTAAATATGGTCTATCCTAATTTTTACCCAAACCTGCTCAACGGCTTACACGATTACGAACAAATATATTTCCCGAGTCTCACTCCACAACCTGATGATCTATACCTAGTATTCTCCATAAAAACATATTTAACATATAATTACGCGGGTTTCCGCGACGGGGTATGCCGAGCTGGTCCCATATGTTGGCGAACTTACTAATGCCGCTAACAGGCACCTTTATGATTACCAGGGTCTCGTCTATTGGCAGGCAGGTGCACCACTTGCAGTAAGTTAACTTGGGCCTCTAAGAACTTGGTGTGATCACTATGCACTCTTTTCTACATGATAACGGTTAAACGCATAACTAGGTAGGCTTACCTTACTTGCCACTTCAATAGTTCAAGTTCTTTGCTGTTATATCTCTCTCTGTAAAACTACAGAAAACCTAATTACGTTTAATACTTAGCAGTAGCAGTTGTTCTATCTGCTAAGCACATACCCAACGATATTATTATACATGTAGTTATGTGCCAATGCCTTACGTAAACTTCTGTCTTATTAGTACTGGCCAAGTAAGTAGGTACCTGCCTAACTTACAAAAAAAGGTATAATCGAAAACAAGACATTCAGAGCTCAGTGACATTATAATAAAAGCCTTATAAGTACAGTTTATCAAACTACAATAATAATTACGAACAAAAAGTGTCAAAAACTACCTATACAAGTATTTCTATAACAAGAGGCAAAACGCGGCCGCTTGACACAACTGACTAACTTTTAAAACGTTATATGGCCGGCAATAAAACGTTCGTTCCCGTACGAGTACAATACTTGCAGAAATATTTTTGAATACGGAATTAGGTTTGCCAAAAGCGCGGGGAGCAGATAAGGCAGAAAAAAAAACAAATTTGTGACGGGTAAAGTTTTTGGAGGCGGAATGTCTCCCTTGGGTGCTGAATCTTCGTCGGCGTGGCTCGTAAAACGCGGGACGTGGGCAAGCGGGCAAATTTGTCCTGAGAGCGACCTATGACGTTTTGATGGAACGCTCCCGGACTGATTTCCCACACCCTAGATTCATATTCATAACTATACTTCGGCCAACATTGACTTATTTGACCCGCAATATTATCTAGGCCGCTGTCTCAATACGTGACTAATAAAGTGAAATCGATTCTTTAATAAGTAATCTCAAAGTTTGTACTTGAAACAAAACAGCTCGTTAAAAACGTCATTAAAATTAAAACTTTATTTCGAAGTGGAATAAGAAGCCCCGAATGTCCTTTGCATGATGATCGCCTCTTCAAAAGAATGCCACCCGTGTCTAAGCTATCTTGTAGGAATTTTAAATTGGACGAATCGCTCAAATGTAAATGGTTTTCCTTTATACCCCATCCTCCGGGCTGCCCACCCCCGTCTATTGCGCGCCTAGAGGCGACTGGCATACCAACACACACGCACACATGTAGAGCCTAAGTCGTACATCACCATTGGATATAGATCTCCTTGTTAGCATACGTCATCCGCGATGCCGTCTCATTTGCATACTGGCGGGAGAAGCCGTATGGGTCTAGTTATGCTGGTATTGTTAAGCTGACACTTACACACTCAAATCCCACACAAACTTACATCTCATCTCGATATACAACTAGGAGTAATGTGAGTGTGAATACGTAAATACGCGTCGGAATCGCGAGTTCAAAAACGCGAAACGCAATATGTCTTCATAGTAAGAAGTGTAGGGAATCTATTAAGGGACTCCAACAAAAGGGTGGGTGACGCTATCGGGGAAGGAAATCTCATGTTTTTGATGTATTCTCTAAATATATAGGATATAATGTAATAGCAAAGAAACGTTAATATCTTTCATCGCAGGAAAACTCAAATAATATTTATTATTCAATTACTTGACTTCAGTAGGTACCTACGTAGGTTCTTGACTGTTGATGGCTTTCAAAGGATGCCTGAAAAGATGTTTGGTTGAAAAGAATGACGAACTAGTGAAAGGACATTGCTACGCGTCCATACATCATTCGCCCCAAAACCAACACCAATGGAAAAAGGATTGTTAAATGTGAAATTTTTTTCTAATTCTCATCACATTGTATTTTTAAGACGGACAAGCAAGTTAAGCGCAAAAATCCAACAAATACGAGTATTTCAGATTTTAAGGTTATGTTTGCGCAAAAACCGGCAATAGTTGTTAAGTAAATACTTAACCAACTATTTCCGAGCAATTAAAATGCATCAAAAATTTTATGCATTTTAATTGCTCGGAAATCGGAATGGACTTCGAAGTTCGAACCCTTTAAATACTTTTTCTAGACATTATTATTGATAGGTATAAATACAGCAGGTTAAGTTTTACAGACAAATACTACAACAACTGCATACCGTATTGATTGTCTCTGTATCTATCAATAGTATTTAAAAAGTAAAATATGACAGTAGTGACAGTTATGACAGCCTGCTACTTGCTTGTGGATTATGGAATAAGGATGTAATTGATATTATTCATTATGAGAAAATCGATTTTATTTTTATATATACCTACTTATACAGGCTGTCCCAAAACTCAACGATAATCTGGGACCGGATGAAAGGCAAAGTTACACCAGTTCTTGGAAAAATAAAAATAAACCATATCACTCAGTTCAGCGATAATAGCCATTTTTTCAAAAAAGTTGAAATTCGACACCCTTGGTCGCATTTTCAAGTCCTGTGATCACCAATGTCACAATTTCACTGTGATTTTTTTAATTTCGTAATCTTCATTAACGATGCTATTAATCGCAACTACAAATTAACGCAAAAAAACATTTTTTTATTTTTCCCAGAACTGGTGTAACTTGACCTTTCATCCGGTCCCAGATTATTGTTGAGTTTTGTTCCTGTATATATTGCTCGTCAACTTGACTTCACCTCGCTTGATGGTGAGCTGATATCAACGATGTCACAACGATGGTCAAAATAGTAGTTATTTATTTGTGAGGTAAAACATTACTATGTTAATAAATAATAATGAATACGTGAAATATCGATTATTTGGTAATCGATATAAGTTGTAAGACGGTTACATTACTTGATAATCGATTACTTTCATTTTGAATTTGGTTCAGTTGCGAATCCTTAACCGGTTGTCGTTGATTGAAAATGTCGGTAGTGAGTATAAATCGTTACATTATTCTTAATTATTAATTTAGAATAGATCCTTGTCCGTGTGATATAGATATTTGCCTCTAATTCATTAAAATAGATAAATAGTTATGGTATAAGCCACATGTTTGTTGGTTCTGGGGCGAGATTCACGATGTCCTTTATGTGCAACCATATACAACATAACATAGTACTCGTATCTTAGAGCGTAGCGTAGGTATGCTTAGATTTTTAAAACTACGCAACGGATTTATAAGCGGTTTTCACCAATAGATAGAGTGGTCCTCTAGGAAGGTTTTAGTATAAAATTTGTTAAGCGGGCTTACGCTAGTATCTAATAAAATTTCAACAACACAGTTTTACAATACTGCGACTGCTCCCTTTCCAGGAGAAACGTCCTACCTACTTTAGAAATATCTACTTTCTGACTATTTCCAATAGACTATCAGTAAACTGAACTGGCAAAGTCGTAAACAGTTTAATGTGTGGGATTGGCTAATTAATTAGAGGCTATCGCATTATCGTTATCCACCCTACCTGATAAGCTCCATCTATTGATCAATTGTAGTTAATTTTACAGATAGGTATATGTATAGCATATACAGATAGGTATATGCTATACATGCTTAATTTTTTTTTTATTTCCTTAGTAAGGCAACATTTGAGAGAGAGGTTGCCCACCATCACTCATCATTCACCGAGCCTTTTTCCAAATCAGTTGGGGTCGGCTTTACAGTCTAACTGCGATTCGGCTGAACTTCGATATTTTCCGTGAAACGACCTCCACAACCCATGAGCGATATCGAAGTTCTGCAGTTAGACCGGTCGGATTTCTGAATTAGGGGTCTCACTGTCTTAAGAAATGGTCTTAAGACCGGCCTGACTAGATGTTGCTCAATCTTTGCAATGTGATAATATTGTCGGTTACCACTAGACAGTAAAAAGGATTACTTAATAATCAAGAGATGGTGTTTTTCTTCAGTCTTTTTCAGTCGGAAAAACTGTTAATCTCCAATATATATAAATTGTACTATCATCCAGTAAAGTTCGAATTCTAGAGCTTAAATGAATCTTAGTTTGACACGTACCTATTTAATTTTCTAGATTGGAAAAATAATTTTGATTAATTATTTTCATTTAGCCATGATCTGCTATGCTCTGATGAATCTTAAAAATAGCCTTAGTTACCTAATTAGCTAATTACATAATATGTCAGTGACCCCAAAACTAAAAAGGAAAATAAGTATTTATATTATAAAAACGTCATTTTATTATTCTCTTTAATAAAAGAGAATAATATGAGTTATTTTTAATAAGGTTATAATCTTATTAAAAATAACACCGGTCAAGTCGAGGCGGACTCGCGCACAAAGGGTTCCGTACTAAAACGGCAAAAAAATCACGTTTGTTTTATGGGAGCCCCTTAATTATTTATTATATTCTGATTTTTAGTATTTATTGTTGTTAAACCGGCAACTCATATGTTAAAATTTCAAATTTCTTACATGGTTTACGAGATACAGCCTGGTGACAGACAGATGGACGGACGTACGGACAGCGGAATCTTCGTAATAGGCTTCCCGTTTTACCCCTAGGTACGAAACCCTAAAAAAAGTTCAATTTCTTCAGGGCTTGTTCTAAAATTAGTTCAGCTATTCATCACTAGATGACGCACCAAGTCTATTACGAGCTTGTTCACTTATTTAATATTGTTACACACTTCGCAGTTTTCTCGTTATACTGATATTATTTTCTAGAAAATTCATTTTTCTTTCCTCTTCCGTAGTTGAGAGTTTCTCATGTTTAATGAGCAAAGTTGAACGTTGTGCACATTTCCATTTAAAACTTTTTATATTGATTTAAAAAGTTATTATCTGATGATAAGTAATGAACCCGATTTTGTTTTTTATGCACAAAATTATTCTCTAAAGCCAAAATAGCTTGCCTTTGATACCAAAGAAAGAACCTTTATATTGTCATTAGATAATTCAACTAGGTCCGGTAAGTTAGATACCTAGGTTGGTACCTACCTATTTATAGCAAAAAATAATAGACCTTTTACCTAATTTCATAACATAATTTATATATATTTTGACAATAATAATTACCCATAGACAGGAACTAACCGGTAACCTATTTTATTGTTATTTTTATTCTGTTTTGGTCCATAAAATAAATATTATGTAACAATTACATACATAATAATACCAAATTAATAGATTCACCTAACTAATGTTAAGGTATTTCTCTGTAATTTCTCAACATTATGTTATAATCACGGCCATACATACATACACATACACACACACTTTGCTAATTATTAAGTATAACTACCTAAATTTTAAATAACTTTTATATAACCTTACCCCTTTTACGAAAACCGTGCGGACAGTATGAATGTCCGAATTTTTTATAGTTCAATATTATAAAGTGCAGAATGCTAATTCATCGAGCCTTATACCAACTCAATTCGGCTGAACTTCGATATTTTCCGGGAAGCGACTGCCATCTGACCTCCACAACCCATGGGCGATATCGAAGTTCTGTAGTTAGCCCGGTCGGATTTTTGATTAAGGGCTCCGACTACCCCTTACAACTGCCATAGATGTTCGTATGACAACCTGGACACGGCTTAACGCGCTCTCCGAGGTACGGAGGGTTCTTAGTGTCTTAAGAAATGGTTACTCATCCTAAGACCGGCCTAACTAGATGTTGCTTAACCTTTGCAATGTGTTAACATTGTCGGTTATCACTAGACCAAGAGCCCAGTGCAGAATGCTAATTATTTAAAAAAATATGATCGAATTTCGATCACTGTCGGTGTCGGACCACTGGTAATAGAAAACCAATACCTATTCTGTAATCCTAACCTGGATTCCAACAGCCAGGTATAAAGTTACATTCCTCCTTTTTTCTAATAGGAATTTAAAGTAGGTAAGTATTCATCAAGATCAAAAGGTGTCCACAGACTGACATAAGGACAGGTTTATGGAAGGAATAAATAGCAGACCTATAGAATAGGGATTTGCCCTTGTGAACCCTAAGACACCAACAATTTACGAAAACGGCCACTATTGGCAAGCGGTAGTGGTGGGTAGACATTAATTATAATTTAATGGTTTTTGTGTCTGTCACACTACGAGCGGGTGTGATTTGTGACTTTTCTAACAAGTGGATTAATAAATGGTGGCCTTTGTATTGATGTAAGGACCTTTTCTTACCCTTGGGCCTTGGAATTTCGAAACAAACAACTATGACTGGATAAGGTTTGAAATTATCTTGTTAAAGGACATTTTAAGTTTTGGATGGACAATGTCACTAAAAAATTTAATGTGAAACTGGATCAATGTCATATGAAATCTATCCATATCTAAGAACCTATAGGTCTATACTTAGATATCGACAAATAAATAAATTTAAATGTCAGTTCAAGCCAGCATCCTGGTAACCTTCACAGTCAGCAATGACGCAGAGGATTTTTTAAACGATATTTTTTAGTGTAAATATTTTTAGTACATAATTATGTATATTGTAATTATTATTGTAAATATATGTATTTTTCTTTTATATAGTGTCTTTTACAAGGAGATATCCGATATTATTGGGTCTAACTTAGGTTAGTTTTATCCCGGAATCGTGTTTCCTTGGGGATTGGGACCTACCCCCATGGTTTAGTTTTTTTTACACACACACACACACACACATATCACGCCTATATCCCAGAAGGGGTAGGCAGAGGTAGATTACACACCCATAATTTGCCAGTATTTTTAGTTCCACGTAACAGGGGCCTATTGCCGTCACCTGGCACACTTATAATGGGTTATGTCCAAAATGGCCGAATGAATTTATTAAAAAGTAGCAGCTATATTGTAATTTTGAAAAAAAATATTTGAAAGCCTTGCGATAAAATGTTGATCAAACTCTTGCACTTCTAAACAATTGCATTCGATTCGTTCATAATCTTCGCAAGTTCGATCATGTTTCTGGCTTTCGTTCCGAACTGCAGTGGTTACCCATACGTCAGCGGCGTAGCTGTCGTGCACTGATGATACTTTATACCATTTTACATTCTCCTACTACCCCTTCTTCCTTGTCTTCCAACGTCCAATATCTATGCTCTAACCACAATCGCAACTTGCGCTCTGCTGACAATCAGTTTCTTTTGTGCCCCAGTCACACATCTAGTCCTGTCCACTCTTCGTTCTATGTTCAATATGTCCTTCTTTGGAACGCACTTCCTCTTGATATCAGAATGTCCAGTAACCGTTATATTTTTAAAAGAAAAGTTCGTCAGCACTATCTTAACCTACTGACAGAGTCGTCTCAGTACCTTCCTAGCAAGTGGTCGTTATTATCTGTGTGTGTGTATGTTTACTGTTCAGTAGGTATATAATTTTATGTATGTGTAGTATGCATATGTATGTATGTGGGTATTCTTATAGTTATGTGTATCCGTTTTATATTATTATTAATGTTAAGTGTAGTTTATTTGGATATATATTTATGTAAGTAAGCCTTTAGTATGTATTGTCAAGTATACCGTATATGCACCTACTCAGTCGATTCTCTGCATCACCCGAAGGTTGACTGGTAGAGAATGCCTTTGGCATTAAGTCCGCCTTTGTACATATTCTTGTGCATAAAGATTAAATAAATATTTAGGTAAGTACCTTTACTCCTTCAGCTAAGCTAAAAGTGAGAAGTAGGGTTGTGGTCGGGATTCGACTTTGCAATCTCATCGAATTTTAACCAGGCTTCGATATTAAAGGATACTTGGATGTCAAAATACTCTTGTCTCCTATGGGTCAAACGTAATAGGTGGCTAGTCTTGGCATGCACTTTTAGGTTGGCCAGAGCCTCTTCGGTTGATTTACAGGGGCCCATGTCGCGTAGTATAGCAGCAACATAGCGTTTAACGTTCGTAAAACACTATGTTGCTGCTATTCTACTTCGTTACTACTGCAATTGGTCAAAAAATCGGTAGTCTGCTAAATTCACAAGCAACGCGCCAGAGTGGCCCCAGAAAGGCACCAAACCGATTGACTGCAGAGTACAATCATCATTAGGTTAAGTTGGATTTAGTTACTCCCGACATTACCAACTTCAAAATACGTGTAGGTAATACAATATTCCCCTCCCTCACAGACCGCTATGTTATGTTGCAACAAAGTCGCAGTTTAAATCCGCAGTCGCAGTCAAATATTAGGAGACTACGCACGCGAACAGCCACTACTTAGCGTGTCACAAGCTAGCAGGCAGACGCACGTACGCCACTGGACTGCGTTTGTGTTAGTAGACTACGAAAACTGTAAAAAATCGCCTTAGATGTGCAAATACGATGCTACTTTGCTACAATTCAAATAAGCGACTTGGCCCCTAGGTGCACCACTTGCAGGTGACGTTGGCTTGGAGTTCTTAGATCTTGATAGGATCTGGTTACACCTTCGCTTAATTATTAATATTTCCTTTTAAAAAATAACTAATTAGATGCTTTTAAAAGTATGAGCTATTGCTAAAAGTTGATTAAACCCTACTCAATCATCAAATCTTTTCTTCCCATCACAGATATCTTGAACATTGACACTGAATCATTCTTTAAAACATTCCAACAAGACTAAACAACAATAAGAATGGAACAGAACCACAATAGTCTCTCTCACACCTCTTGTTTCTTGCCATACCCATTTATCACTATTTGAATAAATTCAATATGTACATTGAATTGCGTGTAATTAATGGTTTTATTCGTTTAGCACTTAAAACGCTCTAAGGGCGAGGTGTCCAAACATACGACGTCCCTTACATTTCAAAAAGGAAAAGGAGTATGGGAGATCGCGGAGGAACTCACGCTGGTTTAGATCATTAATATTGATTTGTGGTCAATCAAAGCTTTGGAAGATTTAACTTTTAGTATTATTATTTTTTATCCTACACCTTAGATGGTTTGGATTAAAGTCCTTCGCTAACGGAATATCTAGTTTATTCAATCTCCGGTTTCGTTGCAAAAATTGACAATCAAATTAATGTCAAACTTAAATTAACATTACTTAGGTATTAATTTTTATATAAGATATTTTTATTTATTCAAAGAACTGAACAGCTTATTTACAAAGGTACAAGATAATGTTGCAAGTGCATTAAAAAGAAGACATAACAGTCAACCAAAATCAAAGTTCCTGGTTCACCGGTGAGTACCCTCACAATTTGACTGCAGTAGATCTTTCGATTTAAGAGACAAATATTTTTTCTTGAGATATTTAGTAAGTTACCTGCCATACAAAATTTAACTTTGTAGATGATATTATATGGCTTACTTTTCTATCAGTCTACCTCATTCAAATACCTTTGATTATTAGTCAATAGTTTATCTTTATAGTGGTAACTTAGTTGCCCGTAACGTCAATTAAGTTCATAATTCCTAGTAACTTGTAGGTACGGTAATCGAAGGTTCTCGCAAATAAACACAAATAAAAAGTACTAGAAATGCAGTCACTTAAATATTAAGTATGTTCTTACACTCACTAAAATAAGAAAGTGTAGTGATTCTATTCGACAAATAAAAAAAAAATCTTTATAGTGATGTAAGTAACTCCGAATAAAATTGGAACAATCGATGTCGGTATAAAATATATGGTCGGACAATTCCTGTCATCATATAAAAACTAATCTTTGTCTTTCATCTTGTTGGTGCTTGGGACAAGCTGTTCTTCTGTGGTTTATTATTGTATGAACTTAAAATGTTCCGCTTAAATTAAATGTAGGTATGTGAAATGAAAATAATAATATCTCGTCTATTACTTAGACACAAGACAGAGATCATTGGAAAGAGTATGAGGAGGACAGCACAAACTAATTGACCAAAAAAGGTTAAATATTAAAATAATAAGGCGACAGAAACTGGAAACTGCTATTATTGTGTCTTTATTTGTTTATTCGGACATTGCGTAGTAAAACTTGCTTTTAAAGAAATTTGGTACGTTTTATTCCGACAATAGGTTACGTAGGAGAATCGTAAATAATATACCAAAGATCATCATTCTGAATTATAGGTACCAAGTTTAACCAAATGATCTTAGCCCATCACTAGAAGGTACAGTCACACTCAGTGGTGAGCAATGACCGTCGGCCAACAATCATTAACAATGCACTGTCTTATCTAACTGGGAATAATTAATGAAACCACCACTCGCTGTGAAGTGCGAGTGCGTTATAAGAGAAGCCTTTGATTATATTTCTTGAATACCTTTGGGCTTTGGCATAGAAAAAGATGATATTAATTGTAGGTAAGTCATATATCTGCTATGCAGTTGATAGCTTAGGGTGTTCCCCGGTAATAAGGCTTGTTTCCTATCATGTGAGATCAACAAAATTACCTACCAGTAGCAGTAGCTAGCAAGAAATCTCAGCCAGTGCGGTTTTTTTTTTTTTTTAATTCCGCGGCCTAAGGCCGCGGCCGCTCTAACGTCCGTTGCCGGGCGTCTCTGGTTACAAGCAGAACGTATTTCCAGTGGCGCCCGGCGGACTTTGACCACCTCTGTGGTCTCTGCGGGGGTTAGGTCGGGATGAGAATCCCGCGTCGTTGGGGTAGGGTTTTATCCCGCGTCAGTGAGTGAAACTGGTTCCGTGCTATGGGGCAAAGGCCCCGCAGCACGCAACCCTTCTAGCCTGCTTCTGTAAGAACGACGGGTGGCGATCCCGCCGTCCTCAGACCCCGATCATGGAGGTCGATGGTCTTGGGCGTAGATGAGTCTGCGGCGCCCTCGCCGCTGACTACGGAACTCGGCGGGGAGGGTACGCTCCCTCTCCCTGTCGGCCGCCTCTCAGCCAGTGCTGGCGTTTCCTTCCCTTTACATGCTCAGGTTCTTTAAATCCGGTATAAAACGAGTTTCTCCGTTCATGGACTTCACCCCAACTTACCATCAGGCTAGTGAGAGTCACTCAAAAAGTAGCTTTTAACGTAACTGAGAACTGAGTTTCTAACACAAAATTATATTTTCTTACAAACATACATCATTTATCTATTTAGACTTAATTCTTATAATAAATCAAAACATATAACCTGTACATTTTGTTGTACATGTTAATAAATTTTAGAAACTATTATTAAAAACCATCAAACAACGTACGACTATTCATTTAATGTGCCTTTATAAACTTAAAACCTTGAGGTATGGGGTGTAAACTATTATTTGAAGATGAATAATGGAAGGGAATCATTGGAATTATGAGGTTGCACATTCCTTTGACCTCAGTTATGGCTATTCGTTATATTTACTTATTCGCATTGATGGATCGTTCTGCGCATAGACTGAGGAATCGACTTGTGCCTCGTAATAATTACATTACACTATGTGGGAGTCTCACATTGCAATTTGAAACTAAATACCTAATTTAATTTTATCTCTTCCATTTAATTTTAATTTTATTTCTTCGTCATATTACCTATCCACGTTTCAGTTAGTTGTGAGGTGGAATATATTGAGGGTATAGAAGGTTTACCAAAATCTAAGGGACCCAAGATAACGTCACCAGCACGCATAGCATAGCCATCGTCAACTTCGATCGATATAACCAAAGTTAACGAGACATTTTCAAGAATTGTCAAGGATAGTGTCGAAAATGGGCCCGAGCCTGTCCACAATGTCGGCAAATAAACCTTGATCTATATTTATGTTACATTTTGACATATTTAGTATGTCATGATTTCTAGTGTTTGGGAAACTCTTTATTTTAAGGGCCCAGACCGCGCACGGACAAAGTCGATTTTGAGCGACAGCAGCGCTATTGTTGCCCGAATCATCCGACGGGCGGGTGAATGACCCAGAGAGCGCGATTTTGAAAATGTTTTGCGACAAACGTTCCACGTTGAGTTATTGTTATTGAAGTTGAATATTTACAGCATAACAAAAATGTTGAATTATTGGAAATAAACGACTGCCTATTTGTAAAATATTCCAAGAGTAGTTTTCGTTATAAAATGATCCTAATTACTAGATAAATAAATAAGAGTAGTTTGAGACACAATTTTTATGATTTTCTATTTATAATAAACAATCAAGAGCAGGTCCGGACTGACCTTTTTGTATTCTACTTACCTAAAATTCCAACTACGAGTACCTATGTATTTATTTGTAATTTTACTACCAAAGTTTATTCTTATTTCGTAAAATTTTCATTCAATAAAATAATTGCAAATTCAGTAGGAAGTACGGTCGAAATAACATCACGCCTTTCCTCGCTAGTGTTTATATCTACGCAAGGAAATGTGCCTATTGCGTAAACTCAAATACTTTTTGCTTACGATCACCTCGCAATCTAAAAAATCTTCTAGGGTTGTACAAAAAATTGTCAATAAATGAAACACAAGTATAAAAATGGTTCATATAATTAAAAGTAAACAAAATATGAGTCGCCACCTAAAAAGCGTGCTAGGGTTGTACAAAAATTAGTTATAAACAAACATGAAATTTATAAATTATTCATATACTTAATTAAACGAAAGTAAACAATAACAAAATATGAGTTTAAGAGTTTCTAATGTTTTTTTTCATTTTAATGATTACTGATCAAATTCTGATTTCTACTAATTTGATGATAAAATCAATTGCTATTGCAAAACCTATCAGAATGAAAATGTTACCAGCTGCCCGATTCACGTAATAAAAACCGTAGCGTAGTGACTTAAAAATGTCACTTCGCACACTTTTAACCGACTTAAAAAAAGAAGAAGATTCTCAATTCGCTGTATTTTTTGAACCGATTTTGATGATTCTTTTTTTTATTTGAAAGCTGGTGCATCCCGTGTGGTCACATTTTAATTTCATTAGGATCGGACCTTGGGTTTACACCAGGTAACTCTTCAAAATCGTATAGGAATTGTATAGAAATTGAGCTATTGGAAGATTTATGACAATCCAAGACTAGATAAGTAAGTGCGTTAAAAACAGAAAACCAAAAGGCGATTTCTAAGTTAAAACGACTTTTGAACTGGCGTGTTTACGTGAATCGACCGGCTGGGTAGTTAAGTTACCTCAGTCTCTTTCAAAATCATTAGACGTTCTTCTCTTTCAAAACACGTAAAGCTCTTTCTTTCCTCTCTTTCATAGCCTCTATGACATTGGGCGGGTCACGAATAGGCATGCTTCGTGACTGCCGAGGATCAACTAATTCTGGAAGGAGGCAATCGTAATAAAATCTAACTAATTTCATCTCCATTTTCTCCTTCCAAAATTTGTCGTCCTTTTCTATAATATAAACTTTCATAGGTACAGTAGCACCAAACCAGATGCCAAGCATGCAAACGTTTCTTTTAGTTATATGTAGCTGTCCCTGAATTTGGAAATACCAGTAATGATTTTTATTTATGACATAACCCTTGGAAGCCTTGTCCTTAACCCAAAAGGTATGTTTGGCCATTGCTTCATCAAGAGTCATGCCAGCTAAAGAATGTGGGCACTTAATTTCAATTAAACCGTTTGCATAAATGCCATCTGGTGTAGTACCAAGAAATTCATATTGAACGTCGACGAACAAACCGCAACCTTGTATACTAATATTCTCTTGAATTTCTAACTGTCTAATTGCAGTTTCTTCGTTTTCGATACCGTACTGTACAACAGGCAAACTGGAGATATTACTACCATAAACGATTTTACAAACAAGAGCAGCACAACTTGTGCTCTCTCGTTTTTTACAAACTTCCCTGAACGATGATGAGGTTAGTAATTTTCTCCTTGTACTCATCCACTCAGCACTACTTCTTTGCAAATGGGTCGACCTTTCAAGCTCCTCTCTTTCAGCACAAGACAACTTTAAATCAACTTAAAAAGATGACTTGGCTTTCTCATATAATTCTGGACTCAGATCAGGTTTTTCGCAGTTTGGTCCATAGTGAGCGTCTTTCGATACAGCGCTGTGGCTTTTTTTCAATCATAATTTAGGTTTAGCAATTAAACGGTTTCTACGATTACTATTTTCCACTTTCGCGATCAAAGGATTAGGACTAGATTTAAATATGACTTCATGAGTTTTACTATGAATCGATCCCGTATTAAAAGACACAACAGCAGCTGCGCATCGGCCCGCATAAGAACCACGGGAAGAATAATTTACACGCTTACCCCCAACTAATTTGGCAATTACTCCGTTAAAACTTTCAACTATATTACTTGTGCAATTATGAATTAAACTTCTAGAATGATATGACAGTCTTTTACTTAAAATTTCTACCGCGTCCATTAATCCGCATCCAACAATTGCTGGAAGTAACCCAACAGGTTCTATTCGACGAGTGTCAGGTCTACAAAAATACTCCTTGCAATGTTGGTGATTACCAAATACGTGTTGTGGACCATTTAGGATATCTTCACTAAGATTTTTTATTTTTTCTTCGAGTGACTGATTTTGATCCCCCCAATATTTAATCGCGCATTTTACACCCGTTCTTAAACGCAAATACCTTTCTTTTAGGAATTTCCGCAATTCGCAAGGATACTTAGTGTCTTTCGACAATTTCTCCAAGCTATTGCAGTAGTTTCGTAAAAGATGATTTTTGCATTCAATTTTCTCTACTATTAAATTATCGTACGGACGCGAATCTAATATTTTTTTATAAGTACTGGAATCGCCGTCTGCTACAAATTTATTATAAATTACACCGTGATCAACAAAGGAACGTTTAAACCCCTCAACTATTATGGTCGATTCCATCCCGGTAGATGATCCTGAATAATTCTTGAAACAATGGTGTTCCGGGGGCTGACTGTTGTTCTTTGCGGCTCGTGCACAGACTACGCAGTATTTATTTTTAACTCCAAAAAACAATACTTTATTAGTTTTAATGCCAATTATCGCAGCTGCGCCGGATAAGGCGGAAAAATTCTTACCATAAGATCTCTTGCTCCAACAACCGTCAACAGCAACAGATATTAATGGTGTACCATTTTTATCAACACTACCTATAGACACTGCGTACTCCGCTTCTTCCTTGACAGCTTCTGCCATGGAATGTGCTGCTGTCTTTTTCCACCAATCGCAAACCGTATTATTAATTTCATTGTACAATGAAGGTGACATGATTGGTAGGGCTACTGCGGCACTTAATGTTTTTAACTGAGAGTAGCTCCCACCAGATGATATGATACCAGACACAATTTGATGATTCACTTCCATGCTATCTTCTTTCTTTTCAACCAAACACACAGTAAATTTCATATTACACATACTACATTTTATGATGAGTTTTGAGTCCAGACCAACTTTTACTTCACCTATTATACTGAGGTAACTTAACTTACAATCCATTGGACCGTGGTCCCCTATGGCCTAAAGAGCTTTAAAAAAAAAAGAAATATCCACTACTCTACGCCCAACTTCCACTTCATCCACCTTTCCCTCTTGACGGTTGTCAATAACTAGTTCCTGTAAAGAAAGATAATGGCTTGATTTTTTTTATAAAAAATAATTCAAAAGGTATGGGCCAAATTTCTTCAAACATAGCTAAGAACTCCCTTAGAATACATCTTTGAAACACAGAACACTAGATCAAAATCTTAAACGTTTTTATCAGTCTTCGTCAATTATGAAAGTGAATAAATAAACATAATAAAAAAGTGGTTGCTTGTAAAGTCGGTTTAGGACGATAATTTTATCAGATAACGTCATAATATT
Organism: Nudaria mundana; assembly: GCA_963556515.1. Taxonomy (NCBI): domain Eukaryota; kingdom Metazoa; phylum Arthropoda; class Insecta; order Lepidoptera; family Erebidae; genus Nudaria; species Nudaria mundana. Next base: position 8,127,803 of record OY748304.1, on the reverse strand, counting down.
ATTCTCCATCGCTTGTACTGCGCTCTCGCTTGACCCTAGCGTGACATAATGTGTCACTTTTTTGTGCGTGTTGCCGGTGTTCATCGATTTATAAGACGTTATCACGTCATAAATTTAATAAATCCGACTATATGCATAAAAACTCAAAAGGTAAAAAGAAAACAAGTCTACGGTCTTGAATTATGTTACATAAAAATAAATAAGAACACTATTGTAATAAATCGAATTCAACAGTTGAGACCCATTGAAATCCTCACAGGCTCGTAGATATTCCTGACTAGCTAAATATTTCTTTAGAAATAGGCCCCGACTGCTAAATACGCTATATTACAATGGTGTTGTTATTTATTTTTATTACACATTTTCATTTTTTAATCTGTCGGGTTTTAACATTTTTATTGTTTATTTATTTATATTCATAACTGACGAAGACAAATTATAAAAGTGCAAAAGAATTCATACAATATTATGTTCGTGATGAACAGAAATTATAAATTTCCTTTACGCTATACGTATTGGTTTTTTATGGCGTCACTTATTCTATGTCACTCGGGCTTAGAAGACAATTCTAATGATACTAAAAACATTAAAATCGGTTCAATAATTTTGAACTTATCGTGCCACAAAGATATATTACTTAGTATACATACATACATACGTACACCAGTCGCGTAAAAGATAATATTTTACAAAAAAAATTCTTGATTTTGGTAAAATACGAGATTTGAACGTGAATTTTCTTTTGAGAAAGTAATTGAGAAGTATGTGTTTGTCTCACAATGAAAATAATAAATATTGCAAAAAAAAACTGTAGGTACTGAGATTTTGTCTTCGCCCATCACTAACTAGTTTGTTTATTTATGTAACAAGTCTACAAGAATTACGTTTAACAACTTACCTCTATACAGCGCGTAGCAGTGTTGCTCGGAGTCTCGGCCTGAAGGTTTTCTTCATTTTCAGTACTGGAAATATTATTCATCAATATCCACTTTTTATTTATTTTGTAATTTTTGTACAACCCTACGCCAGGCACGGCGCGCCTCTTTGGCGGTAAGTATGTCGACAAAGCCGCGCGCGCGCCCGTGCAATTTCTGATAGGAAACATACCTACTTCCACTTCCACATATTTAGACATGATGAACATGAAAACTAATAATACTGTAACTAATAATAGTGTAAGCAAACTCATTGCTTTGAAATACATAAATATATGAAAACTAATACTATATTATGTAATAAAATTTATTATTATGAAAATTGTTCCTATAGAAATTGACTTTATTACTTACATAGATATTGAAATTACGTAATTATTACCTACTGGACATTGTAATTTTTCTTCTTAGACTGACATACCTAATTGTGTACCTATCTAATTACATGTCAAATCAATATTTACATGCTGTTGTAGGTATATGTCTGAATCAGGCGATCTAAATCATTGTACCTATTTGCTTTGTAATGTACCTACCCTGTTCAAAATGCAAATAGATTATATTATTATTACTACTAACACATGATAAGCATACACACAAATAAAAGTAATAAAACTAGGATTTTTACTTGACACTAACACAAATCTAGTAAATTTTTTCTAGGTAATTAGGACAAGACGTAGTCAAGTAGGCAGGTAAATAAATAAGTAGGGAGGAACTTACATTTTATTCCGAGATCTTTTGGCTTTCACGTTTTTATAATGCGTACTAAATTTTCTTTTCGCTGGCATGGCACTCAGCAAATTATCCTGCGAAAAGAGACCCTCGATTACCAATTACGTTTATGATACCTATTGCCTTTATCATGTTGAAAAATCTATGTATGTCGTGCAGAGAACTATAAGATGATTGAAAGTCATACCCAGTCATACCCCGCCAGTTCATATCTCGAGAAAATAAGGTGGGCAGGGCTTTGATTGTTTCAAGCCTGAATTGATACCTACTTTACAAGGTTCATAAAATGACCTACGCAACAAAGTAAATAATTTTGTATTTCTTACGATTTATATCTAGTTCCATCATGGTTTTCTTTCAGACTTTCATTATATCGGTACTTTCTACTTACTGAAAGTAAATTAGTTATAAAAATATTGTACTTACAGTTTTTCACAAAAAACACAAATTCACAACACGTAATTTTGCTGTAGCATCCGACACGCGTGGAGTCACTTTGAAATTCTATGGCGCACTGGCGATTAGTTGCGATGATCGTTCTATCGGGACGCGCTTGAATTTGCATACATTTTTCTATGGAGAATTTACGTAAAACATATCTAGATTTTAGGGCTTTAAAAGGGGAAGTCTTTGTTTGTAAAGGTACAAAAAAAAGTACATGGTTATATTTATTGGTTTTTTCAGTGTTCAAAAAGTGTTTCTTTTTATCAATTTGTGTTGATTTATTGGGTTAAATCTGAAAAATACGAAGGCACGTTTTCGAATTTTTTCTCAATTTTGTGCGTTTGTTGACGTTTATTATATAACAACTACAGGGTTTTAAGAGTCAAAATTAGCACTAACATAATTTTTGGTCTTTCATTTTAATATATACAAATTATCGTTGTTATTAATCATATGTAAATAGGTTAAATATGAAAAATCGTAACACTCTTTTCGGTGATTTTCACGATCTGGGCCCTTAATAAGTAATTTTTGATTTAAATAGATTGTCTAAAGTAGGATCCGTTTTCATGCCATGTTAGGTCATGTCACTGAGATTTTTTACAATATTATTGGTTGATTGACTTAGATCTTTTACTTACCTGTTTACCTGGTTAATACGTTTTTGACTTACCTGTTGACCAACTGATTCGGCCCTGGCAAACATAGAGCCTCAAAGAGGTTCACCCACTATACGAGTCACCAAAAAATCACTGACCGGCCCGTACCTATATGTGTACCTCTACCTACCCTTCTTTTTCATTTCCGCGAGATCGCGGCCATTCCCAAGTCCATTGCCTCTGGTACGCACCAGTAGTTATTTATTCCCCGCTGAGTTTCAAAGTCAGTCAAGAACTCTGCCTCACCCTCTCGGCTGCCTCCTTCGCGAGCACATCTTGCTCGCAAAAGGACACGGCCGTGTTCCATCTACTCGCGCTGGAGACCATGGCTTGGCACCCACGCTGAGCACTCCACCAACGTGTGAAGTGCGGTGTCTTCGCCGGAGGCCTCGCAGCGCCGGAGGCCTTGAGCCTTTCAAGCAATAACGCAAGGGCTCCCGCTTCCAGGTCCCATGGAGGGGTCCCGACTCATTGAGGGGTGCACCGCACGATCTCCTGAAGATCGTGTGGTACCCCCTTTTTGTTATGACGGTCAAGGTCCTCAACGGTCTATTCAAAAAAGTTGAGTTGTAGGCCGTCAACCTCTATTCAGAACTGATTGATTAAGAACTTTCACCTCATTGCTGGTTTAAAACACTACATGCAAAATTCGAATGTAAGTTACATTGCTTTAATTGGGACCTAAAGCAATATACGATAAATTATGGACATTTGTTTCAATATTAAGATCTTATGAATATTATGATCACAAAGCAAAGATCGAAATTATTCTTCATTCAATCATGATGTAGTGGTCATTAATTTTATACAACTTTGATTGGGCTTATGTGCAGACAATCAGAGTTGAATGAATCTTATGACGTACTTACCTACTTATGTACAAAACATATTTTTAATTGTTACAAGTAAGAGTGGGTAGGGGGCTTCACGAAAATCTTAATCTTACACCATTCCACCAAATATACACCTGCCGATCTTCTCCTCCGAAAACTTTTGAAAACAGAAAAGATCCCCAGTTAGCGACAATAGTCATCCTACTACCAGTGCTATGGCACTCACCTAACAATCGCAAAAAATACGTGACGTCAGCTAGAACTTGAAGTTGTAAGTCAGTAAGGGTTGTCTCTTGTTTGTGACACGGCATTGACCATAGAATTGATATAGAGGCATTAACGTCATTATTATTGGTCAAATTATGCTGGTATATATTTTACTTTACTGGACAACCCTAACATTCGACTTTCTCTGTAAACAAAATAATGTGCTTTAATTAACATCGGAGTGCAAGTTCTGTATGTAAGTACTATTCCCTATTCTGTGCTACTACATAGGACCAATGAATTTGTAGGCGAAATGTGAGCGTATAACATCTAAACTCCTGCTTATACCTTCCGGGAAGTAAACGGTTTGTGTATGTCGTTAAAATTCAATTTCATATTAATTATACGAACCGAGTGTCTACAATCTTAAAATCATAATTAATCATTGTGTTTTGTTTGATTACGGTTGACAACAAAAATTAATTAACATTCCAAGTAAAAAATACTAAAAGACACAATCAGGTGTCCCCGTGAAGGTACGCCTACATTCATTCAGTTTATTTTGTGCATGTCCAAAGAGTATGTGGCAGACAGGTTGACTAGGTACGCAAGGCATTATGGGTATAAAGAATATCAGTGATGTAAGAAAATGTTTCATGAGATGCAGACTTTGCTGAAAAGATTAAAATACAAATTCTTTAACTCTTGAATTCAAGTACCTACTAGCAAATATTAATAATTTACTGCATGTTTTCTGTTCTTTGAACGTAGGTTAAATTAAACAAACCAATAACTTTTTCTAACACAATTTTATTTTGTTTCTGATAAATAATACTAACTCGTATAGACCTACGTTGTATCCCCATATAAATAAGCAAGAGTGCTCTGTAAGAACGGTGGTCGAGAGTTGAATCAAAGTCGCTGGAACAAAATAGCGCTTTCAGCCACCAGGCTACAGACGCTACTATGCCCAGTACCTAACCGAAAAAAAACCTTAACTGTCGATTCTATTCCTGTATGTTTCAGCATTGTTCAATCTTATAGCTATAGGTACAAAACTGAAAAGGATTTTAAGACTGATACTGTCATACCGGTTTAACTAATCTTTGATAGCTTGCAGCTCTTATCTACAACAAGTTCAGTAGCCGATCGGTCGTCCGGCCGTTAGTAATTTGACAGTTCAGATGACAGATTACAACAAGCCCAGGGGACCACCAGGGTATCAAGTCATTGTTGCTTCACTCCATCACGCTTGGGTTTGTTTATGAGACAGTGTTGCCACGTAATTGGAACTCAGACGCTACTAAATTGATTATTATTTTTCGATTGCGGTTTAATGAAGGTAGTGCTTAATTACAGTTTAATAGCTTTAAACTTGATAAAGAAAATTACATAACAATAATATTCTAGGTGTGTTGGCTTGAACCCTTATTACGTGGGACCACACACCTTTTGTCTCAGGGGAAATGGAGAAGAGAACACTGCAATGGTCCTTTTTGCCTTCTCCCTATGGAGGTATGGACGTATTATACATAATATATTACAACAGTATTACAGTTACACGATAATAATTAAATACATTCTTCATTCAAAGAAGTTATATTAAACCGTTTATGATGCACTTTTGCGCATTGATCATGCAATTGTAGCTTTCAGATTAACCAGTAATAGAAATTCATGATTTTCGATCAAGTATTATTTTGTGATATTTAATGGGTTTTATACTGATTTGACGGATACTTATTTTGAAACAATAATTCTTTCTTCAAACACACGTAACACTTAATTAATGAGTCATCAAACAAAGAGTCACATTGATAGTCAAAACAAACACGCAGTCAAAGGTAAACTTTCAAATGCTTTATAACGAGCATGCTCACGGGCGGTCTATGTCATCAAACACAATAAACTAGTTGTCTAATTTCACAATACATTTCTAGTAAACGTCTGGTATTTAAATATAAATCGAAAAGCGGAACACAATGGTGTAATCGATAATTGAATTCAGCATTGATGAACTTTACACCGCTCGACCTCAAACGTGACAGATTAGAACGGAATCCATGCTGAGATATCATAAAGAGTTGATAGCAACAGACAAGAATGTTCAGTAACAACCAGTCATTTGTGAAATGTTCTAAGTGTACCTTTTTTTTAATTCAGTTCAAACATCAAGACCCTTATTATCTCAGTCACTTTAAACTTTTAATCACGCGAGCATTGGGTGTAACTTTGTGTAATAAGTAAGTCTTTTTGCAATCTTGTTTTACTGCAATCTATTTTATTTTTGGTCTTCTTGCAATTTAAAACATTGTACCAACCTCTTGAATGGTGGGTTCTGCTAAACTAGTCGTGTGTGTTACTGTCGTCGGCAAGTTTTTTAATATAGGTATAATTATCAAATCCAGCTATAAGATAGAAACCAAAATAAAATTGTGGCAGTAATAATGTCATTGTAAATAACCTTTATTTGTATCTACTGGGTAGTTTGTATACTTCGAATAAAACTTTTTCAGAATAACATAGAACACACTAAAAATTTAATAGTTGCATAGTTTATCAGCTCTATATAAATACGATCAAGAGTAAGATCAGGCAAGTCACCGTCTGTCGTCATACATAATGCCAATTAAAAGATTTAGAATTGTGAATCTTTGTTTGACTCGACTAATATGGGACGTTATATGACATGCTTTTAATTCTAATACTTGAATCTATTGTTAACGAGCTCCAATATGGTAGATCTAACCACAGATGTATAATGTTAAGTGATTAAGGATAATTTATTGTAACATTTTTGTACAGACTCTTAAAGCAAATCTTCTGAAAATTATAGGTTGTTACTTAAGTTTAATATCATCTTGAAGTTGCATAATTGTTTGGATTTTGGACAATTATGTCATAAAAAACTAAGAAGTCACGTTTTTAGCCATTCATTTGACAATTTATAGTGCATTGGGTACTAGGTGATTGTATTAAAAATATTGAGAATAAATTCCTTCACGTAGTCACAAATTTTTGATCATTCTACATCAATTATATATCTTTTTAAGTGCTTAGTTGTAAACAAACCTAATTAGACCATAATATGGTTGTTATTAATAAATATTAATAAATAGTTATTAGTATGTAATATAAATATAAATATTAGTAGGTAAATAGTAATAATAGTTATTAATAAATAACAACCATATTATGGTGTGTTGTGTGTTGTGTGCAATAATATAATATTTTATTTTATTTGACTGCCTCGGTGGCTCAGTGGTATGAGTATGCGACTGCCGCCCCTGAGGTCCCAGGTTCGATTCCGGGTCGAATCGAATTATTTGTGTGATCTACAAATGTTTGTTTCGGAGTTTGGGTATTTTCTATGTATAATATGTATGTAATTAGAAATATATAAGTATGTTTATCAGTTGTCTAAATCCCATAACACAAGCTTATATTAGCTTAATTTGGGCTAGATGACGTTGTGTGAAAATGTCCAAAAATATTTATTTATTTATTTATTATATAATAATATATTATTGCACAAATTAGCAGGCAAAAGCACAGATAAAAATACTGCAAGAGCAAGGGTTGCGTTTTAAACCGGCCGCGTTTTAGGAAATTAAAGAATTGAAATTGTAAGCCCGATGTGATTTGAGGGCGATTATCGCTAGAAAAGCTTTAAAAAGGCAATTGAATAGGAGAATAAAAAAAGAAAATGACATGTTTACTGTACCGGCAAAATTCCAATTTATCTAACAAGTTAGGTACTTTATGTTATATCAACAGCAGATTTCCGTTAACAAGGAGTCGTTTTAGAAACAAGTACTTACCATGTCTTTAAAAAAAGGTTTGTGGTGGTTTAGTTTAAGTATCTTTACGACGACGTTCTTATAATTTAGTATCTATAATTATCTCGTTCCCATCATATTCCCGTTGCCAAAACTAGCCTACAGGGCTAAAAGATGCTGCAGTGAACTTACTGAAACTAGAAAGCATTTTCTGAATTTGTTCAGTGGTTTCAAATCTAGTACTGTAGACAAATAATAGAGATATCCATCGATTTTATATTATTAGTTTAAAACTATGCGTGTAACTATATAATTGCTGTTTTCAAATTACTAGAGACTCTTCACAAGATTTATATGACATAGTATTATGTGTGTGACGTGCAGCACATTCCTGATGACGCAAATGTCAGAATTACTTAGATCATCCGGGTTTGCTCATTAATTATTAAAAAAGAAGGTATTCTTGGCCGCCTGCCTGTATTACATAAAATCATGTGATTACTGTTTTCTTGTATTTTTCCCACATTAATGTAGGTGCGAATGAGTGATACGACCGTAATATTTCATTCTAATATTTTTATCTTAATGAGAATAGGAACACATTGAGTTATTTATCGTTCGGTCTACTTAAATTTATTGTCAAGCGAGTCTAACGATCTTGTTGCTGATTCTGAAAATTAATAATTATTTTCGTGTAGCGGTTGGTTGATTACGACATTAATGATAGAGGAAGCCGTTGTTGCTCAAGGAATAAAAATAACAAATGTTATTAGTTCGCTATTCTCGTCCAAAACAGAAAAAAAATCATGCTTTTTTAACCTCGAAAATACTTAAAAATGTAATAGTGATGTGCAGTGACGTTTTATAAAATCTATATAATCACAAATCGGTACAACATAGTCAATAAGAGGCGTGAGAAATTCTCACGCTAAACAATAAAAAATGATTTAACTTATTTACTCAAATTCTAATTTTTGTTCGCTATTTAACACTGCTCATTCATTACCGACAGCACAAACGACTTCATTCATTTATTTCAAAGTGCAAACTTGTATTATTCCCACACGGACTGACGAATGCCAGCGAGAAGCAAACATTAACTAAATAAGTATTCATAGTTAACGACTCGAGAACGATGCGACGGCCACGCGATACGATACCTTACGTGAATGATTTTGTTACTGATCGTAAAGCAATTTTTAATGAAAGTACAACCTTCTAGCTCATTCTGATTTTACTGCCTCCGTGGCGTAGTGGTAATTGTATGCGATTGCCGCGGTCAGGGAATCAAAATTGGGACCTCAGGTCCAGGTTTGATTATTGGGCTGAATCAAATATTTGTGTGATGCGCAAATGTCTGTTTCGGAGTTTGTGTGTTTTCTATGTATAATTAATTATGTATGTATTTATAAATTATATTATTATTTTCTAGAATGTTTATCAGTTGTCTAGATCGCATAGCACAAGCTTATTATTACTTGGCTTTATTTGGGCTAGATGACGTTGTGTGATGATGAATACATATACCTATTCTCACCGATAAAAAGGTATTATGTATAATTATGTAGAATCTGTAATCGTTATCGTATGGTAGTCGTGTCGTTTCCATGGAAAGTGTCAAAATTAAGACTCCAGTTAGATATTTAGCTACCGTTTAGATAATAAATCATTTTGTCGGTACAACGGGTAATTATGACAATTAAGGTTAAGTAACGATTAGCTTTGTTCTTCGTCGTTGAGGAAACGTGGGATTGTGAGGTAGGTGTGCTGGTGAATCAGAGTCCAAGAATTCTTTTGAGATAAGAGTCTTTTATTCTGTTGAAATTTTATAATTGTGAATAAGTGTTCCAGATTATACAATACATGTTCAGTAAAACACGCATTTAGTCCCATTTGAATCCGAAATCTTCACTTTGGGTCTTGTACCTACATAAAATAACACTTAAAAGTATTAAATTTGAAACTTGTCGGTCATAATCCTGATAAACATTGAGACAAATTACGATATTTTATCAAAGACGACCCAAGTAATAAAACTAACTTCTTTTAGCATAATAATTTTGAAAACACCCAAGTCATATTTCAAATTATTAATAATGAGCCGGGTACCTGACGGTTTGAGATCGCGCTAAGACTTCGATCTAAAGAGGCTACATTTGCATAAAATCATTAGTAAGCACAATGGAGTGCGGGCAGGGACACGGACTCAGAGACACCTCACATTTGCTCGTAAATACCAACCTTATATACACATAAAAGCATTGGATGCTTTACATTCCACCTATTTATAGTAGACTTCAATCTTATTGGCTGAACTGGTACAGCAATGGACTTCGTGTTAACAAATGCAAATGTGTATTGATTCGTGATAAGAGTAGCGTGGTACTAGCAACGAGCTGCCTCTCGAATATGATTTATCATCGTTCATTAGGCGAGTTTGTCCGCCGCGACAACAGATGGAGCTGATAGCACTTGGCAGGGTGGCCGTCTTGTTATTATTTTTATTACCAGTTTCCAAAGAATAATACTTGAGGAATGCATCTCTTAATGAACTTCAACCCTTTTTGGGATCGACATGATAGATAGAATTAATGTCGCCTCTCATTGTGGATTGGAGACACTTTCAATGGTTTGGAGCATGTTTACTTTTGTTATGTCACATTGATTTTGGGTTCGATGTTTTTGAATGGTTTTCTAAGAAGGACTTAATGGTTGTTTTTGCTACTGTGATATATCGTTTTACAATGGAGGTTGTGTTGCCTGATTCATCAATTAAATATTTTTTTAAGTTCATATTGTATATGTGTAGTTTTCACATAACTATAGTTAAAAGATATAAAATATGTGACACCCCTATATCATCAGTCAATATATTCATAGTTACTGACAATACCCTTAACTAAATCCTCTTACCATTTAAATCTGAGCGCGCACGCGCCCACTAACACTTCTGACAATTCTTAAAACTGCATCTTTAACACCGTCGTCAGTCGTGTTCGAAATGTAATTAAAGGTCTCAGAGGAATTTGCATACACTTCTCAGAGCTCGTAGGGAAAAAAGAATTGTAATTAGCATATTGTATTTTGAAATGTGACGATGTTTTGCCAACGAGAGATGGGGCTATATCATTTTAGCATTGTCAATACACACACCAACTTGCTATTTAATTGCTCAATTTATCATCATATGGTATTAAATAATGTTTGTTTTATCAACGAATAAAGCAGTGATTATGCTAAGAAGTTTATCATCATTTTGTTTACCTGGTTTAGTTTTCCAAAATATTGAAATATATATATAGTCCAAATTTCATCCACTGTTCATAACAGTCGTATCCATATTAAGCAACTGCCTAAAGTCTAAACCAATCGTGATAGCTGTAGTCTTGTTTCTCTGTTTTAATTAATTTGGATCACGAAGTCGCCACTTCGGGCGTCACGACACAAGACTACAAACCCTAACTGACACACTTCAATATGTCACCAAAGTTGCAGGTTCAATCACAAATTAGTCACATTTTTGCTGTGAATAAATAAGATGAAAATCGCACTTGTGTGTGATTGCCGGTACGAATGCACTTTCAGTGGTTTTAAGTTTTTGGGAACAAAGTTCTCCAACGCGGCTTACGGGTAGTGCGATCTTCACGTTACGCCTATCAGTGGTTCCCAATCGGTGGTCCGCAGAAGCCAAAACATGATCCGCTTTTTTTCATTTAGCGTCGGCGTCACCGTTTGGTTATTGCCGTTTGCGGATACTTAAAATATATTTGCCAGAATCTCATGTCTGCGCCTGTTATAGGTGATGGTGTCTGGAGGCTTAGAGATACTGACTGGGTCCCTCATATATCAATTAAAAGAAACAGCAACATAAATCGTCTACCATGTCTTTTCCCAATCCAGTTGGAGTCAGCATTCCACTCAAACTGCGATGCGGCTGAACTTAGTTTTTTTCCGTGGAACGACTGCCATCTGACTTTTCACAACCCATGGGCGATATCAAAGTTCTGTAGTAAGAACAGTCGGATTTTGGAACGAAGTTCCTTATCGCGCGTTGCGAAAGGGGGCTAGAAGACGGAAAAAATTAAGACCAAAAGTTGGAACGACACTTTTTGCTATGTTTATCTCTATATATATATATATATATATATATATATATATATATATATATATAGTATTATAATATTAGTAGGATATATGTATCTATATATATACTGTCTCTTAGTCTCTTATCATACTGGGCAGAGGCGCGCGCGCTACCATCGCCTCCGCCCAGTGTGATAAGAGACAGACATGTACTAGCTATAGCTTGTTTCTTATAGTGTATTAAACGCGAGATTACGGTACTATTACTTACTAATTCCATACGCGAGATACAACATTATGTTCTACTTTCAAATTTTACCAACATTTTACCCTACCCACGAGCATCATTTAGAAGACGAAATAGTCAGTTCTGTGATTACGAACAAAATTAACTCAAAATTGACACAAAATATGAATTGCTGGACAACGTCTGCCGGGTCCGCTTAAAAAAAAGAAAAAAAAACGAAATTGTGAATATAAACCCTTCTCGAATCCCCTTGAACACACACAAAAAAATTCATCAACATCGGTCCAGCCGTTTAGGAGGAGTTCACTTACATACACACGTACAGTAGAATTATATATATAAAGGTATATAATAAGTATTCTAGTTTTTTTATTACATTATATTTGTTAATAATAAAAAAAATATTATTATAACTTAAAAAAATAGAGGAACTTTGTTCCATCCGAGTGTCCCTTGACACCTCTCAAGTTTTTATTTTAACTTTTATTTAACAGTAATATAACCAAGTTAACGATAATATCAGTACGTATAACTTATCTAATTTACAACGTACGTACTTATATTAGTTTAAACGTGATGCCTAGACATTAAGCAACAACATTGCATCACAACACAAATTAGCCCGTATACTAGCGAGAACTGCTAGTTTTGTCTGTTAAGTGCTACGACCTCACGGTTTTGGTTGATGTCGCAATGTTCCAATTAGGTACTCATTTGTGTCATGCATTGTTGCCATTCATTGGCGTCGGACAATCGTGTCATTGTTACCTTACCTGTTTTCAAAGCTAAACTTTCGTATGTATAGTTTATTTATTAAAATAAGGCGTCATTTGGCTGTCAGCGTTTGACTGCGATATGTTAATTAATCAAAGAATTTTATTCATAACTATATTTACAGGAATTCGGGTAAAAAATCATTCACGTCGTTGCTGACTAGGAAGGTTTGCAGAATGCTTCTCTATTGCCATGCATGGCGGTGCTAATTCTAATTATCTGTTATCAAAAATTTATATTGCCACAATCGTTTTGTTAAGAAAAAATACTTTTTAATATGAAATTGTTATGCTACAACTCAAAACTAAACTAAACTTTTCGCTGACCGTCTGTATCAAGATGATCCTTGATTAAACAGACAATAACCATATTCGTGGTCTTAGGAACAATTTTATTGGCTAAATGATTCGCTTCAATACTCTTCTTCTGTACTAGGGGAGAGGCTCGTGGTCTAGTAGTAACCGACAATGTTAACACATTGCAAAGGTTATGCAACGTCTAGTCAGGCGGTCTTAGGATGGGTGCTCATTGTTTAAGACCATGAGACCCCTCCGTGGCTCGGAGAGCACGTTAAGGCATCGGTCCCGGTTGTCATACGAACATATGGCAGTCATAGTTGAAGCCCTAAATCAAAAATCCGACCGGTGTAACTATAGAACTTCGATATCGCCAATGGGTTGTGGAGGTCAGATGGCAGTCGCTTCTTCACGGAAAATATCAAAGTTCAGCCGAATCACAGTTAGACTGGAAAGCCGACTCTAACTGAGTTAGGAAAAGGCTCGGTGAATGACTCTTCTTCTTTACTACTTTTAGACTTTATAGTTCAAGTAGCATAATTAACGTAAGTAATATTGACCTACTGAAGGGCTGATACTTAGTTGACATTATCTAAATTAGCAAAGAGCAAGAACTGTTCGAGTTACCAACTTTTTTAAATTTACTTCATACAACTGGAACTTGTTATAAGTACACTCGCATCTGTAGTTCTAAGTGACCTTTAAGCCAATACACCAACCAAAGTTATACAATCAAAATGTCCGATTGATTTCTTTGACCATCATGATGCGTGCTTTATTCAATAATAGCGGGACGCTTGAAACAATATTCACAGCGGTAAAGCTCCGAGTTAATCAGAACGCTAAAGATTGTGTCGAAAGACAAGAAATAAAAAAAAAACATTCATAAATACAATAGCGCAAGTCATATAGTTTCCAACGTCGTTTCTCAATAGATTATGCCGATAGTCCAGGCTGGGTGTTTGCCAGTTCAATTATCATTACCAGTCGAGATTCCGTCCAGTCACTCTGTTGTGGGTGACCCGCATTAAATCGGTTAATTCAAACTATTTATCAACTCCATTCGTTATGCATAGGATCAGATTTTGAAATTGTTTGATGATGTTATGGCGTTCGGTCTATTGTGTTACTACCCCGCCTGGCTTAGTGTGATGGGAGTGTACTTACTATGTTAATCGGTGTATCACTGATTGAATCTATTGAGTACCTATCCCCATAGTTAAATAATGCTCAGCCTATTATGGTTCTTTATTGTAGAATCTCTGATATGTGAATGGGACAACTACGAGTATTTTGACAGTTTAGTCACCTCTCCAAAATGTCCATAACGGATTTTGTCAACGACACCTAAAATCACGCAAAGACAAGCTGACTGACAGGGTAGACAGATGCGTTCATTAGGCCCACATTCGTCCCAAGTAAATAGAGGGCGAGCTTATTGCTTTTTCCTGGACAGAAACATCGAATTATATGATAAAACACTCGCTTTAAAACCCAAATTTAATTTCACATCAACTTTACATAATATTTTTGAATAAACACGAGTATTAGCTAATGTTCGTAGAGCTCCTTAGGAATATTTGTAAGATAAGGGACCCTACCAAACTTCTCCAGGGCCCAAGTCATCCTCAATTGCACGCGGTGCACCTGATGACCGGACGAAGCTGTGGCAAATTCTCTCCCGCAAACGACAATAGGCTCACCACCATATTTAAAGAGTTAAGAGGTTAAAGAATAGGCGAAATGTGAGCGAAATCAGCACCTTCGGGGATAAAACAGTGAGTTTTTTTTTATGTTTGGTTTCGCCTTATGGCATCATCAGAGGTGTTTACTCATATACTCTATCACTCACACAATTCACTTTTGTAACACATTTTACTAATATTATTTACTTTTAAAATACTTTTCGCTAATATTCTGACATTGAACTGTATTACTATAAGTTCCATGAAGTGCTGACAATCGAAAGCATAAATTATATACTTAGATAAAAAGTGATTTGTGTCTGGGCCTTTTACAAACAACCAACATCGTAATTCGTTCTAGTTTCTTACTATTAACTAAAACAGTATTTGCAAAAGATGGTTGGCAAAGTTTTCAACTTAGAAATTCCACATAGTGATTCCTGGTATATAAACCAGGAATCACTAAGTGGAATTTCTAAGTTGGGACGAACTAAAAACATTTGGTAACAAGTTGATAACTTGTATCTGAAAAATGTATAGGTAGTGGTAATACATTGTAGCTCGTGACTCTGTCCCAAGTAGAGGACGAGATACACAGCAAGTAACACGATCAAGAAGTTTTATGTCGACAACCACAGCTGTATACTAGGGTTTGTTTTCGCTCTGAATCCGTTACTTATCTCCGTCCTCTAAACTAATATTTAATGAAATAAGTACTGTATTTTATTATTCAGGGATTTAAGGACTTATGCTGCAATGTTGCGTGTTATCGTCATCCCTAATCTTTGAATTTGCATATTTTCTAAACATAATATTCCTTATTTAAAAATAATCTCTATATATAAAAATGAATCCCTATTTCCCTTGGTCACGACATGACGCGTGAACTGCTGGACCGATTTGGCTAATTTAGGTCTTAAAATATTCGTGGAGGTTCAGGGAAGGTTTATAAGCAAAATTTCAGGCGGTACGAAGTTCGTCGGGACCACTAGTTGTTTATATTACATAGTTTTGTCTTACTCTCACATTTCTTAAGTTATCTCTGAGTTTTTAATTATTTTATTTTATTATTGTTTTACAATTTCATACTTATGGTACAGTATACAAGTGGTCAAAAAGCCTTTCCAGGTTTGTCCTGAGTGACAGACAGACATTCAACACCGGGCACAAATTAATGAGCGTATTCACAAAAAACAAAGACACATTTCATAAATAGGTACTTATACGAGTACACATAACAGGTTACAGACCATGTGGTCTGTAGGCCGAGGAATATTGTAACTTAATAATAATAAATAACTTTTATATAATTATATATAATAATAATAAATAATTTTAATTATTATAGTTTAATTTTTTGTGTGATCCACAAATGTTTGTTTCGGAGTTTGGGTATTTTCTATGTATAATATGTATGTATTTAGAAATATATAAGTATATTTATCAGTCGTCTAGATCTCATAACACAAGCTTATATTAGCTTAATTTGGGCTAGATGACGTTGTGTGAGAATGTCCAAAAATGTTTATTTATTTATTTATTATTTATTTAACTTTAACTACGTTTGTAGTAGGTAACTAATGAAAGCATATTGACAACAACTTTCGAAGTGATAAGATCAGGTTCAAGCTTTCTTTACCAAATAAAGTCACCTTTCAATTGCATTTTGCATTTTTTGCAGTAACCTGCCATCTTGGTACACACAATATAAGTACATTACGTATTACATTGCATCTTTACGGATACTCGTATAATGAATTAATTAAATTGTCGAGATAGTCATCAGCATGCAAATTACAAAATTTACTTCTAAGAAATAAGTACATTTAAGTAGGTGTACTCATTATTTTCTATTACTATATAATTTAAAAGAGGACAGACTTAGCAATAGTTGATAATCTCATAAGAATAGAAGATAGCTATCAAACGAAAACAAATATATCACTTTAAGATTTCCATAAGACAACAATGAACCAATAACCAATAATGTAAAAAGGCTGACACTAATACATATTAATATATTTTGAACTATTTTTAATGCGGCTTCTATGGTTTTGACAAAATCATTGTTGCGGTTGATATGTTGGAAGTTTAACTGTAATATAGTGTAATTTAACAGAGGATACAGCTTTCTGGATGGTAATTTGTAACTTTGTAAGTAGCCAACCGGCTTTTGGATTGTGCTCCGGGTGTCAAGTCATTGGTCGTTAATCTATATTAAAATAAATTTCATTGTTTCTCTTATTACTCAAATTAAATTAGAGAGTAACTTATGACTAGCACAAATGAAAGTTCTTGGGTTGTTGAATTGAAAGTTTAAATAGTTCTTGAAAGGTCGGACTACGGAAATTCTGTTTAGTGGTAGGTATGTAGCATCTGTCCTGTTTGTTAGAATTTTGGTTTTAATTACAGATTGGTTATGGATTTTCTATACTTTCCCCATGACGAGGACCACCAAATTACTGGCAAAGTGTCGGTGTTTAATGTACCTCCCACCTATGTTGACACTTTTATTTAAATGCGAAATGGATTTTAGAACTACGATACAAATACGTCTTTATTTTACTAAATAACCAAAATAATTATTAAACAGTACATTCAATATTAATAAACACATACAATCATGCATGGATACCTAACGCGATATAAATTATAGTCATAGAGGAACGCACATCGGATGTTAAATAAGACACTATTGTACCTACATTACATAGATCATTCAAATAACATTAGGTAAACCAGAAATTAAATGCTATCAAAACCATAAACTCACTTTTATAACTTTTTCATGAACATGATCAAATCCACTGACTTTACTTACCCAAAAAATTTCGTGGTTATAGCTTTTTTATCGGCGGTAAGAATATTTAAATTTTATTTACACAGTTATAAGTTATGATCAATTTCATTCAAGGAAAGCCAACACTACAAGTGTTTACTTAACCTGACTACAATATGAAGCTTTCTTATTAATATAATCATAAAACACTAAGGAGAAATTCTTGAATCCTACGCTCTGTGTGAGGTCGATGGCTCATTTGATGAGAATGCGGATCTCAGCGATCCGATACATCGATGTAGATTGTTTTAATTGTTTCGAGATGCAAAGGAGCGTCGTGTCAATGAGAGGTCAACTACCGACGTGATTAGTATTTCAAATGGAGAACTCGATTCCACTTAATCCTCATCGATAAATTAACGACGAGTCGTGAAACGTCGAGAGTTGGATTTAATTTATAATTATGCAAATGGCTTTTTAATTGCCAGCTGTGAAAAGAAAATAAGTAGGTATTTTAATAGACTATTGGCAATCTTCTTAGTTTAATGGAAATACTTAACAAGGTAATGCCTAAGACTCCACCCGTATGGTATCTTACTACCAAATTAGAATTAAAATTAATTAATTTATATGGTGAACTCTTATAAACACAAGTATTCACACTATTGCCGGGCATGGATGCTTGCCGGGCATGGATGCTTCGGTAGCTATCTGTTTCGCATGCATCGTGAGGTCACACCCCGCTGTCAACACTGCGAGGTTTCCGACGACGACACCGCACTCCACACGTTGGTGGAGTGCTCAGCGTGGGCGAGTCAGCGCCGGGACCTCGTAGTGGGTCTGGGCGTGGATACCCTCTCGCTGGGGACCATGCTTCAAGCCATGGTATCCAGCGGGAGTAGGTGGAACGCGGCCGTAGGAGGCGGCCGGGAGGGAGAGGGAGCGTACCCTCCCCGCCGAGTTCCGTAGTCGGCGGCCAGGCCGCCCCAGACTACGCGACTACGCCCAAGACTATCGTCCTCCATGATCGGGGCCTGAGGACGGCGGACCGCCACCCACCGTCCTTACAGAAGCAGGCTAGAAGGGTTGCGTGCTGCGGGGCCTTTGCCCCATAGCACGCAACCAGATTCACTCACTGACGCGGGATAAAACCCGACCCCAATGACGCGGGATTCTCGTCCCGACCAAACACCCGCAGAGACCACAGAGGTGGTCAAAGTCCGCCGGGCGCCACTGGACATACCCTCTGCTAGTAACCAGAGACGCCCGGCAACGGACGTTAGAGCGGCCTCGGCCTTGGGCCGCGGAATAAAAAAAAAAAGTATTCACACTATTATTATTTCAGTTTAAATTGAATATTCATTCATTCAAGGAACTAACTGCATCAGATGACTTAAAACTGGGCTTTAATTTACAGGGAAACGTCATTAAATAATCTTAATTTTAAAATCCCAATATCATTTAAAAAAAAAATGTGTCAAAAATTTAACTAAAATTCCCGCCTACATTTATTTTGTTAATAAGTGGTGGTCGAGTGTGTTTAAAAAAATGGATTGTCCTTCACGCCAGAGAGGATATAAATAAAAACATGTTCACATGCTCTCTGGTACGACTGGATCTGGCTTAGGCACGACATTACGTTTTGGAAAATCGTTAGCAACGCCTACGGAAAGTTTTAATAGCAGACTTAGGTAAGGATAGAGGCGACTCTTTCAAGAAAGAGAGAGAGAGAAAAAGAGAGTTCTGTGTAACCTGAATAATTATACATCTTAATGCATAAAATACGCACAAATTATACAAGTCGCGTCTAAGAAAATGAACGCTGACTTTGAAGCTGTGCAGTAGACGATTTATTAATATTTATGGTGGTGGCAGCGAGTAAGAGCGAGAGTACCGATGCGCAAACACATCCCTCTCACTCTCGCCCAGCGTTTTATACGTGTTCCGGACTATACTCATTGTTTAGTTGTCTGTGTATTATTTTTGTTTTTATTCTATTTATTCAAAGATCTTAACCACGAAATATTGTCAATTTATTGTTCAAAAATATTGTTTATACTAAACACAAGTTAGTTAAAATAATGTAAAATGACCTACTTACATCAAATTTCTTTAATAAGTGTATCTAATAAAAATGTTGGCATTTCCAATGATATCTTTTTACTGTGATAAGTCTTCGTAACATACCTAAAAGACCAAGCACTGGCACCTCTATAGTCTTCTTAACACTACAACTCCATGTCTCGAGGTATAAGCCGTTCTCACTTATCCGAAACACCACACCCTGAATGCACTTAATGTACAAAATATTGTAATGTTATTATTATTTCATATGATAAAAGCTTTGCCTTCAATACAAAATAAAATAATTTCAATACTTAGCTATATAGCTGGTTACAATAATCACTAAACCGAGAAATAGACTAGCTATTATTATAATCATAAATTTTTCTAATAGAGAACATTAGACGGTAAAACATCTATTAATTTATTAAAAATACACGTTTCTCACGAAGATTTTATAACTAGTATACGAGTATTAAAGACAAGTTTTAAAAAGGGCTATATACTCGTAGGTACAATGATAAGATATTTGGAAAATAAACTGTGGTAAATAACAAAATAGTGTCCACACACCTTCGATATAACCAAGAACTTATACCTACCAACATATTGATATAATTGTTTTAATATGAATTGTCTTTGTCAATACAAGTGAAATAATAACGACTGCAATATGTAGGATATTGAACATTAAAGGCTTACGTTGTAAACAAATAAAGCAGGTAAAGGCTTTACGTGGGTAGATACGAGAAATGAGTTCAAGTTTTACTTTTATAGTTATTGGTATCACAAATTAATATTGAGTTTAAGCTGAAAATTAAAATCAAATAAATAGAATGACAAAAAGTCACTGAGCATTTATCGCACATAAACATAACAGATAGAGGCGGCTCAGGTGGGAGACATAAAACTGGACAAGATCACAACCCGGCTAAACTAAACGTAGGCAGACTCAATAAAACCCCTAAGCCATTTAAAATCTCTCTAAACGACAGCGTTATAGTTTAATTTTACTGCAGAAAGCATTTCCATCACAATTGGAAGGGACTCCTTGTCATTTATTTTAAAGTGTTTGTGGGCTGTCAGGACGCATCCTGACCGTGCGTTATCATAAATCTTTTTTAAGATCGTACCATAAAGGCAGATAAGGTCGCACCCAATCGCGTTAAGATTGCCCTTTTACCGAATTCACAATGCTGACGAATTGTCAGCCAAATTTAAAATGATTAGCTACTGTGGGGCGGTGGCATTTGGCATAATTACAGAAAGAAAATTTTCGAACCTATATATTTAATTATTCTGTTCAGTTAATAAATTTATTTGTATATGATTGTGAATGAAACTGATTGATTAGTCTAAGTTGTGTTAAATCAATACGCCAAAAAGTCTTGAACAGTAAGATAACAAAGACACGAGATCAAGTAAGTGATATCATACAAATAAAGTAAACCTTTCTTAGAGTTTATTTTACAAATAAATCTTGTCAAATCATTTTCAACCAACCGTAGTTAATCAGGCACATTGCAAAATATTTTACAGTTACTACATTTTCATATCATTTTAAGATTTTAATTATGTAATGGAATTCACCAATCCCTTTCAAATATTGTCATATAAATACGAGTATAATTCCGTAATTACCAATGTGTTTTCACATTTCACTGTTTAAATCAGAGTGTTTTGACGTTGGTCTTCTAAATCTAAATCAAATATTATTAAATATAAACTAGTAGAGCTAACTAACGCTTAATCGATGCTTCGCAGGACCAGAAGGCTGGCTATTTCTGGCCCAAAGTGGCAACACAGCCAGCATTCTTCTGGGAACCTTCCCAGTTGGCAATGACGCGGAGAATTTTTCAAACGATATTTTGTAATGTAAATATTTTTAGTATATAATTGTGTATATTTTAATTCTTATTGTAAATCAATTTATAACATCTTACAAAAAACTAGTAAAGTAATTTTAGTAATTACTTTTTGCCATTATTATTTTGCATAAAATATTTACAAGTAGGTATATAAACAGAAATGGTCGCTTCTTCATTTAACTTAATCTACGGTAAAAACTGAATGATTGAGTGGTGGCTGCGATCTCAGTAAATTGATTAAGTGTCTGAGTTTTAAATATTTCCCGTTTAACGCGTCCATGTTGAATGATCAATTAAGTTGATCGACGTCTGAGTGCGGTGATTTAAGAATCAAATATATCCAAATGTTCATCTGCATGATTCTTGTATTTGATATTTGAAACTTTAAGATTATGGCACTGATTACAATGATTAACTTTATTCAAATGCAAGCAAAGAGGGTCGATCGTATTACGTTCATTTATACTCTTTTGTTATTAACATTACAAACATGTAAACCTATGAGATACCTCTTTACAAAGTCGGTAAAGTGAATGCTTTACAAGGTATTAAGAAAAACGAGGCAAAAACGACATCATAATATGAAAAAACGGCCTAGTGCGAATCAATCTGGTGCAAATAGGGTTCCGTACCAAAAGGTTCCAACAAAAAAAATCACGTTTGTTGAAGGTATGGGAGCCCCTTAAAATATTTATTATATCGACGCTTGAAAGGCAAAATTGACCAAGCGACATTTTGGGCGATATTGAGTTATATATATCACTGAAATCAGAAAAAAAATCTGCGTCGATTGATGCTACTCTCGTACCGCTAAGATGGCTTTTGTTGTCGCTTGATAATTTAAAAAAAGTCACATTTTCACTGATTTCGGCGACTAAGCGACAATTTTTTTACCAATTTATGAATAACTTTCACTTGGTATGGTATTCGAATTTAACTTCTTACACTTAGTAATTTCTACTTTGACTCAAATTAACGTGTTTATACATTTAGTAATTTTTACCTTCTAACTGGCTCCGGTATGAATATTGCTTAAGACATTTTACTAGGTTATTTTTTTTAATTCACCATTAAAGCCTTTTTACCTTACCGTAATTATGTACTTATTTTCATTTAGTATTTTTTTCCTAAGCGCAACGCACTAAAAAACCTTATATAGTAGTATTTGTCCTGCCTAAAATGAATATAATTTTGTCGTTTGGTACTATTTTACCTGCCGATTTTTTAATACTTTTGTCATTTGGTTAACTATTTCTGATATGAAATTTGTATAAAAACGTGTTTATTCCTGTTGCATTTATCTTATATTGTCGCTTATACGCGTTGTAACAAGTGTTTTTATGGCTGTTAGTCAATAAAATATCGATTAGTGTTCATCAAACTGTCGCATGGTGACTCGTGTGCTCTCGCGTACTGCACATAGTAGGTACCTACTTCATCGCGTAGTGACTTATAGCTTGAGATAAGTAATCGAGGGTGCAAAGGGGCCCTTCTTACATCTATCGGGCCCCAGCGACCTCACCTGCTAGTGGCGCACCTGCTGATTAACGGACGAGGTGCGTAGATTACGGTACCCATGTGGTGGCTTCGGCCCCTACGTTGATACCAGGTGGTACAACAGTGTTGGTCCAGTTGGGTTGCGTTAGGGGTCCAGCAGCTGCACTGCCGGGCCTGGGGCGATGTATGGTGCGGCAGGCATGGGTCCAGTGGGGGCGAAACGGAGTCTAGTGTGGGTGGTGTGGGTCGATTCGCCGGCCAGAGAGACTCTTAGCAACGGCGTTGCCGCGACCACCCGCAACATAGGTCATGGGGCCCCCCTGGGACCAACCACCCCAGGATGCTGCCCCAAATGTTGCTGATAATCCTGATGTGAGATCGCCGCTCCGGGTGGTAACCGGTGTGGGGTAGCGGCGGCCTTGCATCAAGGGGTTTGGGAGCACTTTCGTCCGGCGGGTCGGCTCCGACCTAACCACACGGTTCTAGACTAGCTAGAAGCTAGCCTCTTCACTGCCGAACCAAATATCTTCCTATCTTCACGCTTCTCCATATCTCACCATGACAGTGCAACAAATTAATCGACGGTACACAGCGGCCCCTAGAAACCCCACAAAGTTGACTTCGTTTGAGGTAGAGTTTGGGAATATCCGCGGACTTCATGTGAACCTTGATATCATCCACCATCACCTAGAGACGGCACGGCCTTCTGTTATGTTCCTAACGGAGACACAGATACGCCGCCCTGACGACACGTTATACCTCTGTTACCCGGGTTTTGTTATTGGGGAACAATTTCGCGACAAAGCCGGAGTGTGCGTGTTCGTTAGTGCGGACGTTTGCTGCCACCAGTTGCGCTGTCTAGAGAACCCCTCCTACACTGGCTGCACGTGGATGATGGTTCTATGAGCCAAATCTCCGTGTGCGTCTACCGCTCCCACACAGGGGACACTGGGACAACAAGGCTTTTTGAATACCGACCAAATGACTCAACGACTATGGCACTACTCGTCGGCACACTGAGACGGTCTCCGCGATTACTTTGCGTCCGTCCCGTGGAGCCAGCGCTGCTTTGGCGCCTTCGGATAGCGCTGCTGCCGTTTCTGGCGAGATCAGTCTAGGGATAGAATATTATAACCATTTCACTGATGTCGCCAGCATCCGCAAAGCTCGCGCCTGGTTCGGGCGTGAATGTGCCGAGGCTGTCCAGAAAAAAACTGTCGGCATATCGCGCCAGGGTCAGGGCTCGGGCGGCACGTGACCTGAACGTGGACCGCCTCTAAACAGCTTACAATAGGGTCACTAGGTTCAGCAAGAGGGTCTTCAAGAGAGCGGATGCCCAACGCGTCGCGCGGCTTGGTCAGGAGCTCACATCCCATCCCACGGACAGCCGTGGATACTGCCAACTTGCAAAAGCCATCGAGATCGCCAGTCCAATTTGTCCAGGTCGTAGTCTAATTTTTGCCAACCCTCGCTGCCACCACTGTGTCATCCTGATGGATCACTGGCTCACAAAGCCCAAGAGAAGGCGGATATGCTCGCAGACCTCTTTGCGGCTAATTCCCGGGTCGATGACCGTGGCCTGCAGGCCCCCGCCATCGCCAACTGTGGCCACACTATGCCTGATATATCTGATATGTGATATGTATGATCTGGCAATGTGAGTTCCGGGCAGTGCTACAGTCACTCGACACGCGGAAAGCCAGTGGCCCTTTTTTTTTGAATTCCCAAGGCCCAAGGCCGCGGCCACTCCAACGTCCGTTGCCGGGCATCTCTGGTTACAAGCAGGTATTTCCAGTGGCGCCCGGCGGACTTTGACCACCTCTGTGGTCTCTGCGGGGGTTTGGTCGGGATGAGAATCCCGCGTCGTTGGGGTAGAGTTTTATCCCGCGTCAGTGAGTGAATCTGGTTGCGTGCTATGAGGCAAAGGCCCCGCAGCACGCAACCCTTCTAGCCTGCTTCTGTAAGGATGGCGGGTGGCGATCCCACCGTCCTCAGACCCCGATCATGGAGGTCGATGGTCTTGAGCGTAGATGAATCTGCGGCGCCCGCGCCGCTGACTTCGGAACTCGGCGGGGAGGGGTACGCTCCCTCTCAGCCGCCTCCTTCGCGAGCATGACTTGCTCGCAGAAGGACACGGCTGCGTTCCACCTACTCGCGCTGGAGACCATGGCTTGGAGCATGGTTTCCAGCGAGAGGATATCCACGCCCAGACCCACTACGAGGTCCCGGCGCTGACTCGCTCACGCTGAGCACTCCACCAACGTGTGGAGTGCGTCGTTGTCGTCGGAAACCTCGCAGTGTTGACACCGGAGTGTGACCTCACGATGGATGCGAAACAGATAGCTACCGAAGCATCCATGCCCGGTAACGATCTGCGTCGCATGATACGTGAGTTCACCATGCCGCCTCTGCAGCCACTCATTCATGATCGGTCTCACCGCCGCGATGACGGTAGTTCCCACTTTGGTTGCTCAAGTCGCAACCTCCAAGTCTCCATGAGATCCTGGTAGAGTTGGGACCGCTGTTCCTCGATTTTACGTCCGTCTCCAGCGCCTCCTTGTGCCATTGAAACAATGACGCAAGGGCTTTCGCTTCCAGGTCCCATGGAGGGGTCCCGGCTAGGAGACATGCAGCCTCTCCGGAGATCGTGCGGTACCCCCGTAGGGTTTTGACGGCCAAGGTTCGCAGTGGTCTGTTTAACAGAGTCGCGTTCACCGTGACCGCCAATCTATACGGTAGCCCCGTATAAGGCCATACTCCACACGATCCCTAGGTACCACATGATCCCTAGGTAAGCCAGTGGCCCTGACGCCATTCCGGCGGTGGTGCTACGAAAATGTGCAGCTGAGTTGTCTCCAGTATTAACGCGTCTGTACCGCCTGTCATACTCTACAGGGCTCGTGCCGGAGGTCTGGAAAGAGGTAACCGTACAACCGATCCCCAAGAAAGGGGATCGATCCGATCCAGGGAATTTTCGACCCAACAAAATCAAAGATCAGTCTTTGATTTTGTGTACTGAAACCTAAATTCATTGTTACTTGGTCAAAAAAATCCTAAACTAACTGTATTTAATTTGTAATATAACTAAAATTGCCTGGCAGAAAAGTGTTTCTGTTTTCTATTTAAATAATGTTACCTAAATGACAAACGTGCATTACTTCTGTTTGCGTCATTTTACTTTAAACACAATCATAAAGTTATGGGATGTAGCTAACATTACTTGTTCGAAATTTCGTTGTCGGTAAGTAACTTTTACCCGTTAGTGATTTTGATAAAATTATTACTAACCGACACTATTTCTTTAACTATTGAAAAAAAAACATTTTCTTTAAATGCCCGTTTATGAAGCCTTTAAATTACATTTAAAATTCGTTGGAATAATGTCGTTGTGATTTATAGGCGATTTTTAACGATTTTTTTTTCATAAAAAAAAACTTTAAACTGCTCTGGTGTAAAGTTGCCAATATGTCGCTTGGTCAATTTTGCCTTTCAAGCGTCGATTGTTCTTATAGAGGCAACAGAAATACATCATCTGTTTCAGCTTCATCATTTCAACTTTCTTACTGTCACGGTTCACGAGATACCTACACCCCAAGACAGACGGACGGACGGACAGCAAAGTCTCAGCAGGTTATAGAGTTACCGTTCTACCCTTTAGGTACGGAACCCTAAAAAGTTAACTTTTGTTGCGAAAACTTACATCACATACTACTAACTACTAATATTACTACAACAGAATAGTTAACAGTACTACGTAGGCACTTAAATGTCAAAAACTCCAAAACAACAATCATAACTCATAAAAAAAAATATGTATGACAAATACATTTTTAAAACATTCAATAATAATGACAATAGTCACAACAATGATAACCATACTTTAAAGATCCAACGATGCATTTAATTTTATACAAACGTATGTACTTTTTTTTGCTTGAACCACAAAAGATCTAATTGAAGCGAAAAAAAGGAACGATTCTCAAATGATACGTGTTTGTTTGTGTGATTGATGTATCGACGGACGAGTCGGCTATTTAACAGGCCGTTAGACAAAATAGTGGAGGTATGCGAGACGTCGGGGTGCCATACCAGTGCTTCGTTCAGATTTCAATGCCTGTGGTTCTCAAAGCTGGAGCTTATTATTTCACTTGAAATTATGACTAAATATTAACACGGTACAAAATTAAATTATTAAATTTAAAAGTGAATTTACCGTTAGCTTTAAAAATCAATCAACTTTAAAATTTAACAACATGTTGACTTTCAAGTTTAATCTGATTAAGTTTTGATTACATGTAGTTTTACTACTGAAGCTGTTTATGAGTTACTTTTACTAAGTACCATCTGTGACCTTCCACAAATTTATCAACACCAACATTAGCCATATTGAGTTTTAGCGAGGCAAATAACAGCAAGTGTTAGCAAGCGTAGCAAGTGTGAGCGAGCGTAGCAAGCGAAGCGCCTACATTTCGAGACAATTCAATATAGCTTCGTCTGTCTGTCTGTATGCAAGTGTATTCAGGGTTACCGGCCACTTATATTATTTTAATATTTTATTTATACAGAGGATTATCCAATTTTCGCGAAACTCGGAACGAATTTTTCTTGATTTAAAACATTTTTTTACCGTTACCTTTTTTTGATCGGAGGGGAAAACCCAAAAACCTAATATTATAATATTATAATATTATTTATTGTTCACCAAGTTCAAACATTGGCGATCACTACTCATAGCTAACATAAATTTGCTACATCTTTGATTTTTAAGGTTAATTATTTAATTAAGCTTTGAGAAACGCTGAATTTCAAACACTAAAGCACGAGTGTATGCGTGTCGTGATCACAATCAGGTTATTTCATTGGTAATTATGATACGACGGACGAGAGTTCGACCCCAGGTCACAACGGCACCAAACGAATTTAACCGAAATTAACCGCATGTAGCTGATTCTGGCACACGTGACTAAATGCACTCTCAAAACTCATCTTGATTATAGCTCATTATACCGAGCGTGATATGTTTGTTTATGCTATTCGCCTAATGTTGAGAAACTGTTCTGATTGTGAAAGTAGGATCTAGTTATTCGAAATGGTAATGGATTTGTTGTTTATGAGTTACTTCAAATTATGTGATAATACTTTTACAATTTGTACATCAAAATAGCCCAATTATGTAATTTACGAATTATAAAGCGAGTATTCTGATGGAGAAATCTGAATCGCTGAATGTGTTGCTAAGCTCAAATCTCGAGAGCAGCAGAACCGATTTCGCTAATTCCTTTTTGTTGTGATCGTTACTATCAGGAGAAGGTTACCGAACCAGCGAAAGAATAATTTTCAAATGGTTATTTATGTACTTAATTTAGTATTTTTATAATATTGCTTGACATAAAATTGTAAATTTTGACGTTCATATGTGCTCTTTATGTACCTAAACTGAATAAACGAAATTGATTCTTTGATTCTTTGATTGGTTCTTATTGAAGAAAAAGAAGTTTAGCGGAACATTAGAAAAATTATGCTGTACGAAGTTCGCTTGAACAGCTAGTTAATAAATAATTTTATGGTAAAAAATAAAATCGTTGCTATTCTGTAAATGTGAATTCTTACAGTAATAGTTACCTGCCCATAGTAATATTTCAGGCTACTTCTGGCACACATTCATTCACATCACGCATTCAGCTAATTTTCGCAACAATCTAAGATATCAGGTATCGAAGCAACCACTTTCATACTTTAAACGACATTTAACTTTTAAACATTACTTTTTCTTCGAACACTCATCATGAGTTCTGCACGAGCATTGTCAATGAGCAAAATACATAAAATAATAATAATAATTCAAAGAAACATCATGACTAAATGAACATTTATTTGTGTATTTCAAGTATCAGTTCAATGAACACAATATTTACCTTAACACGCACTCAAAAGCACATTGATATTATAAGGCCGCAATCCCACCAATACACCGTGTAATCACATTAAACAGTATAAACTTGCGTCGTGGGCGGGAGACCCCGGGTCAAACGAATTCATAGATAAAAACCAGCCGTGGACTATGACGTCACATGCTTCAAGTAAAGCCTTCCCGAACATAGCTAGTAATGACTCGACGTTGATTTAACACGCCCGTTAATTCATATATCAAATGAATGACACTCTAAAATGATTTATGATGTATAAAGATTAGATAATTGTTGCTTTTAAGCTTCTTTATTTTATGAGAGGTAGGTAGATCAAAAATGTTTCGAGGTGTAAAATTTGGAGCCATGTCTTCATTAACTCAGAACCTTTACTTACCGCGTTTCGTAAACAAGCACAAAGCCATTCCAAGTATTTCATGAATGTTTGCGCGTTCAAACTTCGATATAGGTATTGACGGATAGGTACTCAAATTACCTTCGAAATAATTATTTCTTTATTATGATATCGTATTTCTCTCCAAACGATCGGAACTCGACTATGCAGGTAGGTGTGTCTACAGATAGTCTACGCGCAATATATACTTGAACTAAGTATAATTATGTTAAATAATGATAGTGGTTAATAATGTAAAATGCTGTGATGCACAAATAAAACACTCTTTCTTTCTTTTATTTCTTTTCTTTTTTTTTCTTTCTATTTATAAAATGCATTCACAATGATAATATTATTTTGTTTGGTGCATATAATCAAGATTGGTAACAAATTATTGTTGAAAATTTCTATAACGTGTATAAAGAAATAATCATTGAAGCGTCTGATTATAATTGAAACAGGTTTTTACTAAAGTACACAGGTAACATTATGCCTACATAAAACGGTCAATTTAATAAAATATCTGTCTGTTTGCTCCGGCTGATCTCTGAAACAGCCGAACCGATTTTAATGTGTCTCTCTAAAGCTGATTGCTTATATTATAAGGAGTGACTAGGCTACTTTTTATGCCGCTGTAGGTGTTCTTGTGGGAATTGAGAACTACAAAACTAACCACGCGGGTGAAGCCTTGGGCATCAGTTAGTATAAAATATAGATAAATAATTTGTAGTGGCAAAATATTTCCAGACGGCCCACGAGACTAAGGTTGCACCCGCGCTGTATATCACGCCACGCTGCCCCTGCGTCGACACTGTTTTGCACTTCACGCTTATAGGGGACGGACTTGGAAATAAGAATAACAGTGAAGTTTATATTACCTTTAAAAATGTTTCTAAAACAGATACTGATAACTTAATCCTAAAGATATTATAGAATTATGAAAAATAAATCATCGGAAGGTGCGATTAAATAAGCAATTCTAAGTGACCACGACCGAGTTTTAAATAGAGCATCACGTACAAATATCGAGTGATTATTAATATTTATTACTAAGTAATTCGCCTGCGTTACATGAAATTTGTACAGCTAGATTTCCTCCACAGAAAAGCCACAGGAACTTATTCCTGTATAAATCTATTCACAAATCCGTGATCATGTTGGGTGGAATCCAACCGAAATATCGTGTCATATAAAAATAAAGTACTTTGCAAGATACAAGAATTTTATTTACAATAAGAATTACATACATAACATAGAATCACCCCTTTTTCCCCGAAGGGGTAGGCAGAGGTGTGCAAACACACCCACATCTCGCCAGCTATGTTAGGTCCCATGTAATAGAGGGCGAGCCTATTGCCATTCACCGGGCACAAGTTCCAGACTCTGGGATAATTATCTGGGTAAAATTCTAAGAATTACAATTTACATAATTATGTACAAAAAATATTTACACTACAAAATATCGTTTAAAAATCCTCCGCGTCAATGCTGACTGCGAAGGTTCCTAGAATGCTGGCTGTGTTGCCACGTTGGATGGCGATGCTTATGCTTTGGGTCAGAAAATAGCCGGCCTTCTGGTTGTGAGTAGCATCGATTACCTTTGATTATTATCATCTTAAGTCCCATTTACATCTGATATCAAAAGTAAAATCGTAAAAAAAGTAGGTTGAATCTAGATATTATACTTACATAGTATAGAAATAATGTCTGTTTCCAGGTAACAGGTTACATCATGAAGATATAGATAGAAATTTACGAAAAATATAAATCGCATTGATACAATAGAAATTTCTTCCCAGAATACCTCCCTGTATAGATGTAGTACCCGACCAAAGACTTACAATCCGCGGCTGTGTCGTGTTCACTGGCGGCCCACACTATGATAACGCATCATCTGATAATGAACTAAAGTATTACCCCTGAAGAGCCTAGGTGAGATTGAGATGCTACTTTTACAGTGAAATAAACACATCAGACATACCTACTATATATATTTCTTCAATATTATTAATCATTATTACAGTACTGGAAGGGAGAAGATATTTATTTTAGGCTTATTCAGATTTAGGTACCAACCACGCGGAACGCATACCAATTTACACCGCATCGAAAAAGGAGCATATAGCTCTCCTTTCAGCCCGCTAAGTACATACACTTGCGGTATCTATAGTATATAGTACCTACCTATATCTGTGTAAAAAACCCTTTTGATCTGTCGATCTTTCCTTGTTATATAGTTATATACTATACAAAAAAAAATGACGATATAATCACAGAATAGGGAATAGTACTAATATAACTAGCGGACGTTCGCGGCTTCGCCCGCTTGACAAATTATATAGGAATAAAAACCTTCCTCGGCAAAGACTTTATCCATTAGTGAAATCCGCATCAAAATCTTATTATATATATTAATGCTTAGTTTTAAAGATCTACAACGGAACTGACTTTGTTTTATAATATGTAGTGATGATAAGCACATTATTTCCATTCATCGGTAAGTAATTTAATTTGGTTTCATACAAATACAGGGACAGTTATGAAACTAGAATGAATTATAAACTTCATCAATTTCCACACACAAAACCACGTTTAAACATGAAGGTGAAAGTGTAGACATTGGTGTTTTCTACCCTCTCACTTTTTTTCCCGTACTTCATTAATTAATATGCGTTTTCAATTAGTCTTTATGAATGGTTAAGTCAGCTGCAGATTTCAGTTAGTGCAAGCCATGCCCCGTTTCGCTTACCTTGATAATTACAATTGAATCAGCTTATGAACATACCACTTTCCAACGACAAGTGGGTATGAAGAAACGGTCTGTTAGACTTAATCAGCGGTCAATAATGAGCTATTAACCATTACGAAAGATCTAAATAGGTCTGTAGCCGTATCTAGAAACACTATGGACTACCAGTATCTTTGCATTGTTTCATTTTACGATGTGTCCGTACTATTGTTCCTTTTTACAATAGATTACGTCTGCAATGATCTTACTTCAGAACTGGTTGTGTTTTTTTTTTTTTTTTTTTTTTTTTATTTCCGCGGCCAAGGCCGCGGCCGCTCTAACGTCCGTTGCCGGGCGTCTCTGGTTACAAGCAGAACGTATTTCCAGTGGCGCCCGGCGGACTTTGACCACCTCTGTGGTCTCTGCGGGGGTTGGGTCGGGATGAGAATCCCGCGTCGTTGGGGGTAGGGTTTTATCCCGCGTCAGTGAGTGAATCTGGTTGCGTGCTATGGGGCAAAGGCCCCGCAGCACGCAACCCTTCTAGCCTGCTTCTGTAAGGACGACAGGTGGCGATCCCGCCGTCCTCAGGCCCCGATCATGGAGGTCGATGGTCTTGGGCGTAGATGAGTCTGCGGCGGCCTCGCCGCTGACTACGGAACTCGGCGGGGAGGGCACGCTCCCTCTCCCTCTCGGCCGCCTCCTTCGCGAGCACGACTTGCGAACTGGTTGTGTGTCGAAAATTTGCCATCTGTTATTCTCGTGACTATCTTTACTTAGGTATTTTAACTGGTTGTTGAAGGTTTGCGTGGATCAACCATGTTTTAGCTGTAGCGAGATCAATATTATTTTAGTTTTTATTTCATTTATTTATGTGACAAATCAATTGATTACTACTAAAATCTATATTAAGGATGTAAATACCTACCTACTTAATGGTAAACTCCGTTTTCCATATACTGCAGTTATGAAACAACAACCGAATATAATTGAATGAATAATTGAATTCATAAATTTTATACTGTTTTCATTATTTGAAAAACTAACAGCGTAATATTATAACAATAAAAGTTTTATGTACAACGTCACATGTTCTTACAAATCGTATTATTTAATCCGTATAGTGTAGTGTCATCTTCATTTTATCAAGCTCCAAGTACCGATATATTGTTATAACGGCGATGCCTGGTACTAAACAGTGCGGTCCAGATAACCACGTGGATGTACTCCTCTTGTTAACGATCCCACAACCAAATAAATTTGTAACCAAATTAGTCCCAAGCGATAAAATTTATTTGAAATCCACTGAGGAGAGTAAAAATAACACATTCTCTGTCGGATTAAAAAAGAGATATGAGCGAGATACGGGTCTCGGACGCCTCTTCCGTCCGTTTTTAACACTTCCAATTAATAAAATTGATTTTGTTTTTTAATTAAGCCCGTAACGAAGGCTCGGAGCTTGTTTTGGGACACAGATCGTGTGTTCTGTTTCTCTTAAAAAAGATTTATATTTCTGTTCAAAGCAAGCATTTTGGATATCCAATCCGATTGTACCTACATGACAAAAACCAATCGCCTACACTTATTATAGCGCCATTGCTACATAAAATTTGTTTATTTAAGTATAATTGTATTGGTAACAATTATGTATAGTGTAAAATTACTGAACAGAAATTAGGTTCATATAAATTTTATAGGTAATACAATATTAATAAAACGTTAGTGCTAGTGTGTATTTGTGTGTGTATTTTCTTATGAAATTAGTACCTACGGTGTCTTGCGAGGTGCTTCGCGTCGCACCACGCCATAGGTTTTGGCCTATAATTTTTGACCCCTTAGGCCTAGGTAAAATTTTAAATTTTTTGGCTTGCCTCCAGATAGAGGGCTATCCATACAGTAGTGTACTGGTTTTTTCACTACTAACTTTGAGAGTGCTTTAAAACTTGGTCACAAAAATGCTAATTAACACTTTGGTATTCTTAACTAATTTTATTTTCTTCATTTTAAAAGTATAAGTTCGAAACCTTCTTCTTTTAAACGTTGTTAGGTAATTCAGAATGCGAAAGTTTAAAAAAAAATTAATGTTGTTAATATTTCTTTTTGTAACAACTTATGTCAAATTGACTTAACACTTTATGTTTTAATTGTGTAAATTTTATTTAATTTAATTTTACAATACTGCTTTTAACTAATTCTCTTATTTGACAACAAACCATTAAAATTTCTTCGAGTATACCTACCACAGCAGAAGGCACCTTTTTAGGGTTCCGTAGTAAAAGTCTCGGAACCCTTATAGTTTCGTCGTCCGTCTTTCCGTCCGTCCTGGACTTTTCTACCAAACGGTTAATGCTAGAAAGATGAAATTTTGCATGGATATGTATATTTAGTATTCCGACAAAGTGCTACAATAAAATTGTGAAAAATATTTGATCTGGGGTACTTTGTAAAACATTGAGAGGTCTCTAAGACAACTTTTTGATTTAGGTGTCCGTTTGCAAGATATTCAACTTTAAAGCGCATTTCTGTGACAGAGCGCCCTTCTAAAATTTAAACGGCTTGCTCGAAGTATCTGAAAAAAAATCATGTTAGTAGTCCATATAATGAACCCTATATTGGCCGGTTTTTTTATTCTTCCGTTTTCTACAAAATCCCATTCCGGGGATAAAATGTACAGTACAGCTACTTATAAACCTACCTCCAGACAAGACAATAACCTACATTCAGTAGTTCAAGCTTGATAGCGCAGCAATCAAAAACTCATTATCTATTAATACTTAGGAAAAATATTTTTAATGTCCTGAGCGTATACCAAATCCATCAACGGTAAAAATAAACTTAATACTCCCAATTGATGGTGTGCGAAAGCTATACATTTTAACCCCCGCTATAAAAAGTTCTATTGAAAGCTTCGCTAATTACAGTGCCAACATGCACAGAAGCACGCATGAATGAACTCACATCTATGTGTGAATACGTCATGTATGCACTTGTATGTGTATTGTTATGTGTGTATGGACGAATCTTTACGGCATACCCGTACTGATTTGCATATGAATGTGTAATTAAACTACCATATGAATGCTAAAACACTTAGGCCCCTTTTATAATCTGTAGATATACGTATTTTGATCCTTATGTTTGTTTCGCGAACTGTTCCGCTTGTGTAACGACTCAATTTTGATTTAATTCACTATTTTTGATACAAAATTGCCTGTTGAATTAAATAGCAAGTGTTACATTATTGCAAGAGTTATGAAGTCATCATCATTCATGATGATCATTATTTCAGCCATATGATGCCCACTGCTGGCCTTCTCCAACGAACGCCACAACATTCAGTTTTTAGCTTTCCGTATCCAGTGGCTTGCCGCGAACGTTCACTTTCGAATGTCGTCAGTTCTCCTAATGGAAGGTCCACGTTACGCCTTCTAGTGCGTGGTTGACACTCGAGGACATTTTGGCCCCATCGGCCATCAGTTCTCCCAGAAATGTGCCCAGCCCACTGCTTTGAGCTACGTCTTGAATACACTGTCGTATTTTTGACGAAAATATGTTACGTAGCTTCCCGAACCCTGCTTAGCCAAGTTGGATTCGATGATTGACCTCTTTCTAGAAGTTGGACTTCCGTTGGATTGTCAGACCAACTACGAGAGTAGATTGTCTGACCAAAATTTTATTGGTGTGGGTACAACGTGGACGTTTGACATGATTTTCGTCTTGTCCATGTTCTCCACTGAGTTCATCCAGGGCTGAGTTCATCCAGGGCTGAGTTACCCATGACCAATATATCATTGGTAGGTGGCTGGAAGTCGTCAAACATGAGAGAAAGATTTTTTTAACTTTTACTTCATATAAGACTTTATAATGAGTAGGTAGTTCTAATTTACAGTTATCAAAACATTTATGTATGTATAATATGATATAATTAAGTTTTGCAACTGATGTATAGTACATACATAGGGGTGTATATAATTAGATAATATAAGTAAATATGGCCATTATAACATTCATCACGTATAATACGAGTATTAATATTTCCTCTCTATAAAACCACATATTTGTGACTGTACAGTAAAAGTAGGTACATATACCTATGTAGGTAGGTATAATAAAAGTGTATAGACACTTAGAGGCAGTTAAACTCAAAGTTTTTTTATAAAAGCATTCATCAACGAGATGCAACCTGGTTTGTTAGATTGCATAGAATACCAAATTCACGCTAAAATATTATTTTGTTTCAAACGAAATTTCACATACGATACCCGATATGAAATTGAAATTTGAATCACCTATCACAAGGTTTAAATTTTATTGTTACTTTAATTTTACTATTTGAAATTATATTTCTGTGTAGAGCAAACGTAACAAAGAACACTTCAGTTTCAATATGGCATGCGAAAACATGGTCAAAGCGAGATTGCACTCAGAAACAAAAGTACCTACTTCACATAACAATTAACTGAATCACTGTAATTATGCTATATTGAAAGTGATACGATCATTTCAGTATTAATTCTTTTTGTTAGAGTCAAAAGAAACAAAGGATTCAACCCTTTGGACGCGTGGCATGCCATATGCTACTAAGGTTAGGGTGCTCAAATCTGGCAAACAGTAAAATGGTTTACGTGAGTTATAGGTTACTGAGAACGTTTGTAGTTGCTTGTTATTGCTCTTTATTCTTATTGAATATTTTATTTGTATATTCAACCTATGGGCTGACGAATGGTGTAAGTATAAACGAAGAATTGGCAAATAAAAGTTCACTTTTTAAACGGTTTTTGACACAATTGCATTTGTATGAAAAGTGGTGGGGCTTGTGGGCAAAAATTCGCTGTAGTTGTGTGATATAATAGTTGTCTTGTATTTTCATTTGCTGTTTATGAAAACAGGTCAATTTATGAAAATTATTGTAACGACTATGTTACCTTTACGGGCATTTATTTTCTAAAGCGCACTTATTGCCGGAACCTTCCAAAACTGCTTACACAACCATTAAGTATGTACATACTTAGGTATTTAGGCTTAAGATACTATCTCCGTTCCTATGTACTACCAGCATACAATTTAAAGAAATACTTCTTTTAAAACAAATATTGACTTACAGATAAAAGAATAATAAAGAATAGGTACCCACTAAAAGTATATTCTGGTAGATACCGATTTACCAGAACATACCTTTAGTGGGTATGTTTAGATCTTTGCATAAAGCAAGTATTCTAAATATCTAATAAGATGATGATTCATTTTCATTGGATGGATGGATTTCTGGCAAATACTCTGAATATGATTTAATACCTGCTACTGTTTGACAGCTCTTGATTATGCATTCACGTACCTAATTATGCACATCTGCCAAACATAGGGCGTTATAAAATCCAATAATTATGAGTGCAGAATAATTATCACTTTAATCCGCAGGCGCAGGGTTAGGAACAGATGCGACACTACGCAGCGCACCGGGCCACTCGCGCGGCCACTGTATCGTTCATAATTGTTTTTTTTTTACAATTTTTCTTTTCACTAGCATAAGCCCCCATTGAGCTTTGTAATTAGCCAGTCTGACGTTGATTCTCTGAGTAATTACGGCCCACGCGGACTATGAATAAGGGTACTCGAATTTGTCGTTTGTGTATGCAAATGTTTACTTTTTACTGTTATTTTGAATTTTAATCTCTCACGTCTGTGTCGTCAGATGACATCAACTGCTGGCTTCTAGTAGAGAATACTATCCTGTAATTTTATGGCATCGACATTTGATGTCATCCTGACACCAATACTAATAGACGAAAGAATTATGTCTGCTAATACTGATGTCTGATGATGTTCTCTACCGTGATTCGTGACTAAACAAAAATGATGAATGATTCGCGTAGAAAAAAAAGCTAACAGAGCGACGTAAGTTTATGCACACTATTGCCTACTTCCGATGCAAGTTCATTAACAACGAAATAGAACTGTACAAAGCCAACTCACAACTGTCAATTAACCCTCAACAAATTGTAGCGACGCATATTCAAATATTTTGACCCTCACCAAAGGAGTATAATCCACGTTGTTCAACATTCATATTTATTACATCGCGCGTGTAAGCGACTTGTAATAGAATAAAGCCATTGTGCCAGGAGGGCCGATTTAACCCTTTCATAAATGCTAAGAGAAACGACTGCTAATGGTCTTATTTTGCTTAATGATGCCTCTGCGAAAGGGTTGTTACTGTTCTGAGATGAAGTGATAACTTGATGTATAAATTCCTATTTGTTCCTAGGGGATTGTGAGGAATGCGAATGCAATTATTTACTGGTTTCGATTTTGATTGGATGTTTGATTCTTTGTATGAAGACTTGTTGCGTGTGTATATTATGGAAAATATAAAGTACGAATATAATTAAAAAAGGTAACATAACAAACATCTAAAAGACGAGGATCACCGATTGAATAATCAACATTAATTTAATCTCTTGGTATAGGAATTAAATATTACAGCTATTCAAACAAAATGGTAAGTCTAAAGAAAGCAACAATGCTTGTAAAAAACTTAAAAGCTCTAATCAGTATTCCTCACTGTTCCGCTGATGGATTTGAATAATGAATTTTCTAAGTATATTTTTTTCGGAGAAAAAAACTAATTGCATTATCGCCCCTAACCTAATAACAAACAAGCACCCCATTGTTTGGTGTCTGAAAAAATAGCTTAAGGGCTGAAGTATGATAATGATCATTCTTTTTCAACCGGCTGATTACACTTAAATGATGAAGACAAAAAATATTATAGGAATTAATCTTGCATCCTAATCAGGCGCTATGCAAATATAGCGGCAGATGCGCCCGCGCAGGGCCGCGTGCTATACCGTAATGACGGTTATAATAACAACTTGTTGTTTTTACGGATAGTAAAAAAACGGATAATGATAATAAAAACTTTATTTCCAATTCTAGGTAGTTGCCACAAGTGACTACAATTAATTGATTTGTTCAATATTGTACCGTTAATGCGTTAACGTGTGTGACAGGAATGTATAGGGTAAGGAACGAGTATTTTAGAGGAAGTTTGAAAGTTGCGCCTGTGAACGAAAAATTGAGAAGCGAGGCCGCTCGCTTCTCAATTTTTCGTCAAATTGACAGCCGTGTCATGGTATGGACATGTTATGAGAAGAGAGGAAAGCAATGTAGTTAGAAAGGTGCAAAGTATGACTGTAGAGCGTTTAAGAAGTAGAGGTAGGCCAAAGAAAAGATGGATGAAATGTGTGAATGAGGATATGACAAGGAGAGGAGTGACTGAAAAGATGACGTCTGACAAGGATGTGTGGAGGAGAAAGACTTGTTGCGCCTACCCCAAATAATTGGAATAATGCGTTAAGGCGAAATATGTCAACTATATCGATGGGTTCTATGTTGATACATAGAACCCATCGATATAGTTACCATATTTTGTTATAAAACTACCGATAACTATCGATATAGTTATTATTTTTGTTATAAAACTAACAATTTTGTCATTCAGACTTTTTTATGGTAAACGCATTTAGTTGATACACTGAATTTGTGAGCTATTAAAAAATTAATATTTCTGCTTGGAAATAAGATTTACATATACAGTAAAAATACGTTTTAAAAGTTATGACTAGACAAGTGGATCCAGCAGTGTCTCTAGCTAGACACCTTACTTATCCAGTGTCCTATATTTTCTAGCCTAACTTTTACGAAGTTTTTTTTCAGTTGGCATTAGGTAATGCATTCATAATACCTACCTACCAAGCTTCAACAGCTTTATTATTGTATTGCTTTATTATAAGTGCTCATTAATTTGTTTCGGTTCTTGAATAATTATCGCCTTGGGCAGTATTTATTATTCAGAAGATTTTTCATCGTTTATTCTGAGAAGCTTATTTTAATTGTTAACTAATTTGTTTTAGTGTTGGCACAATATCTCGGTGTCTGATCCAAATAGGATAAAAAAACTGTCATTAGTTCATTAATAAAATTGAAGCACTTGGATTTGTGGAGAAATTCCCAATTAAACTCGTGATAAAACAAATTGCACGTCTTCGTAGAGTCATCCGAGATTTGGCTTTAATAGTCCAAAAATCAAGGCAGCCTTGGCGTTTGGAAGAAACAGTCTGTCATGACTTCACCAGTATTTCCATATGACGCAGTGTGGCGTATACTATACTTACTCTTCTCATGGTCTGTTAATGACAATTACTTATCAAAGATGTTGTATCAATGTTTCAAAAAATACAAAGTTGTGAAAGTGACATTTGTCATATTTCAGCCAGTTGATGCGCACTACCTAGATACCATGATGACCAGACGGGTTGGAATACCTATAGGGTTTTGTGTCTAGTTTTCCTTCTCTAAACATACTTTGATAAATATAGGTACTTACTTAAATTTCTAAACACATAATAAATATACATAAAAAGAACAGAAACAAACATCTCAATCAGACAGAAATTTAATTCGTCCCGGGAATGGAACTCGGGACCTTAGAGACGACAGTCACGTACACAAACTACTGCGCCACCGAGGCGATTGACACATTAAAGGAATAAATAGATAATACCCGGCAGTTACATACTATACCTATACGACATTAAAGAATACAGGTTAATTTGTAAACACAGACAAAAACATTTCAACTTAATAACACTCGTTATTTTTGACCACCACGTCCGAAATTACATTATTATTCATAAGAGGCCTCGATTATTGTGTTGACAATTACAAGTACTCGTTTCAAAAGTAAGTTGCGTCACATTGGTATAAAATAATGATAAATAAACATTTCACATTATCCATATATAGAGTAACAGATACATAGGTACTGTGATTAAATTAATTTATCTACAGTGTGTTTTATATATTTGCTGCCATTTCTTCTTTATGTAGGTATGTACATTGTGATAAATAAATTATAAACAGCTATACTTACTTAATTGAAAACAATTAAGAATGTCTACAGAAGAATTAGTTTGTTCCTATTGTGGCACAATACAAAATTGTACCAGGCGTATGTCACTCGCCTAACAACCGCAAAAAATACGTGACGTCAGCGACAACTTGAAGTTGTAAATCAGTAAGGGTTGTTTCTTGTTTGTGACACGGCATTGACCAAAGAGTTGATATTGAAGCATTAACATCATAATTACTTATTGGTCAAATTATGCTGGTATATATTTTACTGTACTTACAATCCTAACGTGGAACTCTAAAAGAATGTGCTTTAATTAACGTCGGAGTGCAAGTTCTGTTTATAAGTACTATTCCCTATTCTGTGATAGTACTTTCTACTGTCAGAGCATTCCCCCTGTAAGGGAAAGGCTGTGATTTCGAGTCCTGACATCTGTTTTTGTGAGCTGTTTATAATTTCTATCTTAATATTTTAAGTACTTTCTTATTATAACATTAGGACATTTTCATTATTTCGTTACGACATTATATACGTCAGTTAGACACCAAAATGAATTATTAAAACAAGGTTACTGTACACATAACCAATATTTGGTTAGCATAACTACTAATTTCCCTAAAAACAGTAATATGTAATAAATAGTATTTGTAAAAGTAAATTTAGAACACTGAGATAAATTTAAGAGACGCCATCACGAACAATAAGTTCCAAAATTTGGCACTAGTAGCACAGAATAGGGAATGGTATGTAAGTGCTTACATAGGTACTAGTTAGTAGTAGGTTCATTATTAGGCACAAACCTGAGTGGTTTAGAACAACATTCTGAAACTGCATAGCATATTTCATCAATGAGTGCCAACAGTTAAAAGACATTGGCTGAAGTAGACTAATAAGTATAAAATGATGATAATTATATTTTCTGTACAATGTAGCGTCAGTCATACGCACATTAATTATTTATGTAACGTCTGGTAGTCGAAAGTCGAGAGGCTCGTAATAATGTGTGCTCTATCGAAAACAATCGTCTGATAAGTGGACGCCAAGGGCGACTCATTCATATTGATATGTTCTGTTTAGCTCTTTGGTAGTCTTATCGAATACAATAATATATAATGTTAATACTAGTTAAATAGCAATAATAATAAAACACTTTCTGCTTGAGTACATAGGGCTTTTTTAAATTTGTATAGTTTACTTGTTATAAACAAGCAAAATAAAAAAAACATAATATGGAAACCAAATTATATAAGATTATGTAATTTGTGACATTCATTTTTACCCACGACGGATCTAATTTATAACCGCATCTTATAATAATCATGAATGGGTATATATTAATATACCTAACAGTAACATCGTTTTAACTTCTATAAATTACAGAAACGCTTTTGCCATGATTACTCTATACTTACCTACTAGGCTTGTAAAAATATACTCAACTTAACAATTATTTATGCAAAAACATCCAAACCATATAAAACCTGAAATTAATATTATTGTAATCCTACTATTATTATAAACGCGAAAGTTTGTGAGTATGGATGTTTGTTACTCTTTCACGTAAAAACTACTGAATAGATTTTAATGAAACTTTACAATAATATAGCTTATACATCAGAATAACACATAGGCTACAATTTATAAAGATATTGTGTGATAACGGGAAAAATCAAAATCACCAAGCGGACGAAACGGGCGACCACTAGTATTATTATATTATTGCCAGTCGGCGACGAAGCGGAGGAGTTCTTTGACGCCTGTATATAGTGTAGATTTTAGTGTGTATAGTATTAGTTGTTAGTAAGTGTAAATAGTATTTTCTGCTGTACTTAACTGTCACTTACAGTTACTAAAACTTTTTATTTATAAATCACTTTAATACCTGTGTTGGATTCCATTTTATACCATATATTTGAACAATTAAGAACGTTTTTTACTGAAGTAGATACCTAATTTTTGTCTTGGAAGTCATTAGTAGTAGTAGACACTGGAAGTTTATTTAGTTTGTTATTTTGTTTATTTCAAATTAAATTTCACCATTAATTACGACTGTCATCGTTATTATATATTGCAATAAAATGTTCTTTGTCATTTTTCTTTATGATTTATGCAATGAATTAACAGGCTGTAAGTGAAATAAACCTTTTTACACACTGTCGGTGGTCCGTAGTACCTATCTACTTATGAAAGAAACTCTCCATACTATAAATAAGAATCAAAACAGAGGTGTCAGACCACTGTCTCGAAGGTACCGAAGTATAATGCAATCAATATGTATTAATGCTTAAGGAGTTTTTCAAAATAAGGAATAAATTATTCATCAGCATAATGATTATATTGAATTGATTTATT
Organism: Nudaria mundana; assembly: GCA_963556515.1. Taxonomy (NCBI): domain Eukaryota; kingdom Metazoa; phylum Arthropoda; class Insecta; order Lepidoptera; family Erebidae; genus Nudaria; species Nudaria mundana. The sequence continues at coordinate 8,084,630 of OY748304.1, read as the reverse complement.
AAACAACAACTTTGAGGAAATTTTATTTGTTGATTTAGTATAAAGTTTTACTTATTAATTACTTACCTATATTTAATTACAATTACAAGCCTTTTTAACTTAAAATTAAACAAAATAGAAAATAAATTAAAATATAAAATTAGTCTAGCCGTTATCACAACTGCTAATCTAAAGAAATCGGAAATTGGATCACCGATATGGCGTATCATTGGAGTCCTCCAATTTCATAATGGAGCTAGGTACTACAGGGGGAGGTTTTAAAAAGGCAAGGGTGTGAGGCTACATGACTATAAAATAATGTATAGAAATGCGTTACGGTAGTGCCTCCTGCTAGAAGACGCAGGTCCTGACCGAACTCCTTCGTACCTGACCTACCCCACCTCCTAATGTCACTCTCAGTATTCCTACATGCTTGCTTGGTATTCATATGATCGTAGACGCAGCGTAATCCCTAGACTTTTATCGGAATCTGTAACTTAACGTCGAAAAACTTGTTATTGTTCAAAGTTTGTTGTGAGAATGTAAGGAATCCGCCAGTTCTTTTTGCAAGGCGAGCTCACAAAGATATCCTTAGTAATTGAGATATCTTGAGCCTTGACAAAAAACTGCCCCTCTAGACGGATTGTGGGTTAGTTTAACGTTAAAGCTCGATAGAAAGTTCTAACAATTTAGTTTTACAACTCAGTTCTACACGTCACGATAACTTACAAGTAATCAGAAGAATACATTTTTAACTAACTATTTAATACCTACAACTAATTATACTTTTATAATACAGCTACGATATGACTATCTAATTGATCAGGCACATATATTATGTATAATTAATGTAGATATGTCAACGTAATTATTTATAGCCGGACTCGATTCTGTCTACAACATTTGGCAATAAATTAAAATAGTTTATTGGACAGTAAATCTATTCAGTGTGTTGTTGATACAACAGTGTTGGATTACAAGTTGATTTGTGTCGAGTGATTATCGCCTGAATGACAACAGGAGATAACTCAACGAGTCTACATAGTAACGTCTCTGTTTCAATGTTATGACGAAAGTGAGGTTAATTTTAACTTTCTATTTATCTTTTATGGCACAGTTTCTTGGTAATGCCAATAATATTACTATAGAGAATTTTATAAAATGTATGCTTAATTACTTAAGCTAAGTAATTCGTAGTTAAGTTACAATTTATTGTCTACCATTGACATACCATACTTAATAATAGTATGAGTGACAGAGCTGGTACGTAGATAGGCTAAGACAGCAAAGGAGAATATTTATTTTACATTTCATTCATAATAGTGTCTTTCTAACATCTGGAAAACCTCGTAACTTTAAATATTCATAAATTCAATGTGTTAGTTACTAGAAGTCATATTTATAGTAATATATATCTACATGTTATGAATAGACACCTACGATTAAAATGTACAGTTCTCTCCAACGCTACCAAGCTCTTTAGCTATTGTCATATAAAACCATCTCAGACCCTACAAATTTAATTTACATAAGGATTTTATTTAAGTTTTTTTTCTCATTTTATGTGGTGTATGCGTGTGCTCAGTGGGGTGTCTGTACCGGCGATCCTCTTCCATTGTGTACGTATCCGATCTCTTTACTTCTTGACGTTTGCTTCTAAAAATTATAAATTTAACCTCAAGTTAGTTTAGTATTTAATATACCCTTTTAGGGAGATAGGATAAGTTTATGAAGGGTGTTGCTTACAGTTATTTAAATTGCGTTATCGTGGGTGTTTAACGAGATGCGTTGCGTTCTTTTTCATATTCGTCATTTCGGTTTTTATGAGTTAGAGGTAAATTCAGTAACTTATTGAAGATTTAGTAGACGATAATTTAGTATGTTATAATATGATAACGCAGTGGTTAAACGAGATTTAAGCTATCAATCAATATTTATTTATTTATTTATTCTTTTTTACTTACTTATTTATTTATTCTTTCTTATCTTTACAGGTGTGGCCTAATGCGATAAAGTAAATTATACAAATAAAAATCACAACAATTATACTTACTACATAACACTCAAAATACCTTAAAATCTAACTTAAAATCCTTTAAGCGACTATTGTGAATTCGTTCAATGTGCACTAAAATTAAATCAATTTGGTTAGCCATCGCATTGAGCTCCCGCAACGCTCGCGTCAACGGTGCCAACTGCAACAGTAAAAAATAATAAATTAAAAAATAACATAGATTACATTAATTTAAATTAGGATAGACATGACACTAAACAAACATACGAATACATTAGTCAGTGATAAAAATATAATTTCACTTTCACAAAAGTACTTTGATGGCCAGGAGATCACTGTTATAATATATTTGAGCAATATTCATTTCTAATCTGTCCAGGAAACTGCCTTTAAATAATTCAAATCTGGTATTTTGAAGAACACTGTTTATTACAAAAGTAATGTGCTTTTAATATACTATGTGATAAATATATCTAATAAGTCTGTTTCAGTATTGGTACGGTAATCAGCAGAATCAGGTGAAATGGGAAGGAGTGTTGTCAGAGTCGTACGGGATGGAGTGCGGGGTGAGGCAGGTGGCCTGTCTTTTCCTGCACTCTTTAACCTTTACGTCAATCGTCTGATTGGCGAGCTCAGTAATAGTGGAGTCGGCTGCTTTATTGATAATATTCCATATAACAACATTAGTTACGCCGACGACATGGTTTTGCTGAGCCCTTCAATCGCTGGTCTCGGCAAGCTACTTAATATTTGCGAGAAATATGCCGTGGCCCATGGTCTCCAGTACAACATAAAGAAGAGTGAGATTCTGGTGTTCAAAGCTAAGAATAAAAATTACAATTTTCCATCTATCAGTCTTGCGGGGGTAACACTGAAAAGAGTCTCAAGTTTTAAGTACCTGGGGCACTGGGTCACGGAGTGTTTATCAGATGAGGCCGACATCGAGAGGGAGCGCAGGGCGTTTGCTATGAGGGCGAATATGCTCGCCCGTAGATTTGCACAGTGTAATACTAAGGTTAAACAAACCCTTTTCAGAGCCTATTGCCAGTCGTTCTACACGTGCAGTCTATGGGTCGAGTATACGCAGAGGACTTACGCAACTTTGCGCGTTAAATACAATAACGCGTTCAGGATGTTGATGGGGCTGCCTCGTTACTGCAGCGCTTCAACGATGTTTGTCGAAGCTCGCATAGACAGCTTCGAAGTTATTATGCGCAAGCGAATAGCTTCCACGTGGCGACGCGTACGAGACAGCCCCAACAACCTCCTGCGGTCAATAGGTGGTCGGCTATTATGCTGTCCCATTCTGAGACACTGGAACGTGGTCCACTTTGGTTCCAGACCTGCGCTTGTTACCATAAAGTAGGAGGACCTACTCCTACTTTGTGTTATAAGCTGTAGGTTTTATTAATTATATTTTAATTTAATTTTTATCTTTAATTTGATAGCAGTGAATTGTAATTTAAATGAATTTAATTTAACTTTTAATTTAATTTGATTTTTATTTTTATTTGATTTGATTTTATTTTTACTGCATTTTGATTTTATTTTTACTGCATATGTTATTAGTTTTTATTTATACATTTTGTCTAATTATCATTTTTATTGCTTTGTTTGTTTTTTTTATATAATTTTAAATTTATGTTATTTATATAACAATTATGTAATGTAATGTATGAAATTTTTATATGGGCTACATGCCTGCAATAAAGATTAATAATAATAATATATTGCATTGGAAATAATAATAGATGTCATCGTCATCTGCCTGCCCTTATCCCAATTATTTGGGGTCGGCGCAACATGTTTTCATTTTCCGTACATCCCAGTCACACTTCATCTCCTCAGTCACTCCTTTCCTGGTCATATCCTCTTTTAACGCATTCCATCCATTTTTTCTTGGACCTACCTTGGACTGAATGGGCTTGAGAAGTCGACTCTCAAGCCCATTCATACTTTGCACCTTTCTTACCACGTTACTTTCCTCTCTTCTCATAACATGTCCATACTATAATAATATATGTTTATTGTACAAGTAATAAAATCAGACAACAAACAGAAAATTTTAGTTATTAGTTTATTATAGCACAGTATGTATTTATACATGTATATATGCCCCCCTTAGTTTATGTAAGTTTATTTACTTGCACTGCACACGCGTCACCCTCTCACCCCTACATCTCCGTTCAGGCCTGCTGTAAGAGATTCCTCTAGGAATAAGCAGTGCCCTTGTACTATGCTCACTGTATTGTTTGTACTACTGTTTTTGTGTTCTTGTTTCTATGTGTGTTATACATAAATAATAAATAAATAAATAAATAAAATTCCAAAATTTGACATCTGTCCAGTATTAAATTTTTCATAGGAATTTAATACTTCGTCTTCATTACAAAAGTGATCACACAATAAGAAAAAGTAAACCTACAAACTCCACTCAATTAACCAATAACACACAATAACATATCAAAACACTACATCTTAGTTGCCACTTTCTTAAGATACCATCTTCTATGGTTTAAAAATACACACGATCGAACAATAGCATTCCTAAGTTCGATTAATGTTCGAGTGCGTTACTATAAGAACTCGCCACACCTACACTTGGTTGACATTATGTAAATACGGTACCACTTTACATTGTCGTACTCATTATGCGATAGAAGATTCGTTAGGTGAAGAAACACATGTTGTTTTATAGTATATTACTTTGACGGTACTGGTGGAAGAAAGTGCTGACTTGGTTTATTTATTTGACTGTCAAAATATAAGTCAGAATTTAATTATGGCTTCGTTATAACCTTCACACTTGTGTGTGTTGGTATGTTTCTTACTAGGTACTGCATTCGAAGTGTTGGGATAATCTTGTTGATATTTATTGCGAAGGTAGTTAACACTCTGAATCAAAATTACAACTATAATCATCTAAATAAGGATAACCTGTTATTTATTCACACAAAGGAATCGTAGGTGCTTTTGCCGGGCGCCACTGGAAATACGTTCTGCTTGTAACCAGAGACGCCTGGCAACGGACGTTAGAGCGGCCGCGCCCTTGGGCCGCGGAACTAAAAAAAAAAAAAAGGTGCTTTTGACATTATGACGGATTAGTCTAAGAAAAGGCACATACACACACATAAACAAACAACACACAGCACATAAATAAAAAAATCACGAACTAAAAGGAATTTAATGGAAAAGGTCGTACTTTAACTACTAGTTAGGTTGTTAAGATGTATAATTTTGAGGTAAATATAAAATTAACTTTAGCACTAACCAGTACTTCTCACTACCGTACATTCCTTAGATAAATCTTAACTCACACAATGAAATGATTACAATCAGTTATATCTATCTATAATACTCTACAATATAAAAAAAATACAAGCCTTGGTTGTGGGCGAAAGAAAACAATCGATCCTCCTTCTTGCTCTAATTTTAAAAGATACACTGGCATAGATAAAATCTAAGAGTGATTTGATTAATTCGAACAAAGCTTTTGTACAAGACAAGCATAGTTAGGGTTAAGTATTTTTATTGTTGACGCGTGTCGATTTAATCAGTTGTGTTAAAGTTATTAATAATTTTGTAATGAAGTTTTAATGATTTGGTTTTATGCAGCTGGACTGACCCTTCGAGCATGTTTATGTTAAGTATTATTAACATTAAGACGGAAATTGTAGTCCAGTTACGAAATTTCTTCCAAAATTAAGCTATCGGGACTATTAAATTAATAACAGATTTAAATTATTTATTGCGCATAAACAAATGTTTCTATCTCCACAGAAATACATTCCAGAGATGCAATGTTATCAAATCTCTGTCATAATCTTATTAGTATAGGTCGCGAGGCGTAAGCGGAGCTTTGCATTTGTGTGAGTGCAGTGTACGTGAACATACGTTCACGTACACTGCACTCACACAAATGCAAAGCGGTATTATGACCTCTTTTACACACATATGTGTTGTACACACAGCTACAAAAAGGATTTTTTACTCTACTTTTCGTGGTCACTCACACAAATGCAAAGCTCCGCTTACGCCTCGCGACCTACTTTAACTCGGATACGTCATCTCAAATTAGATCGTCAATAGACCTATCTACTACATTATCGTTCAAAGCGATATACACTCTGCTATCTATGAAAAAAAATCATAATATCAAATAGCTTAATAACACGAAAAATGTCAACAATTTTACGGCCATCATCTTGTTTATGTAAATAATGATTTCTATGTGACATACGAGGGTGGATTGAAAAGTAATCGGCCTAACCAAGAAAAGAAATACATAATAAATGAAATATATTTTTAGTTTTCAACGTAATCACCATCAAGTTCAATGCACTTTTGCCATCTTCCCTTCCAAGCATTTAGCCCGTTGAAAAAAAAATGATTCTTCCTTAGAGTCAAAATATGCGTCTACTGCTGCTTTGACCTCCCAAGTGCTTTTTTAGGTTAGGGAACAGAAAAAAGTCTGACGGTGCCAGATCAGGTGAATAAGATGAATAAGGTGTAACTGTTACCGCATGGTAACAGTTACAAGCCACAGTTGTGAATTTCTGCCATTGATTGGACAGACGTGTGAACACGAGCGTTATCTTGATGAAACAAGACTTTTCTTCTGATCATTCCTGCACGTTTTTTTTTATTTCCTCTCGTAAACGACGTAGTAAGGTGCAGTAATAATCAGAGTTTATAGTCTGACCCCTTTCAAGATAATCAACCATAGTCACACCCTTCGAGTCCCAGAATACTGAAGCCATCACCTTACTTGCCGACAAAATCGACTTAGCCTTTTTGGGGGGTGGTGAACCAGGTCTTTTCCACTGTTTTGATTGTTGTTTTGTTTCCGGTGTACAGTAATGAACCCATGTTTCGTCCATAGTAACAAAACGATTAAAAAAGTCACATTCATCAGCTTCAAATAACTTTTTAGTTTGTTTGGAGCAAAAAAGGATGCGATTGATTATTGTCAATCGCATCCTTTTTTGCTCAACTGAAAGCAGTCGCGGAACCCACCTCCCAGACACCTTGTGGAAACCCAACACGTTGACTATTATGTTTTGAGTACGTTCATAAGAGATGCCTATAATCTCGGCTATCTCTCTAATTTTCAATCTGCGGTCTCCCATAATTAAGTCGAGTATTTTTTTAACATTTTCAACTAAATAATGTAGGTAGATTTGATTTTTAGAACTAAATGGATCAGTGTTAGGCCGACTACTTTTCAAACCATTCTCATATAAATCGAAAACTTCATTAATTACCATATTTATAATATAGGTGCCTACCTACTTTGACATGATTAAAAAAACTAACAAATAAATGGTCACAGCAGTTAAATGTGCAGTGAACCTTATCGCCTACTGCGATTTCTTCTAGACTCATTTGATGAAATGCATTTTAAATTAAAGTTGCATTATCATAGTATATTTATTTCCACCGGTTATCAGCTTCATTTAGTCAAAATCACATTTAATATGTTCATTAAAACTGTCGGCTATACTGCGAGAGTTCTCCGTAGCCTGCACAGAATTCGCGAAGATGATCAGTTTTCTGCACCAATTCACACGAACCGTATCAATTATGGTAATTCCTCGTTTAATTTCCTGAGCCAGATTAACTTCACCCCCACTAGTAATAAACTTGATTTATTAAGAGAAGTTTTTTATAACTTCTCCCTCGAGTGACGATGAATATTGGTTGAAACGGTATTGATTCAAGTTTTTCATTTTTGCGAATGAAAAGAAGAAAAAAATATCGTAATAAAAACTTCTTCGTTAAAACGTGAATACTAGACCGGAATTCGCGCTCTGTTTAGATTTCATAGTTAAATTCTATTTAAGAAAATAAGAGTCAAGCGTGAGTGTGCTTTTTATACACTGGTTCTTAATATTTTTTTTAAGATTTAGATTTCAGGCAATGTACAAAGTTTGTATTGCATTACAATCGAAAACGCTCACACTAATCTAAAGATTTATGGACCTTATTCTTTCAGATAGTGATCATAATCAGTGGATCTCCCTTGAAAGCTTTACTTTGATAGATTTTATTTCACGATTTCTGATTATTACGATATTGTTACTACGTCTTTAATTTTTAACAAAAAGTTGATAACATATTTTTTTTTATTTACAATAAGAATTGCAATATACATAACTAGCGGACGACTGCGGCTTCGCCCGCTTGACAAATTATATACACAAAAACTTTCCTCGAGAACCACTCTAACCATCGATGAAAATCGCATCATAATCCGTTGCGTAGTTTTAAAGATCTACGCAAACATACAGAAAGGGCGTCTTTATTTTATAATAGTGATTATGTACTAAAAATATTTGAACTACAAAATATCGTTTATAAGCATAAAGAATTATTTGATTGTTACTATTTAAACCAATAGGTAGGTACTGTACTGTAAGTACACAGCTGTTTTATTTTCTTTGATTTATAATAATTTAGTTGAACCCTGTTAGATCGAAAACTTTGTTCTAGAAAGCGTACAAAACGAGTTGTTACATCAAATTAAACAGTCTTAAACACAATTGAATTACTTGAATTTCCTCGTCGAGAGAACAAAAGCGTTATTAAATACGTAATTATTCACATTTACTTGGCGTGTAAGGTTTTAATTCAGTTTCGAGGGAACATTCGATTTAATTCTAGCTGAACTAATTGCCGACGTGGGTCGATATAATTTTGTTTACTACCTTTTAAACGACCCCACCCACTTGCATCTCATTAAGTGTTTTATTGTAATTACAGAGTTCTTGGATTTTGTATAGAACATTTTGTATAACACGAGCATTTTGTAAAATTATATGGAGTCAACCGTCACGGTATACCAAGTCCTTTAAGCAGCGTTTTGTATTTGTATTTTCTTCTTTGTATTGTGAAACGTCAAACATATCCGGATACATAACAAATTATAAGTAGGTGTTAAACTGCATGGCATAAAACTAATAAGAATTAGGCGCAGTTCATTACATTTGCACTCATGGTCGACTTTGTGGTGTCAGTAACATCAATTTCTGCTCCCTTTTCATAATAAGCACAAATTACAATCGTAAAATTTAAAACAAAACTTTTAGTTTAGGTACTTACTTATCCAATAAAAGATAAGTAAGCCTTTATTGTTTTCGAAGCTAACACAAATTTTTAGACTCATGATTTTCAAATAGGTTTAATGAAGCAATCTAATCGAAATTTATCTTCGATATTATTAGCACCAATGCTGTTTATGTAATCATTATTTATAACAGCTGTATTTAACCATTTCTTTTTTTTTTAATTTCGCGAGATCGCATCCCCTCCCATGTCCATTGCTGCGGGCGTCTCTGGTGACACTAGAAGATATTTCCAGTGGCGCCCGGACAATCTCTAGACTAGATTATGTGGTGACTAAAGTGATAACTATAGCCACGTTGTTTTACATAAGTTTTGCAATGGAGCCTAAAACTCACCACATTGCAATTGTATGTTTTAGGATACCAAAGATACATTGGGTTTAAGTTATTTCTTCGAAAGCTACCACTAACCACCGTTATCCGCTGTGATACCTCCACTGATAAACGCGTAGGGTTTTAATCAAGTCTTTTGTTTGCGGAAAAAGTTCAAGAAGCTCTGTAGAATTTTTTATTGCTAATACGACTGTTAAAATGACTCATACTTTAATACTGAGGTCACAAAATTTCTTTATTCGACTTACAGGTGACTCGCATACTAATATTATACCTATAAGGAAAAAAAAACAAAATGTAGATGCTTCGTTTAGTTTTTAGGAGTAATGTTTACGACGCATTTTAATTGTGTACTCGTTTTTAAATGCCTAAATGTGATGTGTTTAAAATATTTATTCCCAAGCCAATGACTTTAGTTTGGGTTGTTTTTGTTTAATTAGTATGGATTAGAGGTGATGGTGGCTTGCTAGCACATTAAAATGTCGTTCAGGAATTGATTGTAATATAATTAAGTAACTTCAATGCCCAGTAATAAATTATCATAGGATAAATAATCATAACCATGATCATAAAAGACACAAAGTATTTATGCTTAGATCTCAAAAACGGTTTTCACATATATAGTAGTAAGATAGGAGAGTGGTTCTCGATGAAGGTTGTAGAATAAAGTAGATATTACATTCATAACTAATAAAGAATTAATCGTAATAATAATAACGGTACAATACCCAATTACAAAAAGAAATCTATGGTAACTATATAGTCTCATCTTCTTCAAGCATAATTGTAAATCCATCCACTCAAAACTTTGTAACAAAACAATGTTAACAAAATTTTATGTATAGTTACCCAAATATTGGATAGAAACAGGCGTTACTTGGCGAAAATCCATGACAAAACAATGGTAAGTAAAAATTTTTTTAAGAAAAAACTTTTTAGCATTAATTAATAGCATTAATTTTTCGCAGAATCAAAAGGACAACAAAACGTCGACAATTGTTTCGCCTCTAAACGAGGCATTATCAAGACTGTCTCAGAGACAGTTCTCTCTGAGACAGTCTTGATAATGCCTCGTTTAGAGGCGAAACAATTGTCGACGTTTTGTTGTCCTTTTGATTCTGCGAAAAATTAATGCTATTAATTAATGCTAAAAAGTTTTTTCTTAAAAAAATTTTTACTTACCATTGTTTTATAGTTACCCAGTCGGCAATGACGCGGAGGATTTTTTAAACGATATTTTGTAATGTAAATACTTTTAATATATAATTATGTATATTTTGTTGTACATACATAATTAGCAGTTCAATGCAAATTATGTAACCACATTGATTTAATTTTTCTTGTTAACATTAATAAAATAAGTACGTAAATAAATATGTTAAGACAATTCACATAACGCCATCTAGTCTCAAACTAAGCAGAGCTTGTAATATGAGTACTTGATAAACTGATACGAATACTTATATACATTTTTTTTTGTAAATACGTACATATTTTACATAGGAAACATCCAGACCTCGGTACGAACGTACTTATCTGTCTTCACACAAAGTTTGTCCCGACCGGGAATCGAACCCTATAAGTAAGACTAATATAATAATAATATGTATAATGCTCAGTTTGAGACTAAACGTTGCAATCAATAAATAGTTCTGACATATTTATTTATTATTACTAGTTATCCCAGCGAACTTTGTATCGGCTCAAATATAAAAAGAAAAAAAAAAGAGTATTTTAATATTTCATGCAAATGTATGTATGACGGACAGACAAATTGTCGTATTAAATATATAGATTAATTTATGTATGTACGAATAACGAAGATTATTTAATGAAAAACGACGAGGACGTCAACACATCTTTTAAAAGGTCAATGAAATTTTCTTTCTATTCTAAGTTTACCTAGACGAGATTGCTCTTTAGCGATAAGGCCGGCTGTTGTGAATATTTTTTTCAAATAATTATGTGTGTAAATATTTGTTTCTCTTTTTTTGTGTGTGTATTTGATGAAAATAGTGAGTTTGTTTTGCATTTAAATACTTGTCAATGCTACATAGACAATCAAAAAGTAGAGCCAAATGCATAGTCTGCAATTTAAGTCATCCGAATAAACGTATTATTTAGTAAGTAATTATACTAATAATACTAAAACCAATCTAAAAATTTGATTAAACCTGGGTCTCATAAGTGTCGAAAAAATAATCTCTGAGCAAAATAACCGTTAATTCCGCCTAATCCATTCACCTCATAATTATTATATTGGTTTGTTCCTCGCGACCGACTACGTTTCGTCTGCGACCCGAATTCGTAATGAGTAAGGCTTTCCAAGTATCGGGTTGGCACTTATCGGGCGTGCCATCTGACTATTATATTACCAAAATACTACTTTAACTGCAACCCATTCTAATCCTATAATTAACTTAAATGTACACTGCAGTCGACGGTTTACATGAAGAACCGTAAGTGCGGAAAATGCATTTGATCGCAAAATAGTAATGTGGAATACAGCGCCCATCAAATTAGTGTTTTTATTCATAGAGGTTTTAAAAACACATTTGGCTATTTTGTTCACATTTATTTAAGTACTCAATGTTATGTCTCAGTATCATATTTTATACATGATTTTCTATTTACGTGGAACCAACGAATTTACTGGCAAAGTGTGGGTGTGCAATGCGCCTATGCCTACTCCTTCTGGGATATAGGCGTGTGTGTCTGTCTGTCTAACCACAGAACTTTGTATTTTTATTGTATTAAGAAATATATGTAGTAATTATGTTAATCAGTTGTCTCCCAAATACATATTTATTTATTAACTTTATACTACACCAATTCAAACTGTAAAAATTATCGTAGAGGAGGGATTGATTCGAAATGTACTCGTACATACCTATAGTTACTGGGTCGTTGCAGACACCTACAAGAATCGGTACCTAAATTAGATATCAGGAAGAATATTAATAGTACAATAGGCTATAAATATATATAATATTTTAGTGGCGGGTTAAGCAGAAACAGACTTTTTTCGGAATTGTAAGAAAACCATCATCATCCACCGAGCTCTTTCCCAACCCAGGTGAGGTCAGCTTTCCAGCCTAAGTATGCGATATTATTAGGCTTTTAATCAAAAAATAATTTTCCTATTGGTATCACTTCTATTAATTAACTTACTATTAAACACATCGAATTGCTAGTTATGCAAAACAAAAATACTTACTAGAAAAGGCATATAAAGACACACCATACACTAACCACAGTAAAAATATTATATTCAATATTTACAGTCAATATTCATTTCTGTATTACCTAATCTTTTTTTTTATTTATTGGGACATTTAACAGTTACACGTTATGACTTAATATATCTTAATACAATGTTAAACACTTGGCTAAACGTATAACCCACACCAATGTCCACGGATGTGGCTGAAAAAAAAAACAATTGTGAGTGAGAATTATACATAGGTAAGTGCAAGAAACAAGAACAAAAGTATAAATGTGATGTATCTTATAAGTGTAATATTCATAGTTGTCTTGTAGACATTCAATTAAAACTGTTTTTAAATAATTTTATAGGTTTAATATGATAACCAAGTGAGGTGCTGACGTGACAGTACGAAACATTCCACAAAACATTATTATAATTTACATACTTTTATCGGACACCCACATCGCAATAACGATAGTAGCCGGTTCAAACAGTAATTAAATTGTCAATACACGAACTGTATTATATGAACGGCCTACCAATACTTGCGTGTGTATATAGAAACTGGATATGGCCAGTGTGTTTTGTAATGAAAACACTTAGCTAATACTTAACTATTAGCTAGTCTTGGAAAAGTATGTGACGTTCATTTGTAGCAGAAAATGTAGAATGACACAAGGCACATCAAATAATGAACCGAAACAATGTGAACAAATAATTAAATAATAATACATTTTGTTGGACATTCTTCACACAACGTCATCTAGCATTTAGACGACTGATATATTTATATAATGCTAAATGCATTTATAATAATATTTTACATAGAAAATGACAAAACGTAATCGAACCGACAGTGGCATACTTATACCACTGCGCCACAGAGGTTATAAGAAAGACAAAATAAAACACGGATAAAATATTGTAGAGAAAAATTTGCAAAAACATAATATCGGCTTTGTGGTGTTTCATTAGCATTACACAACAGTCCTTGAAAACATTTTGTAATTGTGTGGTAAATAGTGTTTGATATTAAAGTATTCATAATGAAACGCTATCATTGCCTAAAAAACTTATTCGTGAAAAATAATCTATGGGAAATGCTTAATCAAAAAGAGCTCGAGAAAATCTTCTATCTCTGTCAAGTGTACCAGATCAGATTGTGTCCCTATCTTTTATGACAATCGGTACCTATTTTAAACCTCTGTTGTCTCATTATGATTAAGACCGATTTCAATGGCATTTTATCCCTCTGAAAACTCATCTATACTTATAATAAATCTGTGAAAGTGAAAATTCTGTACATTGAAAATATCAAAAAAATGTCTCAAAAGCTGGGGCAGGGAAGACAGGGGGTGTTACTAGACCGACACCGAACCCAAAACTGTGATTAAAAATTTTTTGTCTGTCTGTTTGTTCAGGCATCACGCAATAACTACCGGTTCGATTACAATGAAACTTGGTGTAATTATTCTTTAATATCCTGGGCACCTACTGGGTACTTTTTATCCCGGAAAAGTATATACAATAAAAAAAAAACTTAATTTTGCGGTTTAATCCCTAGACCCGACTACTGTTCCAACCGCAAATAATAAGTTTGTCGTAGGTTACTTCACCTGCAGTGGAGTTCACTAAGGGGCGCTGCACACGGCTAAGATACCATAATATTTTATCTTAAGATACAATATCGCTCGCCATACAATTCAATGGACCACACGACAAAGATAATAAATAATATTTCATATTTTCGTATCTTAAGATGAATTTGTATGGTATAATAGAAGAAACTGTTGTAGGCTTTATGAACGCAATAAAACCCAAAACAATGGTTTTTAGAGCTTTTGTCTGTTTGTCTGAATGTTTGAACACGCTAATCTCAGAAACGGCTTAACCGATTTGAATTTTGAAAATGCGTTGTGGTTTATTCAACTTAACATTTAAGGTTTGGTTTTCAATCGGTTCATAAATAAAAAGTTATGTAGATCTAAAGTAACACGCAGGCGGAGCTGCGGGCAACAGCTAGTTATGAATAAGAGGGTTAGTCTCATCTAGTTGAATATAGAGCCACGACTTTTGCTATGTGGCCCAGCGGTTTTGCCAAAGCAAGTCGCGGTATAACTACTAATGAAGAGTATAAGTTCTTCCAAGTAACGGTTGGCGATGTGCATAATATCGTTGACCTATGAATTATTGATACCACACTTAAGTTATCTGACAAAACATTTGTTTTAACACATTTATGGACATGCCTAATAGACGGTCAATTTGTTTAGTGACAACGTTATCATAATATCGACCTCCAAAACGTCGGTTCATGTACTTTATACAGATTTGTAAATGAATGCATTAACTTTTGACTTTATTATCATAATGGTTAATTTAATATAAGTTGACATAATAATAGCATTTCAGATATTATTATGTTACTAAATAAATTGAGGCATTAAGTATTATTAAACTGTTCCAATAAAAATAACTCTCGTGTAGCTGCATAGAGTTAACTAAATAGGTGGAAAAATAATGAAATTAAATTAATGTTTTAAATATGTACCGAATATAAAATAATGTTTCTTTTCTTGAACCAAAAAAATAACAACAAAAATATATAGACAGATGACATTTTAACTACTCTTAGGGCAAATATGAATCAGAGTCATGACAACGATTAGACAAAGGCTTTGCCGGCACAAACACTCGTTTTGGGGACAATCATTATGAGAAAATCTTACAAATTACAAAAACACGGTAATAAAGACATTCATAGATGTACACATTGTACTTATGAACAACACTCACGTTTATGATTTATATCTTAGAATAAAAGTACCGCTTTACCAGAAGATGCCGCGGAAGAAACTTGATTGTTATAACCAGAAAAGTTTTGAACTTGATGAGCTTTTGAGACATTCAAGTATCGTAGAAGCTTTCACGATAGGTCATAATGAACGTATCACATGTTTTGCAAAACCTACAGTAACTTCAAGATAGTGCTACTCGTATTTCTAATAATGATGTGTTAATCCAAAAAGTTACGAAAATAAAGTTGCAACAGGACATCATAGATTTCATTTTATTCGATGGCTCTATAGAACTTTATTATAGTGCAATCTAGCAAACAAAGCAGTGTCCTTTATGTTTGTAACTAATATGGAATGTATTTCAGTTTCGAAGTAATAAATATAGGTGTATATATTCAAGATGGTATGTGTTTGCAAATTGGCAAAAAAATGGCAAATTAACATAGAAAAACGTGCATAGAGGTAAACTGGACACTTAATTTTCTGTTTTCATACATCAATACATGAAAACAGAAAATAACATAGGTAATGGTGGTGAAAAAAAACTATTGAAGTATGTTTAGAGAAGGAAAACTCAACACAAAACCCTATATTAACCCGTCTGGTCAGCGTGGGTATATGTAGAGTAAATGCCCCCTCTTTGGGGGAGGCTGATACCCAGCTGTGGGCGTCAAATGAATGATGGAGATGATGATGATGAAAAACTGTTGATATTATCGGTTTATAAATAAAACACTGATGAGTCAAGCAATAGTAAACACAACTAACTGTAATGTAACTGCAACGGCGATTTTTGCTACAACGTTCGGTATAACTTTATGTTCCGTATATAGGCTGTAAATCGTTTCATCATGCATATTTGGCACTGGAAACCTCTTTAACTGTACCGCTAACAACATGTATTAGCGCTCTTACGTTAACATGAGGAGAATTGTAAATCAGATCACATAAGTTGATCGCATTTTCTGCTATTTCTACACGTCTGTTGTATTGTCATTTGTTAGCAGAAGGAGGCCACTGTGTGCATTGCACTAATTTATTTTATCACACCTAAGTTGTCTTCTGAATTGGTTAAATCGTATTTGCGAATCCCAAACTGTTAAATGTAATAATATCTTCTTCTTTATTTCTTACTAGCTGATTGCCGCGGCTCCGCCCGTGTGATATAGTTTACTGGTTCACATTAGACCAGAGACATATTTTTTTTGACAAGCTGTTTATAAAAGACTTAAAGACGTCTTTCAAAGTAAATGAATCACACAATGAACCCAAGCTAATTTTCTATTAGAATTACCTTTACAAATATTGTTGGACATTCTTACACAACGTCATCTAGCCCAAACTAAGCTCTAGAGAACTGATAAACATACTTATATATTCCTAAATACATACATAGCAAACACCCAAACTCCGAAACAAACATTTGTGGATCACAGAAATATTGGATTCGACGCGGGGGAATCGAACCCGAGACTCCGGAGTCGAAAGCCGATGCACTGCCGACCACGCCACCGAAGCAGTCCACAGGTACACATAGTAGGTATAATAGTAGGTACAATTACACATAGTAGGTATAATTTAATGAATGCGAGTAATACCGATGCTTGAACAATGGCGAAAGACGAATATAATTCATTGAATACCTAGCAGCAGACACCTACTTAATAATACTTATCACCTACTATTTAAATAATACATTAAACCAATATAACTAAATGCAATCGTAACATTCCTAAGAAATCCTGTTCAAAATATTAATGATCTACAAGTAATGTCTAAATATAGAATGTAACTTCAATTACTTATATCAATCACGCGTCGACACCGTCAAGCACCTGTTTGTAGACCGCGGCCGAGAAATCTTGATCCTATGTTTCATACTTTCAGAATGCAAGTCATGTAGTGTACAGGACATTCGAAGGATTTGTCCAATGGTCGATTGCCATTCTATGTAAGTGCCTCTATAATTATAAAATACCTATGCTGGGCTTCTATGGCTGATACTGAGTCGACTTGATGAATTCATTTTGATTATGACCTGGCAAACATTCATGCCTTCACGCCTCTTTCTCTGTGGCATAGACATAGAATAGGTATAGATTTCGACTCGCTACGATCTTGGCATACCTCTTTTACTTCTCGTTTTCGGGAATAAGTAGGTACTTTTTGATAACTGGAACACTTAACCTGAATTTTTTTCAAGACTTCTCCGATTTGCTGGACTATCAATTTATTCATAGTCTTTTACTTACTAAATTTTGATATAACATTTAACTATACCTAGTTGGCTACCGCCACCAAGTTGAGTTTGGCATAAATACTAATAATATAAGTAATCCAATCGAAATTGTATTATAAAAGGCATCATTTATTATTACTTACTTACTGTAATAAAATTTAACTATACCTAGCAATTGACTACCGCCACTAAGGTGAGGTTTGGCATAAATACTAGGTTAGACTATAAGTAATGCAATCGACATCTGGAAATACCTATCGTAAAATTTAGTGTCAACATCATCGACATGATCTCAATTTAAATAAGTAGATGGACTTGGGTTTTTGCGGAGCTTGTGGCTGGTTGCCTTTTAGGTTACCTCTGGCGCTGGGCAAAAATCCAGGTCCAAACGCTCAATTTGGATACCGAACAACGTTTCCTTGTCCCGCACCGCGAACCAGTTCAGAGAAACTAGTTCTTCTGTGCGGGAAAAATTATGACCTGAAAAATTAAGCATTACATTGCATTGGCGAAATCATCGATGAACTTCAATGCAGCCACGTTTTTGAGAAAAGAAGAAGAAGAAATAAGAAGAATCTACTATAAAAGCTTATAAGTAGGTATGTAAGTATAATTATATTAAATGTTTTAAGATTCTTTAAAATCCAATTTCAATAGCTATAAATTTAATTTGTAACACGAAATACAATTTATATGACACTCCAGCTATTGTTCCTTTCTGAGCATTTAAGAAATCACAAGAACGTTGGAATGCATGTTCTACCAACAATAAAAAAGCTTGATTGCGAATTCTGACAACGAATTTGCTGTTTGTGTATTTTATGTGCACCGTCACGCAGTTTACTTGGAAGAGATTTTTTAAGAATCAGTCACCCCAGTGTGTCAGGACAGGATTTCAAATAAAAAGTAAGTATTTCAAATCCTGACACAGATGATTTGAACTTTACATCTTCTCGATCACTTTTTCAGCTGTACTTCATTAGCGGCTGTTGTTTGACTTCTTTAACATGAACCAGAGCTTTGTCTGATTATTACGCAACAACACCACTAATAAATCATACAATGCAGGATCTCTAAGCGCTCGGTGAGTCCCCTTGGTACTTATAAAATACATTTTTTGAACAAGACTATTGAATCTTTATGCTTCACAAAATTTACTATGTCATCACAACAGAAACTTCCAAGAGAACTTCCTTGGATTATCTGAACCCTTATACACGACACCTATGTTTAGGCCCTACTAGAATTAACATATTACATAGATTAAAAAAAATATTTACATGAATTAGGTACCCTTCTTAGTTTAGATAATCATATCAGTAAGTGTAAATATTATTTAAAACAGGTAAATCCTATTGCTAGTTGGCGCTACACCAAGAATGCTTTCTAGTAGGTAAAGAAAATGTATATGGGTAATGAGCCAAAACATAATAGATTACAACAAACTAAGTAGGTAGAGGCAGATATACTTAATATTCAGCACATAGACATAAACATTAACCATAGATTTAGACGTGCAGGATTCCATGTCTTTGGACATAAATATTTTCACTATTCACTTCAAAGACCACATTCAGTTCTGATATTCAGAAAGAGATTGTATATGGATCATACGATCATTCAACAAATTTAAAAGCTACCCAAAACTGCATCGTGAAATGTTCAAGTGGTATTCTACAAAATTATAGGTTTTGTAAAAAGATAGTAAAAAGTGTTGTACATGGGGCACACTAAAAGTTTTGCACTTCTAGCTAATCGGAACTATTTGAATTTCAAATGTTATATTTTTTTAAACGTTGCAACCTTCTTTTTGTTTTTTATCACACATCAAAGTTCTACGTATGCAACGAAAATGGAATTAAGTCGAATAGATTTTAGAGCGATGATTTTTTATGATTTTAAAAGTTCTCTCTCTCCACAAGACTGTGCCGCTCGTCTTTAAAATGCTTTTGGGAGAGAAGCACCTTGTTTGAGCACCGTGAGGCGATGGTTTGCCGAATTTGAGACAGGTCGAGTTCCTTTACATGACAAATTTCGTGACTTGAAAATTTTCGCGGCCTTCAACTGCCGTCAACAAAAATAATGTGGCTACTGTTAAGCGGTTAATTGAAGAAAACCCGCGGATTACCTATGAGACAATTCGAGGACTATTGGGGATTGGTATGAGTCAAATGATTCCATTCATAGCTGAACTCGCTATGAATGGACGTGTGTGATCAATAATTAAGTATAATTAATTATAATAATATCAAATGATAATCTGCTGAGTAGTGACCTCGATTACTAATAAGTGCAATTTGTGTAAAGTGAATTGTGAGTATTATTACGACGATAATACAGACAATCTATAATACTTTATATACAGACAATCTATTGAATATTAATATTTACAAACTACACCATAATACAAATATATGCACAATAGTTACAATATTACTACTTACACCTAAAAACTACACATTAATAAAAATGTTGCTATTTACACCAATACCTAACCCTACGAATATTACTATTTGCAAACTTTACAGAATTTGCAAAGCCTCTACGGTCCACAGTTGTTGTACAGAGATTACTTACAGACTTTTTAGTTTGAATATTTACAGTGGAAGGTATTGCATAATGTCTAACATTTATCAAATTACATGTGAGCATGGAATTATAGTATGTTCTTCCATTGGAGCGCGGGGTGTATTCCTTGAGTCAACTCACAGGATCTGCTTACTAATTATATCTGCGAACAGATGCAGGGTACATATTGGTATTTCCTTTATTTTTGTTAAGGAAACTATTAAATGCTTTTTTACTATTATTATATTCCTA
Source organism: Nudaria mundana (assembly GCA_963556515.1). Lineage (NCBI taxonomy): Eukaryota > Metazoa > Arthropoda > Insecta > Lepidoptera > Erebidae > Nudaria > Nudaria mundana. The sequence continues at coordinate 8,064,115 of OY748304.1, read as the reverse complement.
TTATTCTCTTTATTAAAATTATTATTACCATTCAATACCATTATACTTTATACTTTATTATACATGAAATGCTTGATAAATGTTCCCCTCTAAATATTTAAAATTTGGACTCCTGAATACTGGATCCTTGTCGACAAAGCATGATGAGTTTAGGGTGGCCATGTTGCGTCACGCGGTGGACGTCATGGCCATAAATGAAACATGGCTGAGGACGGGGCAGGAGGGCCGCGCCCCGAAGGTTCAGGGGTATAATTTGAGACATATTCCGCGTCCATTGGACGTTCGTGGGGGTCGTGGAGGAGGAGTGGCTTTTTACATAAGGACTGGAGTGAGTGCTCGTACTAGGGAACATCCCATACACCCTAATGTGGAGCAGATGTGGATCAACATAACTGTCTCAGGAAAAAAGTTGCTGGTTGGCAGTGCCTACCGTCCCCCCTGGCTCAGCCTGGATGTATTCCTGGTCAGTATGATGGATAGCATCACTGCTTTGGCTCCCTATGATGGGGTGTTACTTCTGGGTGATTTAAATGTGGACATGTCTGTCAGCGATGATCCAGATACTAGAAAGATGCATCAGTTTCTCACCTGTGTGAACTTGGCTCAACTAGTGGAGACTCCAACACACTTCACTTCCCACTCTGCGACACTCATAGATGTTATATGCACGGATATCAAGATGCACAGTGTTGTGGTGGACCACATCAGTGATCTGGGTCGGCACTCGTTTTTAGTATGTGATGCTACAATAAGAAAATCTAAACCTAAGCCTAGAATAATCACATACAGACCAATTAAGGATGTACTCATGGAGTACTTTGAAGTTGATCTAGCTCTTGTTCCATGGGAGGTAATAGGTGGGTTGCAGGATGTGGATGATATGGTCCAGGCTTTTAACAGTTTCATCACACAGCTTTTTGATTTACATGCTCCCATAACAAGGAAAACATTCAGAAACCGTCCGACGCCTTGGATTACCGATAATATTCGTTTGCTGTTTCACTTGAGAGACAGAGCTAGAAAGAAATACCACAACACCAGGTTGGAACAGCATCACAAACAGTATATAGATCTAAAGCATTTAGCATGCACATCCTTGAGAAGTGAAAAATCTGCTTATTTCAGAAACAATATCAATAGTAAAATCGGTGACCCTAAGTGTTTGTGGCAGAACCTTAAGTCGGACATCATTCCTTCTCATGGGGACCCACACCTACCGGCTCACTTTCGTGACCCCGATGGCATTAACCAGGCATTCTTAGATGTACCTGGTGCATCACATCCCACCATATCCGAACTAACATTCTTCGAACACCACAGGCGAACTTCCTCACAGTTTTGCATGAGCCCTGTTAGCAGTGATGTTGTGTTTCGGATCATCAGGGATATTGGCACGAATGCACAGGGGGTGGACGGGATTGGTCATGAGATGCTATTGATGACCTTACCAACAGCTCTGCAGGCTATAACAGCCATGATCAATGCATCAATAGTGACTAACAAGTTCCCTGAGTTGTGGAAGTGTGCTATAGTGCGACCCATACCCAAAGTTAGCAACCCTCAAACGTTTAAAGATCTCAGGCCCATATCGATTCTCCCCTGTCTTTCTAAGGTGCTGGAGCGTGTGGTATATGTACAGGTGATGGATTACCTGGAGTCCAATGGGCTACTCCCAGAGTTTCAGTCTGGATTCCGGAAGGGGCATGGTACTGCGACAGCTCTCTCGGATGTCATAGGGGGTATTCTTGAGGCGAGGGATGTTGGAGAGGGCTCGATCCTGGTGCTACTTGACTACTCTCGTGCCTTCGATGCTATCGACACTACACTGCTTCTCTCAAAACTGACATTCTACGGATTTTCAAGTGGAGCGGTGCGGTGGTTCGATAGTTATCTTAATAATAGGTCCCAGTATGTAGAGATCAGTAGCGAGGATGGATCTAGGTTCTGCTCTGGCCCCCGTCTGGTTTCCAGAGGGGTGCCCCAGGGTTCTATTCTGGGCCCACTCTTGTACATATTGTATAGTGCTGATATCCAGAACATCTTTGAGAGCTGCAAGTACCACATGTATGCAGACGACCTGCAGATCTATAAGTCCTTTAAACCCGAAGATACTTTAATAGCTGTGCAACAAATAAATGAGGAACTGAAAAGAGTGGCTGGGTGGTCGAAGAGTAACTCGTTGGTGTTGAATCCATCCAAATCCAAGTTTATGGTGCTGGGTTCGAAACATCAGGTTGCCTCAATACTGGCATGGGATCCAGTCATAGTGCTAGGTGGCACTGGGATTGAAAGGGTCGAGTCTGCCACTAACCTAGGTCTCACAATGGACTCTGAGCTTCGTTTCGAGGCGCACATTAGCAAAACTGTAAGCAATTGTTTTTACAGGCTCAAGGTGCTTTATAATATAAGAGAATTCTTGAGTGTTTCACTGCGCAAGCTTTTGGTGGATAGCTTAATATTGTCTAAGTTCAATTATTGTGATACTGTATACGGCCCATGTCTGCTGAGAAGAACAGAAAACTTGATTCAACGAGTTCAGAATGCTTGTGTCCGTTTCTGTGTTGACATCCCAAGGCGAAGCCATATCACACCATACATAAATGATCTTAAAATGCTAAGGATGGCCGCAAGAAGGAAGCTGCATCTGACTGGTTTACTATTTCGTGTGGTAAATACTCAAAAACCGGAATACCTTTATGGTAGACTGAGTTGGAGACACGACAAACTAAGATATAGCAAGAGGACTACTGTAGCCCCTTTGACACTACATAAGTATAGGTCTGCCGCTTTCCGAGGTTGTTTTAGGCATGCAGCCACTAGTTGCTGGAACATTCTTAAACCTCCAATCAATCAAAAGCAACCTGAAAAATCGAAGAACATTCAAATTAATGGTGAAAAAACTGTACTTAATGGAACAGCTGGAAACTGTTTTATAACTTACTAAATTGATACTTACCCTTGTTTTTATTTTATCTCTGTTTCCTTGTACCTTTGTGGGTGCATGACTTCGATTTGTTTAGTGATTTTGTATTGATTTAATTTTGTTAATGTATCATATTCTTAAATAATGCCGAGAATGATTGCCGCGTGTCGTGACGTGTCATCTCATCAGTCTGTTATTCTTGTCGGTCTGGGTTGACGAATGACAGTACTGACAGCTGGCAGTTGAGTTGGTCTCGAACGCGAAGCTATGGTACCGGACCTATGAGTTTACCATGGACACGGCTTGTTTGTTTTTTGTTATATATAGACACAAACACACGACATATTATTATAAATATTACATACACTTATTTATTTTACTTGTGTATTTATGTATTTGATTTATTTATTATTTTTCTTGTGTGGTGGCATTTGGCAGCACAATATTGTGTTAATTGTGCTGGGTGAGATACTGCATGGGTGCGCCATTTTCAGTGTCACTGGCCTCCTCTGAAAACCAGCGCTGGCAAATGTGGGTCTGCCCACGTCAGCATAAGCTGAGAGGAGACCAATTTCTACGCAGATGTGGCGTGTACTAGCATACACCTACGATTTTCCTGTCCTTAACCTACTTCTAATATTTTACTTGTGTATTGTTATCGCCATGTCTGTTTAAGAATAAACACATTTTTCTTTCTTCTTCTTTCTTTCTTTCATAATGTACTATAGTTAGAGTAGGCATTATCTGAAAATACAAATGGAGGGAAGCCCTTTCAACAGGAGTGCAAGGACGGTCCGCTCACCTCCACCGACTTCTGCACCCGCACCACGCCCTAACATTGCCCAAGAGGAAAGTAGGATGGAGGTTATTTCTACACCTGAGATCCAGAATTGGATGACCACCATCGAGCAGTGTCTCAATGAGGTGTGCACAATTGTATCTGAGGCTACAAGTAAGTTAAACTCAGAACAAAAAATGAGGATTAGCTCCTTATGCCGGAAAGTAGGTCATGGTACATCCCAATTAGCAGTAGAGTACCAATTTTTAAAAATGAAAGCCGTACAAGCCAGTAAACATGTCCAGTCGCTTGGTGACCAGCTAGATTTAGCCCAAAACTTGCAGGAGTTAAAACATAAAATTGAAGAGTCGGCAAAAGGTACGCCCGGGGCATCGTTTGCTGACATGGTGAAAAAAGGCGCTAACAAATATATACCAGCATTGAATCTTAGTTCAGTGGCCATTTACCCCAATGACAAAGGAAAATCAAGTGACGAGACAAAATCACTGGTCCAAAATATTATCTGCCCCGAACAGTTGAAACTTCATGTAAGAGGCCTTCGTAAAACAAAAAACGGTGGAGTTATAATCAGCACGGAATCGAAGGGAGACATTGAAAAAATAAAACAATCTGCCCAACTATCAAACTCAGGCCTCACCATAGACGAAGAACATAAAAAAAGACCGAGATTAATTATTATCGGAGTGCCCTCTTCAATGGAAGAACAAGAAGTTTTTAACTGCCTTTATAACCAAAACCTGGCTGGTAACCAGGAATGCAGCTTTGAGACTTTCATGAGTTCCACTAAGTTGAGCCACAAGTCGGGTAAGAGAGATGCCGAGACCTGTAACTATATAATAGAGGTATCTGCAAGGATTCGTAAGGACCTTATTGCTAGGGAAAGATTGTTTGTGAACTGGTCGTCATGTCCAGTTAGAGATTTTACTCTGGTCACTCGGTGCTTTAAGTGCCAACAGTATGGCCATGCGGCGAAGACTTGTCGAGAGGCTTCACACACCTGTGGCCACTGTGGAGAGCAAGGCCACTCAATAAAGGTATGCTCAAAGAAAACTGACGAAGGGAAATGCGCTACTTGTTCGCGCTTCAATAAGCCGAACAAGCATTCTACAGGAGGTCTAGACTGCCCAGCAAAAATTATCGCGGAAAAAAGGTATATTAACTCTATAGATTATGAAGGCGCCTAAGCGCCCTTAACCAAGTTTTCATACTTACCTTTGTTTGTTCTTTATAGTTTTAGTTTACTTTAGGTTCATAGTAATGACTTATAATTTAATAAATGACATAGATAGCTTCTCTGTGGCAGAGACTAGAACATGTGAGGCAGAGGAGTGCAAACAATATCTAACCTCGTGCACTAACCCATTTTCCATAATTACACAAAACATACGCAGTGTCTTTAAGAACTTTGATGATTTTCTAACTTTACAGCATAGAATAAATATGAATCTTGACGTCATCGTCTTTACGGAATGTAGGCTATCATTACCATATAATATACCACTAATGCCGGGATATTATATGTACAGAAGTAATACATTATACAATCAAAACGACGGCGTTGTAGTTTACATAAAAAGTGCAATTAATGCAACTATCGGGGAACCGAATATGCAAGAGTGTAATAGGCTTTTAATAAAAATAGGAACAGACTTGGCAATACTAGCAATATATAGGCCTCCCGCCTTTAGCGATAAGTACACGTTTATTGATTCACTAAATGATACTCTTCAAAGTCTGTCTTCCTTAAAAAACATAATTTTAATTGGAGACATAAAAATAAACATCTTGCAAGGACAACAGGACGTAAAAGACGATGCCCAGCATTATCTCAACCTCTGCTCATTTCATGGCTTATTCCCTACGCACTCTTTTGTCACGCGACAGGCAAGTGGGTCTTGTTTAGACCATATCATGCTAAAAACGCAATATCCCGCGCATACATTCGTCATAAATTCCACTATAACCGATCATAACGCTGCCCTACTAACAATGAGTTGCAAGTTACCTAAACTAGAAAAAACTCGCTTAGTCTCGAAATTAAACATGAATAAACTTGAAGACGATTTACGCGACATCGATTTTGAACCAGTTTACTATTCTGATGACCCGCAGTTTTGTATGCAATACTTGATTGAATGTGTAAAAAGTGCAATTAATAAAAATACATGTATAATACGAACAAGTAACAAAAATAATAACTTAAAACCTTGGATTACACCTGGTCTTATCCGTTGTATAAAACACAGGGATAAACTCCACTTGAAATGTAAGAGCGACCCTGACAATCTAGCGCTACAGTTGTCATACAAAAGATACAGGAATTTTTGCAATAATCTGTTAAGAAAAGTTAAAATACATCACGACAAACAAGAACTGGAAAAGGCAGGTTTAAATAGTAAAATTATCTGGCGGCATATTAAAAGTATAACATACACTACGAAACAAAATGAATCGCCTTCAAGTTTATTAAACATCCATTCATCACAGGTCGCATCATCTAACATGGTCAATAAGTTTTTTATAGAAGTTGGTAGGCGACTTGCGCAGCAAACGCAAGCAAATACACATTTTCCAGCAAGCCCTCCGTTCCAGAGTAGAACTACCCTGTCATCTTTTGTGCTATTAGACACCGACGAAGAAGAGGTAGAGAGGATAATAATGAATCTAAAAGATGATTGTGCTGTTGGTTGGGACCTTATATCAAATAAAATCCTTCAAAAATGCAGGCGTACGCTGGTGCAACCGTTAACTAACATATTCCAAAAATGTTTATCGTCGGGTATTTTCCCTAAGTGCCTTAAAAAGCTGTTGTTGTCCCTGTATACAAGACTGGAGGAAAAGACCAGGTAACAAATTACAGACCTATTTCCTTACTCCCTGCAATATCGAAAATACTTGAGAAAATTATAAACAACAGGTTGACGAAATATTTAGAGGACAATGCGCTTTTATCAAATACCCAGTTTGGTTTTAGAGCTAATAGGTCAACAGCCGATGCGGTGCATCAACTAACAGATTACATAGCACAAGAGCTTGACAAGGGTAACTACACAGTGGGTATCTTCCTGGATCTTGCCAAAGCTTATGACACGGTCTTTATTCCTAAGCTGTTGACAAAGCTTGACAACATGGGAATAAGAGGCGTACAATTGGACCTCCTCAAAAGCTACTTAAAAGAGCGTACACAATGTGTAAAGATCTGTAATATTATCAGTGAAGATCTCGAGAACACCTCGTTCGGTATTCCCCAGGGAAGCGTATTAGGAAGCACTTTGTTCTTAATTTATATAAATGAACTATGTAACATAAATCTCGAGTACGGTACGGTCATATCATACGCGGACGACACTGCCCTCCTTTTTTCTGCTGAATCAGAGTCAGAAGCGTACGGGCGTGCGCAGCGAGGATTTAACATCGTAAATAAATGGCTTCAATACAATTTACTTACATTAAATGCAGATAAAACCAAATATATTTCATTCTCGATGCGCAAGAGACCGAATACAACCCAGCCCAACCCCTCACTGTACGCTCACTATTGTAGGGAACCTGATAATAAAGATAACACGTGCACTTGCCCAGTTATAGCCATAACAGATACTATAAAATACCTGGGTATTATAATAGATGAGACGCTTTCGTTTAAAAAACATAGCGAAGCACTAATTAAGCGAATGCGCAAGCTGATATTTGTCTTCAAAAAAATAAGATATATAGGTGACTCAAAGGTGATTAAACAAGTCTACTATGCACTTTGTCAATCAATAATAACATATTGCATAACGTCGTGGGGAGGAGCAGGCAAGACCTTGCTTTTACCCGTCGAGCGAGCTCAGAGGGCAATCCTTAAGGTATCAACGTTCCGCCCATTGCTATTTCCCACTAACCTCCTATACAAATCTTGTGAAGTATTAAGAGTCCGTCAGCTATTCATACTCAGTACAGTACTAAAACAGCACGCATCACTTCCCTACAGCACTCAAGTTTCCTACAAAAGACGGAAAGATATTGTTTGCACTGAAAGAACTGCGATAAAACGCGAATACACAGGCAAATTTTACTTGTTCTTAGGACCGCTTCTGTACAATAGGATAAACGCTACAGCAAATATTTATCCTCTTAATTATTCTCGTTGTAAGCAGTACTAAAGAATGCCCTCCAAGGGATGTCCTACGATGACACAGAGGAGTTAATATCTGTATTAAAATAAATAGTGATACGTTGAATAACTAAGACATATCTAATATAGTTATCAATATTGAGCCACTTTGGTATTGTACTAGCTCTTATTATATAATATTATGAATAACCTAATCATATAATGTTACGTAATTGTTTTTGTTACTTAGCTGCAATTGGCGCCTGAAATACAGGACTACCTAGTTCAGGTGCAAATTACGTTTATAAGACTACCTATTTATAAAACATCTAGAAACATATAAATGTAAATAGGTATTATTATACCTACATACTTAAGCTACTAATGCACTAACTATGATGTAATAGCGCACAATTAAAATTAAGATTCTATGTAAAATTTTATTGTACAATTATTTTTACGAAATAAATTTATTATTATTATTTCGTTTATTCGCTTATATTCTTATTTAATACATTTTTAAACAGATTTATAAAAAAACACAAATACATTTAAAAATATAAAAAATAGTGACCCACCAATAGCGGAGTAGAACCCAAACTACCGGCGGTGGAGGCTAGAGACTGAGAAACCTCCTAACAATACGGCACGTGTCGAGGATAACAGCCTTCTGAATCTGACTCTTGATCCAACAATCTAACGAGAGTCTCTTGAGATGTTGATCGAGACTCTTCGCTATTAATCTGTTTGCTGAAACGACCACCGGGACAATGATCGTCGAGTCTACGTCCCAATGGCGGTTATCTCGAAGGACAGATCAAGGTATTTACTAAGTTTGTCCTTCTCTGCCTTCACGAGATTTTCGTCATGCGGGACGGCGATATCGACGAGCACTGCCCGACGCTGGGTCCGATAAACCAAAACGATATCGGGCCTATTGGCAACAATAGTCCTGTCCGTGATGATTGATCGGTCCCAGTAGAGCAATGCACGACCATTCTCAAGAACTGGCACTGGTGTGTACTTATAGTACGGTACTTCAAACTCAATAAGGCCATATTGAAGAGCAAGTTGCTGGTGGATGATCCTGGCTACTTGATTGTGCCTATGCAAGTACTCGGTGTTAGCAAGATACGAACATCCGGAAATAATATGGCGAAGTGATTCACCAGGACGGTATGCTCGACAAATGTCGACCGTACCGTCCTTCATGATGTATTTCCGATAGTTGTTCGTCTTGATAACCTCATCTGCAATTGCACAGGCAAAACCTTCAGTTTCCCCAAAGAGGTCCCCAAAACGCAGCCAGTTCACTGAAGCGAGCAGGTCTACGTCGGGTCCTGTTAAGACCCGGTAGAACCGCCCATGTAGCTCCTTACTCTTCCATACGTCCCTACGGTCTTCAGTACCTAGCACCTTTGGTTTACGCCAGTTCTCGTTAGCCAAGGAAAGAGGTGTCAGGCCCTTGTCAACCATCACGACATCGCAATGAATGTCACACCCATTCTGTAGAAAGTAATCTCTCAGACTGCACACTTCACGGTTGTGGAGGTTCTTGGCATTCAAAAAGCCTCGACCCCCCCCACTTCCGCGGAATGTACAGTCTCATGACAGAAGATCGTGGGTGTAACATTCGATGCAATGTCAGTTGTTGACGGACTCGCCTATCCAGGGCGTCTAGTTCCGTTTGAGTCCACCTAAGTATGCCAAAGGAGTATAACAATAAAGGTATAACCCAACCGTTGAAAGCCCGCATTTTGTTACCACCGGACAAAGAACTGTTAAGAACTTTTGTCAGGCGGCCAAAAAAACGGTCTTTCACCGATTTCTTAATATCCTCCACCGCTATACCCAATGACTCTGACATACCTAGGTATTTGTATGTTTCGGTCTCGGAGAGAGATCTGAGAGTTATTATCTCAGAAAGTTGTAAATTCGGTGAATTTACAACCTTCTCCCGTTGTACATGCATAACCGCACACTAATCAACACCGAACTCCATCTTAATGGCATTACTAAAAACTTCCGTAGTTTTTAATAATGTCACTAAATCTTGGTGCTTCAGTGTGAACAGTTTGAGGTCATCCATGTACATCAGGTGAGAAATAACCTCACCTCCTCTATGAAACCGAAAGCCTAGCCCTGAATCTTTCAGCAATGTGCTAAGTGGATTCAGTGCTAAACAAAACCACAATGGACTCAAACTGTCGCCCTGGAATATACCACGCTCTATCCTTATCAAGCCTTGCGGGCCAGAGGCGTGCCCACCATTACCTGGTTGACGAAGTACTGTGGTCCACTGCCCCATACACGAGACTAAGAAGGATTTAAGAGTCGGATTAATTTTATACAACTCTAAAATCCTCCTCAGCCATGAATGTGGCACCGAATCATAGGCCTTCTTGTAGTCAATCCAGGCAGTAGAGAGGGCGCCCTTACTCCGCTTGACTTGTTGGCTAATGGCCATATCAATGAGGAGTAGCTCCTTAGTACCACGAGACCCAGCCCTACATCCATTCTGAGCGTTATCTAAGATATTATTAGATACTATGTGCGAGTTTATTTTACTTCTCAGAATAGATGTAAGGAGCTTGTAGATGGTAGGTAAGCAGGTGATGGGTCTATAGTTTTTAGGTTCCGTGGTACTACCTGATTTATGGAGCAGGAAGGTGATGCCAGTGGTCATGAAAGCGGGTAAGGAACCAGACTCAAGGGCTTCTTGATACTGTGTTGCCAAGCGTTCATGCGAGCTCTGAACCCACTTTATCCAAAAGTTGTGCAATCCATCCGGCCCAGGACTTTTCCAGTTCGGAGCCGTACGAATTGCACAACTAACGTCTTCGGAGTCTATGGTAATAGACTCCATGGGGTCGATGATACTGCATTCACGCTCGACGACACGGATCCAGTCGCCCTCCGAATGTTCGACGGGCACCGACCATATGTCACGCCAGAATTGATTCTGCCAGTATCTATTTACACGCTCTCTATAACGACGGATACGGCTTGCCCATGCATACACTTTCTGTTTCAGAAAGTCAATACGTTCCGTGACATTGGCTAAGTATTGCTGGGACGAATGCCAGTCCCTGCAAATGCCTGAGTCACGAAACGCATGACCCGGGGACGACTATTTCCCCGGCTGAAAGAGATAAGCTTTGCAATGAGAGTCCTAAATGTGCCGATACGTCGCTCGATTCTTGCCTGCCATACGGGAACACCATCCGGTCGCGGTGCACGGTTAACTTCGGGGAATTTAACGCGTGCAACACGACAAGCGGCAATCGCTCCACAGTAAAGAATCGAGTGAGTATCAAGCAAATCACTGCTAGTCCGTAAGTACGGCTCTAGCAATGCATTCAGGGCTCCCATCAACGCCAGATTTCGCTTATGCATTGGCAAGCGTGGTAGCCGCGGTCTAGAATTAGGTATAAACCTATACTGCGAGATCACATCTTCCAAAGTACTCCTCAATTGCTCGCTTACCTGGATAGATGTATCACTCGTATCATTTCATATCATTTATTATTATTACATCGTTTATTCATTTCTATTCTTATTTTATACATTTTTAAATACATTTATAAAAAACACAAATACATTTAAAAATATAAAAAATAGTGACCCACCAGTAGCGGAGTAGGACCCAAACTACCGGTGGTGGAGGCTACAGACTAAGAAACCTCCTAACAATACGGCACGTGTCGAGGATAACAGCCTTCTGAATCTGACTCTTGATCCAACAATCTAACGAGAGTCTCTTGAGATGTTGATCGAGACTCTTCGCTATTAATCCGTTTGCCGAAACGACCACCGGGACAATGATCGTCGAGTCTACGTCCCACATGGCGGTTATCTCGAAGGACAGATCAAGGTATTTACTAAGTTTGTCCTTCTCTGCCTTCACGAGATTTTCGTCATGCGGGACGGCGATATCGACGAGCACTGCCCGACGCTGGGTCCGATCAACCAACACGATATCGGGCCTATTTGTAACAATAGTCCTGTCCGTGATGATTGATCGGTCCCAGTAGAGCAATGCACGACCATTCTCAAGAACTGGCACTGGTGTATACTTATAGTACGGTACTTCAAACTCAATAAGGCCATATTGAAGAGCAAGTTGCTGGTGGATGATCCTGGCTACTTGATTGTGCCTATGCAAGTACTCGGTGTTAGCAAGATACGAACAACCGGAAATAATATGGCGAAGTGATTCACCAGGACGGTGGCATGCTCGACAAATGTCGACCGTACCGTCCTTCATGATGTATTTCCGATAGTTGTTCGTCTTGATAACCTCATCTGCAATTGCACAGGCAAAACCTTCAGTTTCCCCAAATAGGTCCCCAAAACGCAGCCAGTTCACCGAAGCGAGCAGGTCTACGTCTATTATTACTATTATTATAAATCCAGATAATTTTACACGAAGAATTGAAAGTTCGAAAACTTTGTTGTCGTTGGATCCCTCATGAACTGACAGCGGAGCAGAAGCGGGCTCGCGTGGAATGGTGCTCACAGATGCTACTGAAGTACGACCACGGACCTTCTAATGCTGTTTATGACATTGTCACAAGAGACGAAACGTGGATTTATTGTTTTGAACCCGAAAAAAAACAGCAATCTTGTGAATAGGAGTTAGAAAATGAGAACAAACCTGAGGCAGGCGAGAAACGTTGGTAAAAAAATGATCGCGTTTTTTTTCTCAGCTACGGGTCCCATCTGTACAATTCCACTTGAAGATCATAAGAGTGTTAATGCCGAGTGGTATTCTACCATTTGTTTACCCAGGGTGTTAGAAAAAGTTCGCGAAAGACGACTCAAAAGCCGCGTTCTCCTACATCATGACAACGCTTCTTCACACACGGCCAACAAAACAAAGTCATTTTTAGCTTCCGAAAAAGTACATCTCGTCACCCATCCTGCGCATAGCCCCGACCTAGCACCCTGTGATTTCTGTATTTTCCCCAAAATCAAACATTTCATGAAAGGTTTCACTTTTACCAACTCCGAAGAGGCAGTGATAGCGCTCAATCAGCACGTAGAAAACATGCCATCAGATCTGTGGTCCTTCTGTTTTAAAAAATGGTTTGATCGCATGAAAAAATGTTTACAATGTAAAAGAGACTATTTTGAAAAGCAATAAACATAACATTTTGGTTTAAACATGTTGTTTTTTTAAGTTACGCAAAACTTATAGTGTGACCTACGTATATTACTGGCTTTATCAAAATATTTAAATGTTTACTTCTTTATACACCATGTTCCATATGATGTTTGAACTTGTCACTTCATTAAACAAAGTCAATAACAATAAAAAGTATGATCAATATAATATCTGTTCTTCCAGAATTTAGAGGTATTAAATTTTAAACAAATCTCTTCAGTGATCAACAAACATAATATGCTTATTATATTATTAGGGTTGCAAGCAAGTAGCTGTTGTTATACTTGTCCGTATCGGTAGTGAGTGCGACGATTGTACTATTCAATGCAGTTTTATCGTTATTCATGTATATAACTAGTGGTTCTGTGAACCGTGGACTTCGGGAGCGGCTTTGTTTAGAAAATTTCTTCTTCAATTTTCTTTATAGCTCTTTCATCTGTCATCCAATCCAAAAAATATAATTCAAATGGTATTCATTGTAAGCAAGTAATGTGTGTGTAAGGTTTCATGAAATCGGTTGATAAATACGGCCTCAAACATGATCTGACAGAACCCGTAGATGTACAGACGAAAGAAATTCTCCCCAGTCTGCAAGTTGAAACGGAGACTTCGGTCGCTTCGCTCCCTCAGTCAATTAACTTAATAAACCAAGGAATTACTTGAATGGAATTGTGTCAGAAAGGCCGGTTCCGTTTGAAACGAAGTCACGGTTTCACAATTATGTTCACTCGTAAAAGGCAATCCTAAATCGTTTTGTCAAGTGTCTACGCTTATTAAATCAATTTTATATTACAACACCGCTACACTGCAGTCTATTATTATACTCTCATCATTAATTCCTTTCAGTACCTATGTAATTGACGTTCAAACATTCATACTATAGGCACGTATATGTACGACATACCACTAGCCTATTTAACTGCATACATATGAATACAAAAGCGATTAATATCAATGATCCCACACTTAAAGCGTTAATATAAAATTCTGCATCCGATGAACACAGTTACGCACACAACGATATCCATTTCGCGCATCCGGCTAAGCGCTTGCGCATTCAACACGCAAGTGCCAACTGTGACAAGAAAGCGCATAACCTCATTAGAAACCCAACACAAATTGTGCGTTCTGATCATCTAATAATTTTATTATACATATTCAAAAGGGCTCCGTTGGTAATGGTCGAAATGACCCGCATTCGGTTTTTAATAGTCCAATTAACATTTGGAGTCACGTTTTGAAAAGACAATGGCCATCTTCGTGGGGGCAGCGTTGGCTGGCACATTGGCAGAGGCGAGCTTTCCATATTAATGTATGTTTGTTAGCGGTAAAACACGTACTGATGACGCAAACCTGCAGGCATGTGCTGATTGGCTCATACTTTCTGTTGAGGTGGGTTTCATTAAAGAATCATAATAAATATCATTAATATTATACCTTGATACGAGTATTCATATAAACTTTTAAGCTAACTTTAAACTAATTACTATAAATTTCAGTAAGGTACCTAATTACATACTAACTGTTCCCTAAATGATTACTATATTTTGAGATGTGTCGAACAACCGAAGACTGCACAAAAACTAGGTATGCAATGCATGCTGCTGTTGCAAAAAACTGAGCGAAAGTGTTAAATTTTCTAAGGACAACGATTTATTTTTGTGATTATTCCTCGATGATATGTCCGATTTTAATTTTTTTTTGTTTTAAACCACCCTCACGCCACACGTTATCACTGTGGTAAGTTTGAAGGAGATCGGTTCAGGCGTTTAGGAGGAGTATGCGGACAAACGAAATACATGAGTCGCCTAAGATTGAGCTTCGCTCACTTTGCTCAGTAAGTATATTTTTACAAATTAATTGCTAGACGCTTCTTTTTCTTCGTATTATAGATAGGTTCACTGCTGGATTCGTAAATGATGAAGTGAGTAAACAAACGCAGACTGTGGCTATCCTTGCAATGGCGAACCAAAAAGTGCAATCTCAACAAACCGTCAGTCCAACTGAGTCCTATAGAGGTTACCTACGTTAAACATTGATTTTGGATGTTCTACAGTCGTTAGATCAATACAGAATCCAATTTAGACGACCAGAGTACCTCAGGTACCTGGCTGGCCTTTAATAATAGAAAAGTGGACAAAAGTTTGTGGTTATCAGGATTTTAGCAAAAGTCTTTAGACACGTCATACTTTGATGGGAATAACTGGCCTACAGAATTTACCACGTAACCATTCTACGACTCGTCCATGATTACAAGTAAACATGTTTTGACGTTTCGATTGTGGGTTCTATTATTTTAAAGAGTATTGTGTTGACTGGTCGGTCTACTTTGCACTAGGTGCCAACTCATTAGAAGAACAATTCATTAGAAGTGTCCAATTGTATATATAGTTCTTGGAATATTCAGACCTTTGTTTCTTACCACAAGCAGTCTACGAGTATCTTGCCGATTCAATTATTTTGTCACTGTCATGCCAATTTCAGCTAAATACATTGTTCAGTTCAATTTCGTAAGAGAATAATGCGAATATTTTATGATGAAGTCTAAAACTACCATGGTTTCTAAAATTCAATATTTTTTATTGTCAATAGGATACAGATCATGTTGTAAGTGATCTCTATTTACATTCGCGTGTTACATTTAGCAAATATCGAAAATTGACTACTAAAGTTTGGCTTGATCGTAAGACAAACCTAGAAAATAACAAACTGAAATATTTAAAAAACATGTACCCATAGATACTGTTAAAATACCCTTAAATTGTAGGGCAAAATACACGTGGATTTAACTTTGGAGGATATTCCCAGGACTTTGATAGCACGGCGGCTAGTAGCCAGTACCTAACCCTGCTATTTCCAGTCATGACTCTTCCGACACCGGTTTTAAAACCAACTTCAACGACCACGTTAACCCAATCACAGTAGGTACATAATTAAGTACAGTTCGCGAGGGATAATCCGAGCTTTGCATTTGAGTAAATGACCACGAAAAGTCGAGTAAAAACTCTTGTACTGCACTCACACAAATGCAGAGCTCCGCTTATCCCTCGCAAACTGTATCTCATTAACAATAAAAAGCCTTATTTTACTATTCAACAATTACCAGATTGACTTTTTTATATTTTTCAACAATATGACTAGCATCTAAATGGTTTACTTATAGTTACAACCTGTTTTATTGCAATAAAACACCAAGTGGATAGAGAGGTATCATTGCGCATACAGAACAGACTTTTAATTGTTACGCTCAAGGCAAGAATAACGAAAGGATATTTTATATTAGTGGAATCATTGTAAGGCTGTAAAGTGCAGAGATTTGTTAACAGATTAACTTGATGGCTTTGTTTGAACACAAAGAATACATTTATTAAATCACAAGGGTAAATCTTCCTCGATACTACTACGATACTTCGTTTTCCAATGCGAATCCCACCTTACTTCGTGTCCGTAATTTTTTTAGTGGCTTCAAATTCTAGATAATAATAAATAATAAATAAATATGTAAGGACAATTCACACAACGCTATCTAGTCTCAAACTAAGCAGAGCTTGTGATATGAGTACTAGATAAACTGATATTAATACTTAATATATACATATTATACATAGGAAACGTCCAGACTTATAAGTATAATATAAGTTTTCAGACATTTAAGCACTTTGTGTATGCTATTTATTTTTACATATAACTTATTTTCTCTTCTACTTTTAATAAAGAACCCCTCAATATCATTGAGTTCTGAAAAATTTGTAAAAAAATATCTCAAATTAAAATAAACGGACGCCACTAACCTATTTGCTCAAAGTCAACAAAGAAAGCAACCTTAGTACCTGGTGAATAACCAACGAGTTTTACCATTATTTCTAGACAGACCAGGATTTCTTCATCATCACACTGGCACACACACAGGCGGTATAGAGTGAACTTCGAGACTGATTTGGAAAAAGTTATTGCCTTATTGCTGATACTGAAAATAGGATATGTGGCTGACGTAATTTATTATTATAAAAGAACCGGCTAAGTGCGAGTCGGACTAGCACACCATTATCTCTAAATACGGCAAAAAAAATCGAAAAACAAAAAATTTAAAATTCGGGCTCCGTTAGAATGATGTCAGTTAAATCTAGTTTAATTTGATATATAAATTGTTGAAATCGGTAAAGTATTGACAGAGATCTCGCATAAGAAAGGATTGAACTTTCTTACACGAAATTTAAATATTGGCCCTCAAAAATAAAAAAAAAATTAAAAAATTTTTTTACACAAAGATATGTGATGCTTGCTGCGCTCTAATATGCTCGCGAAGCAGGGTGGCGACCTAGTTTTATTCTAATTTTAGTATTTGTTGCTATAGTGGCAACAGAAATACATCATCTGTGAAAATTTCAACTGTCGAACTATAACGGTTCATGACACGTATGGACTGGTGACGGATTGACGGACGGCCGGCCGGTCCGCGGAGTCTTAGTAATAGGATAAATAGGTTTTACCTCTTGGGTACGGAACCCTAAAACAAAGTCCTCCGCCGCGTCTGTCTATATGACCATCTGAGGACTTTCATGCACTAATTTTCATGCTGTTTTCATCAATGGATATGCTGTGGCTCGAGGAAGATTTTAGGTTATACTTATTACTATTTCACGCGGACAAAGCCGGCGCTGCCATCCGTTAATTTTATAATTAAAATGATAGCTAATTTGTAATTTGCTGTTGCATCATTTTTTTTTCTCGTGTTTATGTCGTAACATAGTAATAATATGTTACTTCATAATTATAATTACAATCTAGCCTTAAGACTAATAAGTAATTTGTATCTAACTTAAATTGCTAAATAATTAAAAAGTAAGAATGTGACCATTGGCACTTTTCTTATTGTCTCTATATGAATGAATAATGACACTATGTTCATGTTGTCTTAAAGTATAGCACTCACTGCACTATAACACTACACTAACTCGTAAGGTTTAGTCCTCAGTCTTCTCACTATGTCCGTGGTATCGAGGAGCTGTATGGCCTTGACATTCACATGGTGAATAAGTCTATTTTGATGAGCTTCTGCGTACTTTTGTATTACCTTCACGACGAGGTCCACACCTAGATCACGGTGGATGTCCTCATTTCTTACATACCAAGGAGCACCAACGATACCCCGGAGTACTTTGTTCTGAAACCTTTGTATAATCTGCATATTGGTCTGTTTGGTACAACCCCACAACTGTATACCGTATGTCCATACTGGCATTAGTACTTTTTTATAAAGAAGTACTTTGTTCTGCACTGACAGTTTAGACTTTTTGCCAAGGAGCCAGTACAGTTTTTTATACTGAAGTTCTAGTTCTTGACGTTTCTTTTTCACATGAGCCTTCCAGCGGAGCTTTGCATCTAACGTCATGCCGATATATTTTACTGTTGCAGCATGATTTTAAAATAATGTAAGGTTAAATTAAATAACGTCAACATTGTTTACCCAATAAACCGAAAATTAGGTACCTCTACTTCTTTGATATCGCTTTTAAACTGGCTTATAGCATAAGTATCTTATGTCATTTAATTGATCCCAACCTCATTCCAATTCATAAATACTTAAGCGACATAAACGAGAAAGGCCTTACTATTGCTTCTTTTTATTTAGTAAATACAAGATTACCACCTGTATAAAGGGCACTGTATGTGATCAAATGCGAGTGTGTGGCGTAAATTAAAGGCTTTTAGTTGTGAATACGGTTGACGGTCGAGAATTCTCGTTTTCTTTAAGTTTATTTTCCTCCGGGAGGTGTCTAATGACTTGCTGCGTGTGGCCCGACATTTTTATCGGTCAGTGAGGCGCTTTGATAATATTTTTTGAATATTAATGTCGGTGCTGTATCTAAAACCAATATATATCAGTGTAACATCTTCGAGATCTCCGATGGACAGTTGAACTAATTGAGTTGCATGTTTTTGTTTTTTTTTTTAATAGTACAATGTACGAGTACATTTGCTTGCATGTTTACTGAGTTAACATTTTTAACTGAAAGAGTTCGAATAAGTTACATGTTAAACTTTCATATTTAAGTAAAGAATCTTGTGAGAATACATAGTGTAACATAAATGATAAAAAATTCTGATAAAATATTTTTACTTTTAAATACTTACAAAATGACCTATGTAAAGGTACTTAATACTTAACCAAACAAAATGACAACATGCCTACGTACAAACTTACTAATCCCGAACTTAAAATCAATTAGCAGTTTCTAAGAACGATTTTAGTAGAAACCATTCGAGGCGCTAAAAGGCCCGGATGACAAGAAAAAAATTATAAATAAAAACTGGTCTGTCGCATCGTGAGGTGTTAAATAAACAGTCAGAGTCGCCATTAAGGTCCCGTCCTTTGCTTGTATTAATTTGTATTTAAGTGTATTGAACAAGATAAAGTAAATATATGGGTATGGGTACAGCATGGTTGGGTCGAGAAGGCTCTTGTTACGTATGCCATTCCTGTATAGCTGCCTTTTATTTTTTGTCACGGCTGGTGTTAATTAGTCGGTGTGGTATTATGGAACGTAAATTACGACACTTGATGTCCATTCCGATTGAATTATTGGTTACTGTAGCTTTAAATATAAATACTTTTTGTTGTTGTCTTGTTTTCAGATTATTTGGGTCAAATATGGGTGTATAATACCTATTTATTATATTAGAGTATCTAAATGTACTTCAAAGTCATTTAGTAATAATTATCTGCTGCTTATCCAAAGTTTAGTTTCCCATTCTAGTTTCGCATAATAAAAGTATAGTAACTACACTTACTTCCAGATATTCACTGGTTAGAATGTGATAAAAATATTCTGAAAAGAATCAACCAAAAATGTATTTTTAGTTACAGGAAGATTATGTACCATTGCTATTTATTTTTGGAGCTATTTCTTATTCAAATGTTTCAATTCAATATTTTTTATTTCGCCAAAATATGACATGTAAATTACCAATAATTTCTATTGGCTATCTTCCGTAACACGTTACGTAATTAAGCAGAAGATCGGATAACTTCAACGGCGTGACACCTCAACACTGTTCATTAAGGGTGAAAGTTTACACAAAGAAACGCATATTTACTTCACGTCACTACAAATAACTCCAATATTATGTTTATTTATAACCATTAAATGGAATTTGGTATTCTTGTTAAATATATCGAACTTAAACATTTAATGTTGATCACCATTGAGCCTATTTACAAAATTATATTATTAATTATAATTAATTTTTAGTTCCAAAGTTAACAGAGTCGTCCAAAAAACGATGTAAATTGATATGATATGCTTCAGATGCCTGCAGTTGTCAAAAATGGCGACACAAATAGGAATCAGACACAGACAGCCATATACCTACATCGCGCCTATATCCGTGAAGGGCCCGGCAGAGGTGCATCGCACACCCAAACTTTGTCAGTATTTTGTCGGTCACACGTAACATGGGGCATTCGGGGGTAACCCTATTGTCGTTACCGGGCACTTTAGATAATCCACAACCACTTTGTAAATTAAATCTAACGGCCAGGACAGACGTTTTATACACCATTCAATGGAATCTCTCCAGTCTGAGCGATGACGTTTAGAAATCAAGAGCTGTGCAATGCACCTCCGCTTACCTTTTAGGGATATATAGTCCTGATTATATTATACCTATGTATGATATTAAAGTTTGATTGAGTTCAACACACATAATGAGAGATAGTCGACACCTGCAATATTTTAATACATTTGCGTATTCATAGTCATGTTATTTATCAAATTCCACAATTTGTCCAATATTTTATTAATATCTATTATATCCTTAATTGGTCAAACGTGTTATAATACATCTGGTTTCTTGATAAATTTTAGTAAATTAGTAAGCAAATTTATTCTTTATGCTCACCGCGTCAAAACTCATATATGTAATAATATCTTTAAATAAACCTAAGTAATCGTAGTCACATTTTTAGAACATTTGTTATCTTCTATATTATGTCTACGTTGCGACTATTCTAATATCATTGAATATTACGTGAATAATTATTTAAGATTAGTGCTATGGATTTGGTTCCCCGGTTAATTTATAGATTGTAATATTATGGCTGATTATAATTGTATGTCATCATCAGAAACAAGAACTAACACAAGTAATGCTTCTAGGATTAAAAGGATTTCTTGTATTCGAAAGTGAACGAAATTTTGTGATTTATAATTTCTATCTAAATCCTCAGATAGAAATTATAAATCACAAAATTTAATGATATCTGTTATCGTAGCTTCACACGGAAGGCTTACTTCTTAGAGAACGTCTAAGAAGGCTTGTTAGTGTATGGTCTGATAACTTTTTACATTACAATCAATACCCTGCTCGATTGGCCTTAGCCTTACATGCAATGTT
Source organism: Nudaria mundana (assembly GCA_963556515.1). Classification (NCBI taxonomy): domain Eukaryota; kingdom Metazoa; phylum Arthropoda; class Insecta; order Lepidoptera; family Erebidae; genus Nudaria; species Nudaria mundana. The sequence goes on along the minus strand of OY748304.1, from coordinate 8,042,730 downwards.
CATCATTCACCGAGCCTTTTCCCAACTTATTTGGGATCGGCTTTCCAGTGTAACTGCTCGCGGCTGAACTTCGATATTTTCCGTGAAGCGACTGCCATCTGACCTCCACAACCCATGGGCGATATCGAAGGTCTGTAGTTAGACCGGTCGGATTTTTGATTAAGGGCTCCAACTACCCCTAACGACTGCCAAAGATGTTCGTATGACAACCGGGAGGTTACGGCTTTACGTGCTCTCCGAGGCACGGAGGGGTATCAGTATCTTAAGAAATTGTCACCCATCCTAAGACCGGCCTGACTAGATGTTGCTTAACCTTTGCAATGTGTTAATATTGTCGGTTACCACTAGACCACGAACACCTTACATGCAATGTTATGGTGGGATTTATAATTTTTATCTAAATATCAAGGTCGTTGCTTTCAAATACGGAAATGCACAGTAAAGTTTGTTTATCAAAAACTCTTTGTTAAAGCTCTTTAAAACAATTTCATTACGTACCAGTACCTACAACATGGGAAAATTTACTGATCTTTTGTGAATAACTCTGACATTAAGATCAACCAACTGGTTGGTTTTATGATAAAATTCTTAACATTTTATCAATGCGTAGTATGCCTTTTAAAAGAACCCCAATTTGTTACTAATTAGGATTTGTAGTCTTATCTTTATTAAGACATTTATTTGTTAAACATTGAGATAAATTTGTTTTATGTCGTATACAAAAGTGACAAATTTTTAACATAAAGACATCGGTCAACCCATTTAAGATATATGTATTTACTTTAAATATCTAGTACTTATAATAAATAAATAAATATTTTCACACTTTAATATTTCACAACGTCAACTAGCCCAAACTAAACTATAAGCTTGTGTTAAGGAATTTAGACAACTGAGAAAACACCCAAACTTTGAAACAATCATTTGTGGATCAAACAAATTTATGATTCGACCCGGGGATCGAACCCGAGACTCCAGAGTCGAAAGCCGATGCACTACCGACCATGCCACCTAAGCAGTTCATCATATTTATCATATACTTTTATGTCAGTACGTACGCTTCTAGGTTAGTTTTGTAACAATATTTTATGTTGAAAACAAGTATAACAAGCTTGGAATACAGAAATTCTATTTAATGGTATGAAACACCACAGTTGGATTTTTGGTTTGAATTACAGAGTAGGTATAGATTAAAATAAATAAGTTATTTATTTACAATAAGAATTAAAATGTACAAAATATACATAATGATATAGGTACTAAAAATATTTACATTACAAAATATCGTTTAAAAAATCCTCCGCGTCATTGCCGACTGGGAAGGTTCCCAGAATGCTGGCTGTGTTGCCACGTTGGATGGCGATACTTATTCTTTGGGCCAGAAAATAGCCAGCCTTCTGGTCCTGAGAAGCATCGATTAGGCGTTTAGCAATGTCTCTATAAAGGCGGCGAGCACTCGGACCCCATGACCCCAGTGTCTCAACCCCAAACGGCTCAAATATGTAATCACCTGCTAGGTTAGCATATTTATGCCGTTTGAGGTCTTCAGCCGATGCAGCAGCAGCGCCGGCACATCCGGATGTGCTTGGAAGGTGTGAAGGTGCTAAGGTGTCAACGCATGTAGCGTCCCACACCAAAGGCCTTCCCATCTTCCACGGTAGCAACGACATACCGTCCGGTCTCTTTCCATCGCTTCGTGCTAAACTATTTGGTTCACGTACGGCCGGAAGACCTGCGGTGGAAAGAGCCCTACGAATTATGTCGTTTAGAATAGCGTGCCGAGGTATACTACCTGCGCTTCTGCTACAAGAAAGACCATGGTGTCCCAGATTATCGACGGCTATTCCACTTGGGTTGCTCAAGTCACACCCTCCATGACTCCATGAGATCCTGGCGGAGTTGGGACCGCTGGTCATCGATTTCTAGAGACGCAGGCCTGTGGTCCCGCTCTAGCGCCTCCTTGCGCCATTGGAACAATGACGCAAGGGCTCTCGCTTCCAGGTGCCATGGAGGGGTCCCGGCTAGGAGATATGCAGCCTCTCCGGAGATCGTGCAGTAGCTCCTTATTGTTTTGACGGCCAAGGTCCTCAACGGTCTGTTAAGGAGCGTTAAGTTGTTGGCCGTCAACCGCACCGCCCATACGGGAGCCCCGTGTAGGGCCATACTCCGCATGATCCCCAGGTACAGTCTCTTGCAGGAAGCGTTGGGTCCCTTTAGGTTGGACATCAGTCGCGAAAGCGCGACCGATACCTGTGTCACCTTGGAGACCAAACTTCGGAAATGTGGTCCAAAGTTCCATCGGCTATCAAGTACGATCTCTAGATACTTCATCGAGGGCTTGATGCCGATGCTAACGCCTCCCACATTTATGCTGGTACCTTCAGGTAGACCGTTCCGAGGTCTGTGAAAACACAGAACCTCGGACTTGTGCAAGGCCACCTCCAGTCCCAGCCGCCGTTTCCGACCCACGACTTGAGCAACACCCGTCGTGACCTTGAGTGCTGCCTCCTGGTACGTTGCACCCCGCGCCGTGACGAGGGTATCGTCGGCGTAACGTGCTACGCCATCAGGCAGCACCCAGCCGTAGCCAATGTTCCACAGAAGCGGCCCCAGGACTGACCCCTGCGGAACACCGCACGACACATCTCGCCGAGCTGGCCCGAGCCAGCTGGGGAAAGCTATGGCCCTCTCCGAGAGATAGGTCCTGACAATGCGGCGGCGGTAGAGAGGCGTTTCGTGATACACGAGCGCCTCCCTAACGCAGCTCCATGGCAAGGTGTTGAACGCGTTGGCGATGTCAAGAGACACCGCCACCACCACCTTGCCCTGCGAGATTGCTTCCTCCGTCAGGCTCTTCACGCGCATGATCGCGCTCACTGTGGAGCGTCCCCGACGGAAACCGTACTGGTTGTCCGCCAGGTCTGGCCCCACCGTCGAGAGATGCCCGACGAGGCGTTCCGCAATAATTCGCTCAAAGAGCTTACACACCTCGTCGAGCAACACGATCGGCCGGTATGCGGACGGTGAGTTCACCGGCCGCCCCGCCTTACGGATCAGGACCAGTTTCCCCGTCCTCCACACCTTGGGAAACTGGCCCCTTTCGAGGCATGCGCTAAAGAGCCCCATCAGTCGAGGCCCGAGTTCTTCGAGGGCCAGGACCCATGCACGGCCAGGAATGCCGTCGGGTCCGGGGGCAGTGATTTTCCGGCGTTTAAGCCGGAGTACTGCCGCACCTAGCTCCCCCACCCTGACACGAGTCGTCTAAGAAAGAGCTTCGTAAATGAACGTTCATAATTTCTTGTTTAGCGGACTCAACAAGAAATTATGAAAGTGGTGCAAGATTTTGCTGAATAAATCGTTTACATATATTACAAACAGAAAAGATTTTTATTTTAGTAGGTTTGTAACGAATAAAGTCAAAAATAACTGCACTAATTTCAACAAATATTAAAATACTAACATCATCCCTTATTACCATAGGTAGGCTAAAGCTATCAATTTATTTACCACCTATGCAAAACCGGGACCAAGTAAAAAATAAAAAATCAATCACTGCGACTTTCAAATGGGTAGGTACCTACTTAAATTCCTGCGAGTAAGTACAAAAATAACAAAGAAATAAAGCTTTGGACCATCTTCAAAACTAAAATTATTATCCTGTCTCGAAAGATTCCATAAAATAAATTAGAATTTAATCTATATGAAACACGTTAAAGTTAAACCAACAAACATAACTGGGCATTATTTACGGCCTAAAGCTATGCAGAGGAAAACGTACTATAGCCTTATAATGACAAAGAATTAGTGATACCATACACATAATTCCACATGGAGAGTTAAAATTAACACCGGCTCATTTAAGATGAGGGAAATTAAAACTTTTTATCCTTTTTTATGTGGCATTTATGTCGATCGTAAAGTCCAGCTTGGTAACCCTTTTAAAAAATGTTGTTGCAGGATTGCTTTGAATATTTTGACTTTTAGTTTCTAATTTTGCTTATTATTAATTAACTGTGTGTGAAGGTCCCCTCATCATGCAGATGCCAGAACTACAAGACTCCTGTCCTGTCTGACATATATCCAAAGTGCCTGGAAATAGCCTAGATATAAAAATGGTATGGGTTTCGAATTTTTACGACATAAAAACTTTTTTGTGCCTTTGTACTATTACTATATCCTGCTATTATTATCTCGCTCTTTTTATCTTGTGTGTATAATAATAATTAAAAATCGCTAAAAAGAAAGTTCTTACGATGGATTTGAAGTAGTGTCAGTTCACTTTCGGGAATGCCCAAACTAACTAATTACCAAGGTCATAACTAATGTCATCGAAATTACAATTCATCTTAGAGACTCAATAATACGAGCATTGTGCGAAGACAGATTCGTTTGTAGCCTACTCCACAACACATACAGTATTACATTATATAAGTACTTATTACGCTATTTACGTTTATCTATTTTATTTACACACTATACACAATACACCAAACATCTATAATATATTTATTTCGTCGTACAACTTTTCGTACCTACGTACCGGAGCCATACCATACTGGTGACCCCGACGTATACCGAAGTCTGGATGTTTCCTATGTATAATATGAATGTTACAAAAAAAAGTTGAGTAATTATATCAGTTTATCTAGTACTCATAATACAAGTTCTGCTTAGTTTGAGACTAGATGGCGTTGTGTGAATTGTCCTAACATATTTATTATTTATACAATACAATAATAAATTGTTGGCCATGAATTTTGGTTTCACATTTGTATAAAAAAACTTATGTTTATATAATTTACCATACTTTAATTTAATCTTGTTTTCGATCGTAATAAAACAGTAGGTGATGTTGTTTTAACGTGAATGATTGCACTTGTTGTTTCTTAGTTGTTTTGGGTGACTAATGTCTTTATTAGACTGTTGATTGATATCCACCATTTTTGGAAGTCGTAGAATTTCATAATTACAAACAATATGATATTGGTGAGAGACTTAACGCTAACTAAACGAAACTCAAAATTTAGACTGTACTTAGAGATGTAAAGTAAAAAGTAAGCAGCTAAGTACGTTTAAAATGATTTGCACAAATTATGAAGGCAGTTAATAATGTTTTATGGGTAAAAATTAAGTGGCACATTCTCAGTCCACAATAATGAAATACATTTATTATAAAGTTTCCATTTTTGGTAAACTATAGACAATACTTATCATACGTACTACTATTAACAATACACTTCAAAGAAACTCAAAAAGAATCCAACAACGACGCACAAAAGCCGATTCTCTTTGTAATTAGAGAGCTGGTACATTCCAAGCGATCTTTTGGATCGATTACGGTTGAATAAACAATTCCTTATGGTTATTTTTTTTATTCAAATAATGTTATAAATCAAATACGCGCCGTTAACGTCCCGCAGGAGAGGTCATTTATCAGAACGACGCGGGCGCAAGCGCGAGAGACGCCATTGTATCGTCCATTAATGCTTTCTTAATTGTTATTTTATCGTATTCCAATATGGCCGACACGCGCCTGTAATTAGTCTCTGTACGATTGAATGATTTTAGCCGTTTGATTTTATTTATAATTAATGATATGGGCACCTAGCCTTCTTTAGTGTAATGAATTACAATTTGAAATGGAATTCATTGTTGTTGTGTACCTGACTGGTTCTTGTTAGAGCTTTTGTACGAAAGAGACATAGATTAGTCATATCACAAATTAAAAAAAATTAACCATAAAGTGGTAGATTATTAGTACACAATTATTGTGTACTAATAATCTACCACTTTATGGTATATGTTTTATACAAGAAACGAGAATATGTAAAGTGGTTTTAGTTGCACGGAAAAGATAAAATTGACTTTAGAGTAGGTTCTTACCTATGCAGGTTGTTTGTCAGTCATCAAGTGAGAATATTATGAAATGCCTTTTCTTAAGATTTTACTATTTAATATGATTCTGCATTTTATACCTGTTAGCTGACAAAAATATCGAAATAAAATTGGTGGATATCTGAGTATCGTAATGTAACATGACAGGTAATAAAAACGAAACGACAATAATTATCTTCTCAAAATTTATGTTAATGACCACTCAATAATAGGAGAGATCTTAAACTAAAGGCGTTTTACTAAAGTATAGATAATTAACTAAACTAACGGTTAAATCGTCTATAAAATAATCCAGGGCCATAATAATTATTATAGCCATAGAATGTTAAAAGCAATAATATGTATAACGAAACACTTCTAATTGCTATTCTATGCAAATTTTTATCGAACTTTTCGATTGGATTTCGAAATTAATATTTAAATTAGCTGTTTTAAGCAGTGACAGCTATTAATTGTTAGAAAATTACTCATCAAGTTTTTGCGCATTGCGCATCAAGTCAGCAGTCGTACATTATTTCTAGTAGGTATCGTTGCCAAAATAAAAACCGGATTTTAGATGTGGGGAGGACGCCCTGTTTTCGCAAAAACATGCTCTTCAAATCTAAATATGTCACAAACGGATGCTTAAATCAAAAGATAACCTTAGCAACCTTTCAATGTGTTTAAAAGACCTATCTAATGATATCCCAATCTCCGGGGTTGACGCAAGAAAAAAATACTAATTCTGGTTATGTGTACGGGAGGCACCCCAAAAATAAGTTTAAAGCGGTTTTCACAAATGGATAGAGAGGTTTTCGAGGGAGGTAGTATTTAATTTGTCAAACGGGCGAAGCCACGGGCGTCCGCTAGTATAGACTAAAAATAAACGAGTTTATATTGTTAACAATGCGAACACAATTCAAGTTTCTTAGGTAAAGTTCATCGGTACGGTAGTTTTCCGAAATTATGTCTCTAAATATAGACGGTTCCAAGGCTATTTGGTCTAAGCGACATTTTTTTGCGATATTGAGTTACATACATATTTGGAATCAGCGAATTTTTCTGCGTCGTTTGAACTGAGTTTCACCTTTTTATGAGCAAGTTTGTGGCGCTTGAACCCTACAGTAACTCTGCTCTCATTTTGGATGTCTTTGTTCCAACCGACACAAAATTTTAGCAATATTTTGTAGTTGGTAATTTCGACTATATGACCTTTACTAAAATCTTTGTTGTTTGTTGGTTGAATCATTTTTCCTACGACCATTTTACATATCTAATGCGTGTTAAGACATTTTACCTTATGTTTAAATACGTGGATTTGCCGCTTGACACATTTTGCATTGAAGCATAACAATAGGCTATGTCGCTTGAAACATTTTGCATTCCAACAAACTAAGAGGCCTAGTCGCTTGAACCATTTTAACTAGGCTCATTTTTTTACGTAATGACGTCTGAAACATTTCTCTTAAATTAATATTGGTGTGAAATGTTACATAAACCTTTTGTGATACATTCAAACTTTTATTGCTAAGTTTGTTAAGTCTCAATTTGAGCTATGGCTCACTGAGCTCGACGTCGTCTTCACTGCGTGCCATCCTCGCCCTGTCCTGCTCCTCGGAGACTTCAACGCTTGGAGTGTGGCGTAGGGCTCCCGGGAAACCAGGGACAAGGGGTGGCTTCTTGAGGACGACCCGAACGCGTGGTCTGGTAGTCCTCAACCGGGGGAATGTCGCCACCTTTTGGCGGCAGGGGAGGGAGTCGATCGTGGACGTATCTTTTGCGACCCCTGCCCTCGCCGACCGTATTTCAGGCTGGCGCGTGGAGGAGGGTGTGGAGACGCACTCGGACCACCGGTTCATTCGGTTCGATGTCGTGCCCCCACCTGGCCTCCCACAGCCAGTCGAAAATCGTTGGGCGCTTCAACGTCTAGACCGGGAGGCTCTCGTGCAGGCGTGAATTCCGTCGCCGGACAGGCCTGCCGATGTGGATGCCGAGGTGGAGTGGTTCAGGAGAGCCATGTCGCAAATCTGCGATGCGAAGCAGGTGTACTGGTGGTCACCGGAGATTGCACAGCTGCGCGCAGCATGCGTCTCCGTCCACCGCCAGTACACCAGGTTTCGCCGGAGGCATCGCCAAACTATCTAAAAAGTAGCAATATGTATTTGCGGAAATACTGTATTAATTATATCAAAATCCTCGCAGTAGTTTCCTTTTTATGATTTTTTTTTCGAAAAACAAACTTTAAATCGCTCTCCTGCAACTTTAAAAAAATGTCGCTTAGTACAATTAGCCCTGGAACCCTCGATATAGTTCCAACTATCCTATAGTACATTTAATCAGACCGACTACACATTCTATTAAATCTCTTTGATTAATTTGTTACATAAACTAAAATTAAATACCAGATTTATGCAAATTGAAGACTTTTATTGAAACCACGTGCGACATTAAACTTTTAACTGTGTTATTAACCAATGTTACGAGGCTATTAGTATTCGATTAGTGATTTGAAATGAGACGGAATTTTAAGTTCTGTGTTAAAAAAGCCCTTTAAGATACTAGATAAAATTGGAAAGCGTTACTTTCATGTGTTGTTTCTTTTTTAAATGAAGTGTCAGGGATGTGATAGGAAATAACCACTAAATTGATAAGAAATCGATACTTAAAAGGTGTCGACGTAGTGATCATGATTGTTGTTGAGAAACATTGTTGATTATTGTTATTTTTAAAGTAGGTACAATTTCAATTTTATAGTCCGAGACGCCCAGGATTTTAATTGGCTGTGCCATTGGCTGGCACGTAAGATTTTTTCAAAATTACAATATAGCTGCTATTTTTTGGACTTAACCCATTATAAATGTGCCCGGTGACGACAATAGACTTGCCCCCTATTACGTGGGCCAAAAAATACTTATAAATTGTGGGTGTGTAATGCACCTCTGCTGATATATGTGTGTGTGTGTGTGTGTGTGTGTGTGTGTGTGTGTGTGTGTGTGTGTGTGTGTGTGTGTGTGTATTATTTAACATTACCAGACATTTTGTAGCTTTATTGAAATGTTATATTCTTGATTTTTAGATGTATTTTATTTATTATTTTTATTTTATTTTATTTTACAATGTTAAGATGGACAAGACAGAGAAATATGTCGGAGCGGAATTATTATTCATAATATTATAATAATCAATAAACTTAAATACTAATAACTACTTACATAGCTAGTACTTTACATTCTTATACATATATTACGTCTATAAACTTACATAATATATACTACTTATCTATAATTATTTATATCTGCATATATCATAAACTAATAAAACATAAATATTTTAGTTCCTAATTTTTGACCTGAAAGTACTTCGTTTGTTGCTATAATTTGTACATTTGCCTTCTTTGTTTTCTCTATTCGTATTTAGTGAAGAACATCTCGTATATAATGTTTAGTTATCCCACTAGGTATACTTTATGTATGCTTGTGCTCAATTTACTTTTAGAATTTCAAAAAGACATTTAGCATAGATTAAGGTGTTACCACCCACGTTACTAGTACTATTTAATAAATTACGACAGTATAAAATAGCGATTTCAACAATATATGTTTAAATTAGCGCTAAAAGCTTTATTAGTATTCATATTTTATTCATTTCTATAAATATAAAGATAGATATAAACCGTTAAAGTCTTGTAAATATTGGACAATATCTCATAATTAGAAATACTATTGGCTAATATCATTGTATATTGTTTTGTCAAATAAATAATGAGCACACACAGGTTTGATTTATATCGAACAAAACTGTGTGTGTTTCTCGGAGAGGACGTTAAGCCATCGCGCGTTGGTCATACAAAACATATAGCCCTAAAAAACAAAGATCCGACCAGTCTAACTACAGAACTTCGATATCGCCCATGGGTTGTGAAGATCAGAAGGCAGTCGCTTCACGGAAAATATCGAACTTCAGCCGAATCGCAGTTAGACTGGAAAGCCGACCCCAACTATTGCGTTCGGGAAAGGCTCAGTGGATGATAATATCGAACAAAACTAGGTCTTGCCTATTTAGATTTGAACAGAGTACAATATTGCAAACTCCCTATTTATCCAATGGGCGTTTTCATATTACACGATAAGGACACACGATATCGTGACGATATCGTGGCGATATCGTGACGATATCGTCTCGATAATTTACATTCTTACCTTAAAGTTACTGCTGCTACTTACGATATCGTCACGATATTGTGTGTCGTTATCGTGCAATGTGAAAACGCCCAATATATCGACAGGTTGTTTTTGTATCTATTTACTAGACCACTTGTATTATTATATTTATCAATCAATTCCAAAGGTATGTTAGTTTCAAATCATGATCATAAATTTACCTAAAACATAATAACTATGCACTGCTATAATAAATTATGCCTACCTACATGTTTAGTTTATAAGACATTCCAGTTGGTTAAAGAGGCTCTTAAAACGAACGCCAAACGGCATATTCCTAATTTGGACCGCAGTCGTTATTGTCATGTTAATTTTAATACAGTTACCAAACCGGAGCAACGAAAAGACAATCGGAGTTTACGTTATAAATTCCAAAAATATAAAATGTGGTATGGATAAAGTGATATTTATATAAACGATATTTGAGTGTTTTACGTTCCATAAAAGGCTACTACAGATTAATCGCAATGATGTAGGTACTGTTCAGACTGTTGTCGGACAATTCAAAATTTTTATACATTTTCCAAATAAATGATTTTGATATTTGTATTTTTCTGTATAGGTACTTCGATTTCAGTGGTAATGTGTATGAAATTTCAGATGTTCAGCTTTCTAATGTTACCAAAGAATTGGTGCTACGTGATGGTTTCGTTTCGTGTGTCTTTGAATACTACCTATTTTATACCAAAGAACTTTGTATAGCAAAACACAACACTAACAAACTAACGATGAATAGGTACTGAATACAATATTCTACATCCTAATGTCCAGGATAAGAATATGCTCATCAATCGGAGTTCATTTCAGTTTATATCTGCAATGAAATGGGCTGTTAATGATGTTGGCAGCCATCCTTAGAGTGAATACACGACCGTTGCATCGATGACAGCGTTTGCTTAATCACCCTGAGATCATTCATTAGTTACGCATGTTCACTTTTTGTTTGCAACAGGTTTGAAGAGGACAAGGTATATCATCATGATGAGATTATTATCATTAAAAATATAAATACTAACATTGTAAACAGGTAAAATTTGTTCGTGGTCACGGAACCGAATCACAATTATTTTAGCACTAATTTGTAGCATGCAGCGACAAATAAGTGAAGTGAAATTACAATAATTAACAAAGAAGAGTAGCTTACGGAATATCTACCTTAGACTACTCTTCAACCCATAAATGTGCTCTTGTTATAAAATTGAGAACTAGTCAACTAGATCGGCCGGCAATAATATCTAGTGATACCATGGGCTCGTCAGCATATATTTTTAAATAACGGTTTAAACTTTTAAACCACTTTAAAATAATGTCAAATTTACTTAAATTATGTACCTACCAAAGTTTAATATTGCTTATGAGAAAAGTATGTTGGGAATAAGAAAGTCAGATAGAATAAGAAACACAGTTATAAGACAGAAAACTAAAGTTCAGGACGTAACTGTGAAGACAAGACTTCTCAAATGGAAGTGGGCGGGCCATGTCTGTAGACTAGACCACAGGAGATGGACTAAAAAGGCTACAGAGTGGATCCCGAGAGACGGGATGAGAAGACAGGGTAGACAAAGAAAGAGATGGCGTGACATATTTGGTGAAAAGGTTGGATCAGATTGGATGAGATTGGCAACGGAAAGAGAGGCATGGAGACTGTTAGGGGAGGCCTATGCCCAAGAGGCAACTTCTACATAACATTGCTTATATTTTTTAGTGTTAATTTTTTTAATTGTATATCAATATGTAGTAGTATTAAAGGCTTTGTTATTTTTTATTTTATTTATTTATTATGTTTAGTAATAGGTACCTACTAAACCTAATCATGTAACAGGTAAATGATTGAAACTCAATCTACGCATGATAATAATTTTGTCTATATCGATAAAATTAATTAAAATTTTAATTTTGAATATTTTGAATAATAAAACTGGTAAATTGGTGTTAACGCATTTTAGTAATTTATATCTTTAAGTAATAGTTAAGCGAATAAAACAAACAAGATAAGAACAAAGTCGTAAATTCAACAGGAATTACAACTGAAGTGTCAAACATATAAATTAATTTGCATAGATTAAAATATCTCTGCTCTCTAGTAACGTGATGATATTCAAATCATGGAACATTCCAAACCGCTACATTGTTCATCAATCGTTTGGAATCAAAACAATCAGATAAACACGCTATGTTAATTATTACGTTTTGTTCAGAAAACAGTCGTAGGGTATAAATCAACTGATCTGTATTTTTGTGATTAGGGTTGCCATGAACATCTTTATTCGGTTTTAAGTTCGGTTTTAAATTATAGCTAGAAACCTACTTGTGTTTCGACCGCTTATTCTCGTCGTCTTCAAAAAATCTTAGCATGTAACGATTTATGTTTTATTCATGATAACCATAACACTTATTCTGTGTCAGTCGGGTAAAAATAGTCCAATGAGAGATAAGACGTTTAAAAAACCGGGCAAGTGCGGCGTATCCACGCATAAGATAAGGTTCCGTAGTTACCCTTAAAAGCCTATATAACTCCTGAACTAACAGAGTTATACTATCTGTTATAGTTTTTCTTTAAAGTTTATTACATCATGATTTTTTTTAGGTTCTTCACGCGAACCGTTTAGATTTTAGAGAGGGATGCCTTGTTTTTGCAAAAACATGCTTTTCAGAGCTAAATATCTCGCAAACGGATAGTTAAATTTAAAAAATCGTCTTAGCAACCATTTCATGTTTTGAAAAGACCTATCTTATGATACCTCACATGATAAGGTAGACGCGACAAAAAAATATCATCCTCACTTTTCGTGTATGGAAGGTACATCAAAATTTTATTTTAGCACTTTATCGGCGTAGTAAATATACACATTATTGCCAAGTTTCATGTTTCTAGCACTTACCGTTTGGGAGGAAAGCCGAGGACGAAATATCCGTGTAAACTTAAGTATTATGGTCACCCTCTTTCTATTTCAGGACTGGACTGAGTTAATTAAAAAGTATTTTTTTTTATTTCAATCACGCGTCGTCGTGTGATGTGGGCATACGCAAATGTTCCTCAAATCCACATTTATGTAATCTTAAATAGAACATGACAATTAATGATCTGAATGAGTATCAAAGTTATATGAAATACTAATAAACGTTGAAAGATTTTTAATCAGAAGTCGTACGGTTGGACGAAATGTTGGAAATCAAACGTATTTAATTTTGCATTGCAAAATTGCAAAATTATTGCAATTCACTCCATTAATTTACTACATTATATTTTTATATACTTTATAGTACATATTATTGACCGAGCGAGCGAAGCGTCTCAGTTTGAACTCGAGGACTTTCCGATTTGGCGTTGTTTGTCTGTATGTATGTATGTGTGGCAGTTCCGGTCTACAGGCCGCATTTTCAACCGATTTTCATGAAATTCAGCACAAGTGTTCTTTGTTGCAAAGTGCAACTTTTGTCGAAGGGATTTTTCGATTGGGGGGAAAATGGGGGAGAAATGGGGGGAAAATGCGAAAATAACGCGAGGTCTACTGTTCGCAGAACTACTAGTTATAGTATAAAACAAAGTCGCTTCCGTTCTCTATGTATGCTTAGATCTTTATAACTACGCAACGGATTTTGATGCGGTTTTGCCAATGTTTAGATTATTTATCGAGGAAGGTTTTAGTAAGCGGGTGAAGCCGCGAGCGTCCGTTAGTATACTACACAATGATATTTGACAGAAGAGTGTGGAGGGATGCAAGTACCTACACATAACCAAATTTGACATCATGCACCGATGGTGAGCTCAAATACAAATTAATATGCTTTTGTACTAGGAATTAAATCTCATTGTCAATTGTCAATCTCAATCTCAATCTATGTATCTGCCACAAAGTGAAGTGACGACATCATGAACGTCACGGGAATTCACTGGATGCGGGGAGCACAATACTAAATGTTGTGGCGTTCGTTGGGGGATGCCTAATGCCCCACAATGGGCGCCAAATGGCTTGTAATGATGAACCAATTCTACATAGGAAATCGAGGAAAGACACGAAGGGGTTAAGTGCATTTTACATTTTATAACTTTTCTATTTAAAACAGTAGTTCTGTAAGTTATGATCTTGTGTTGAAACTTGAGTTCAAAATTACATATTTCATATTAAAAAAATAAGAAGGAATAAACTAATTTTAATGTAGAGTTTTATGATATTAAGTATTTCCACACGTTATTGGTATTCTGATATGACAAATGGCTAGTTATATTCTAAGGTGGAAACTCCGAGGTCGTTTTTAACGTTTTAATGATAAACGAGGATTGAAAAAATGTAACGATTGGCGATCCCGACGCAAATTGAGGACGCAAGATGTCTCTAATTCTTATTTATGAGTTATTCGCTTTAATGCACGTTAATAGTTCACCAGAATATATATTCTTTTGATGTTGATTACACCTATTTATTTGTGTATTCTATATTAGTTTGGATCATTCTTAAAAAGTTGTTATTTTAAATGTGTATCTCGGATGAATTCAGCTAAATCGTTTAATTTGAAAATAATTAATGAGTGTATATTCGTGATTAAGGGTTAATAAGATCAAAGCAACGTTAGCTTACGTCTGGATGTTTGCTGTCACAGTTCACTATTTCTTTGCTAAGCAGCTAATATCGTGTAGTTCGACTGACATTATAATGTTAAGTATTATTTGTACCTACGTAATTTAATAACAATTTTCAAGTTTTAATATTTCTATTGACTATGTTAATAATATATAGTTATCATTGCTCATTGTCTTTCAAGCTTAATAACAGACGTGGGTTATTCTTGCTTCATTAAGCTTCCTAATTTAAACTTCTCGCTAATTATTGATAATTATTAGCAGTTACGAACAATTAAGAGTACAGAACAACCCGTGCAATACTGCCAAACAATTTAGGGCTGTCGACAAATGTAGTGAACAATAAGATGTTAGATAATATGTATTATATTTATTTTCTTAAAATAACTATGCTATCTACTAACAAACTAAAATACTAAATGAACAAATCAGGGGTGAGGGCTCATCAAGATCTCTAGGACCTTTTATTTTAAGGCTGCTACATACATTGCCGGGCGCCCCAGGAGCACTTTGATGTATTCCCAGATCTAAGTCATCTTCCACTGCATGCAGTTGTCCTATGGCATGCGGATGAGACTGGTAAACACACCTTATCAAAGGCATCATAGGCTACCAGAATTAGGTGGGATCAATGATGTTACCGGTGAGAATGGGTTAGGTTAATCCACAAATTCAATTCTGTACTTTGTCCTTGTCCATAACTTTGGGTATACTATCTTTAGTGTGGCATCTGATCGTATAAGGAAAGGTTATTATCATATAACTTTGCCTTAAAAAAGACGACGGTTATGAAAAAAATCACTGATTCACTAATATCTTCAGAAGAGGTCTAAAATTATGTATCGAGCCCTTATAATCGGAATATCCAATTAACTTTATTGGTCCTCGCAATGAGAGAATGCGAGAAATGACCGCTCCAATCTCTGGAAGGCGACAATTGTGTTCGGAACAATGCTTGCTCGTGGTTTTTAAATGGATGTAACAATTAATTCACAACAATTAGGTGGTCGACGCCCGCATTTCGAAAGTTTTATAGACATACACATTTATAGATAGGGCAAAAATCTAAATTTACGTTTAACCAAATGCGCCGTATGGAAATAAATGTCTATATTTTTTACTGTAGAAATCTATATTTCTACAGTAAAAAATACTCATACTCATACTCATACTCAAAAAATGGTTCAAAATCCTCTTTTCGTATTAAATATTTCTTCTTTTTCCAACAAATGAAACATGTATATATTTTATATTAATAATATGAATTTGTTTTTATACTAATTAGGTAGTTATTTTATAGTTATTACAATAGCTTAAGTACTTTATTAAATGCTGCCTTTTGAACTATGGTACCTTGTATTCGTTAAATCAGAATATTATTATCTTAATACACATTAATACAGTCTTTATTAAATTATTAAGGAAATACTAACTCATGGACGTTGACATCAATAAAATCAGTAAACGTAACGCATTTATTCATTCATCAGTGTCTCATTGACGTTCCTGGCAATAACTATAGAAATTTATTTTCAACACCTGCTGAAACGGGCATACCAAATAGTGTTCGACCGTATTATATGAACGAATAGCGTATTGAAACGATTCACTGACTGTCACTGGCAGCCATTCTCAACCTAGCATGGATATAAATGGTAGCATCTCAAATTGGAAATTTAACTTGTATTAAAGAAAACAACACTTTTTCAGAATAATAAAAGTTTATAAATTAATCATACTTCAAATATTTTTTACAACTTAAAGAATTGTTTAAAATAATATTTGTCAAAAAAAAACAGTTATATACACACAAAGATATTTAATATATCGATTTCAATTTCAAAAACTTGTCAATGTTTTTAATTTTGATGCAAGACTGCAGTATAGTTGACCGTGAATAAATATGGATTTTTAAAACTCTTTCTTGTCTGTGTACTCTTTCGGAGAGAAGTACGTAATTTATTATATGCAGTGAAATTCTGATACAAAGAAAATAATATTTATTTAATTCTTAGTTCATTTGCATTAAATTCAAGCAGAGTGCCTCATGCTAGGTATGTGCCCACATACCTGCTATTTCCATCTTGACCTTTCTAATCAATTAAGCTCTGTGGCCGATCGACGCTGTCCGTACTTAACGCTTTATATCGCACATTATTGTCGTGATTAAAACTCTAATTGACCTATAGTAAATCACAATTGACTGCCTTTGTCTTGTTATTAGTATTGTTTGGATAGAGAGGAACTGCAATGACGGCAATGTTGGTATTTTAGAGTGATTTATTCGAAGATTTCATTAGCATGTATTCAGTCTTACGTTAACGGAGTTATACATTAAAGGTTACATTTGGGGTTCATAAAAAAACAAACTAAAACGTGTTTATAATTATAACTTGCATCTTCTTGAACATGGCTAATTATTTTATACATTGTATGAATATGAAACGTTATAGATATACGATCTGGTCTGATTTCGATGATATTAATTAAAGCTCGTCAGATTTTGCCATACCAAGAATTGTGGTAATTAAAGCCATGCCCCCGTGACACTTGTCGTAATTAGGTTAATTATACGATATGCTTTATTAGTGAATGTTCCAATTAATGAGGCTGACATAAGGTGATGGCCATTCAATCTAATTGATAGCATTGACAGGTCTGGATAGATGGAATCGTTCTATTGATGATTTAAAATGCTGAAGAGATATTTTTTGGTTAAACGCGCAAATCTGGTACAATTCATATTTTTTATTACTGATTATTTTTATGATTGAGTTTAAACTATAAGTTAACGGTTTTAATAAATAAATAAAAATTAAAACTATAATTTACAAAATGAATTTATATAGATTAACAGACATTACAATCTTGGAAAAAAAGTAAAAAAAAAAAGAAAAACTTCTGTTAGTTTCCGATATATTGAGAGGAAAAGGCTAACTATGTTATCATTATTAAAATTTGATATCGATCTTTTTCAGAATTAAAGTGTACAAATCTAAATCCAATTTCCAGTGTATAAAATATAAATCCCTGTGAAATACTTGTGAAATAATGCATTATGGTTATGACAATTCTACTGAATTAGATAACTACATGTATAATATTTAAGCACATGTAGGTACACTTGAATAGTGTAGGACTTACAGTGAATAGGTATATTTAATGTATTTTAAATTCTGTAAAACTAAACATTATACCATAAGAAAGCTTTATAAATGTAGCCCAAAAGTAGCACTACTTGACTGATGTATTTGATTTTGTTTGTGAATATTAATTTGTAGAAGTTGATCTAAAGTAAGTGCAAAATAATCTCCGCAATGTTGACTAACATGTTACTGTGTTATTCTTATATATTATTGTGAAAACATTTTATTGGAAATACAATATTTGTTTGATACAATATTTTCTGTACTTACCATAGACTATAAATCAAGTAAAGTATCTAAAACTAAAAGCAACTATTATTTACTTATGATAATATTTAAGAAGTCACCACGTATAAAATTATTTTGAATAAATATACCTAGTATGAAAAATTGTATAGATAGTTTAAAAAAAAATCTTGTTTGACTATACTCAATACAGTGGTGATGTAACAATTACTATTCCAAAAGAAATTTCACTATCTGCCGGTTTCTAAATTGATAATTTGAAGTTGAGCATCTACTGAGAATGCCAAATGTCAAAATTCAGAAACAAATTTTGACATTTGACGTGCTCAACGGATGCTTAACTTCAAATTATCAATTTAAGAACCGACCGTATCTAGGGAGTTCGATTTTTGCTGAGCTCGTGGCTGCTGGCTGGTTTCTTTTTAGGTTACCTCTGGCGTTAAAAATCAGGTTCCCAGATACTCACAGTTCTTGTCCTGCACCTGGAGCTAGGAATACCTAGTTCTTCTGTGCGGGACTATCAACTAATCAAGCATTACCTTGACATTGGCGATATCATCAATGAACATCGATGGAGCCACGTTTTTAAAAAAAGAAGAGGAAGACTGTATCTATTATAGTGATATCATTGGCACACTTACTTTAAATTCATTTCTCACGTTGAAAGTGTGTTGCTGTTTATTTTGAAACCTATAAAACAAAGATGCCCACGTTCCCCATTAAATACTATAATAATATTTGATTTTACGTCGTTCAAAACAGAATTTTATGTAATACATAAATCATTGATTCTTGTCAACACTTTCGATTAAATCGCGAAGGTCGTACTCATAGTCGGCAATATTCAGTGTATTATAATAATCTGGAGTGCTTCCGAAATAGATGTTAAACTCATTATAAGTTTTCCTGACCCGATAAAAAATAGAAAACGAGTCATCGATGTTACAATTATGCAGAATTGTGTACAAGTTATGTGAGATTATGTGTAAATCTTTTTATGTTTGGGATTGAGTGATTTAGAGGATTGATGTTATTTTAAATAGATTATGTTTTACGTCTATATGCTTGCGTCAGTAATTGGCTGAAATTAGAACGGAGAGATAATGTATGTTGTCAGTGTGAAGTATTTTGATTTCTTGATACCACTAGAGATCTATATCTACTGTAAGTCGTTATCACTAAATGCCTTATTTTATGTATATATACCTACATAACGTACTTAAAATTACACCATTTTACCCGAAGGAATAGGCAGGGGCATATTATGTCATATTACATAATATAATTATGTACAATAATAATAAAATCAGTGCCTCTGAGACATCTCTGGCATGGAGAATGGTTGGTGTCACTGGTGAACGTAAACTCCAGAAGATTTAAAGATTTACTTAAGATTACTAAATAAAAACGGAACGAGCACTTTGCTTACATAGTATACTCGTAGGTACCTAATGAAATAAGTAGGTACCTACTTAGATATCCTAAATTTAGGGGTTATGTATGAATATACTTAGACTGCGAAATTAATGAGCATTTATAAAAAGGTAATGACTTAAGATGTCTTTGATTTTGCAATGATTGAATAAATTGAAATTGAAATTGAGTGCACTTAGTGCAACCATAAAGTATTTACCACACTATATTAATTTATAAGATAAACAATAAATAATGGTCTTTCAACTGGTACAATAATCACTGAATCACTGAAAACGGAATTGAAGAAATCACAGGATCAGTGAATCAGTGATTATTGTACCAGTTGAAAGACCAAACCGAAAACAGATTAATTAATAACTGTTTATTAATTAATCTGTTTTCGAAAATTATTCTATTGAAACAAAACTATTATTTAATCATCCAAATTGATGCCCTTTAGAGAACTTACAAGCTTACCAATATTAACTTTACGAGATCGGGCGGCGGCGCCAATATCGTTTTGCTGCCGGCGTCCGCGCACGCCTCGACACCGCCCGCCCAACTAAACGCTTAATAAAATACGAAACTTATCAAGATTTTCACCTCCCTAATATCTATAGTTAAACCTTAAAGCTCAAGAAGTGAAGTGAACAAGTGTATGTGCAAACTAATCATTTGTAAATGAATGTGTGCGTTTGGTGCTAAACTGTTTTTTTTTAGCCTATTGTAATGTTACTATGTGTAACTTATATCCTGTTCAACAACAATTGACAGACATTTGGAGGGCTCGGGTATGTATCTAAGCAGTTTGTAAGTACCATATAAAATGAGTGTTTTGTTCATATTATTGTCTTTACTGCAATGTCAATGTCCTTTGCATCAATAGGCAATATACTTCCACACGCTGTTAATGCTCTTAAAAAATATAGCAGGCTGTGTAGATGCTTTTGTATGTATCGTGGCCGAATTCACTAGGGCTGCCTACATTAGTTAGTGTTTATCGTATGTACCTACATATGTTTGTCAAGATTGTTTTGTTTCTTTTTATTTTTTTTATTTTGTGTGTTTTTATTTTTATCAATAAATTTTGTATTAAGTTTTCCTATAACAAAGTCTTGGCAAATGCTGTAAAATTGTTAGAGTTGTATAAAAACTCAATAACTAATTAAATAAATATTAAAGAGGCGATTCACCCCAATGAGTACGAGACGCCCAGGACCTTAATTGGCTGTGCCACAGCGGCTAGCACGTTAGATTTTGTTGCCTTCCATCAACATTTCATTCAACGGGTTTCAAATTTAGTTTTCAAAATAATAATATAAATATGTATATCCAAAATGTCCGAATTAATTTAATAAAATAAGCAGATTTTATTAAATTAATTCGGCCATTTTGGATATAACCCACTTTCTAAAGTGCCCGGTAACGGCAGTAGGCTTGCCTTACGTGGGATTACAATACTGGCATATTGTGGGTGTGTAATGCGCCTCTGCCTGCTCCTTCTGCGATATAGACGTGATATGTGTGTGTTCATCCCAATGTGAAGATCATAGGCGAGAATAAGGCTATTATTACATTAGTAAGTATACTGTAAATACCAATTTGTAAGAACACGTCACAACCAAGGTTTAAAGATAATTTAAAAAATGCAACGTGAACGTTGATATGTATAATGGATCAATAGGGTCTCCCGTCTGGAACGAACCTTTACCAGAATTATTCACCAGCAGGTTTGATTAACTTTAAATACTATTTACAACACATACTAAACTGTACAATATTATCGTATAAAATCTAACAGCACTCGGCGATAATTGCTATTGTTGTCCCTACAAATTACAATGAAAGATTCCATTGATAAACAAAACAATAACAATTTCTGAAAGTATAACTTACAATTTTTGAAATTAAGCTTTTGATACGTGCAATCAAGGATTAATAGTTAATAATCAATTGTAATAGCCGTAATACCTGGTAGTTAAAATAAATATTTTATTACAGATTACTTTTGTTTAAAAAAATCTTGCGATCCCATAAATATTTGCTTGTGTTAGGAGTTGGATTACGCCAGTAGTTTCCATAATCACCACCCGGGGACTAATTCCTTCGCCACTAAAAAACTATTGTGGCATATTTTAAGCCTTTTGTTACTTCCGATTAAATGGAAGTAAGCCTAAAATGGGACTAGGTCTGTGTTTAAAAGGTAGGTCTCCTTTCGTCCGGGAAGGAAGCATAAAATGTGAATAGTAAGTTCTTTCTTGTTAATTTGTGCAGTGTCTTTTTCGAATAAATTTAGATGAACAGCAGAAAACTAATCACCCCTCAATTTATAAGCAGCAGATAAATTTCTTTTTACCGCAAATATTTTTATCCTGCAAATTAACCAATTGTTTAAAAATACTAGTACATACTAGAAATAATTAAAAAATATATCTACATCTATAGTGTGTTGTATTTTTATTTCAAATGTGTCCAAAAAGATGTTTAACGTACAAAAATATGATTTGCGAAATAACTTAATAAAGTCTTAGGGCTATCCAACTTGGACATTGTTTAGGTTAGCTTAGCTTACCGTATAAAATCTGCCACTGGAAATACGTTCTGCTTGTAACTAGAGACGCTCGGCAACGGACATTAGAGCGGCCACGGCCTTAGGCCGCGGAAGGCCTCAGGGCGCTTTTGACGAGCGTTCTTTTCGCTGTACAACGGACCGTCGCGTCAGTCGCTTTGAGGGGAGGTCGCGGTGCATTCGGCGTACTTTTTTCGCCGGACTTGCGTCCGGTGCGTGTAAAAGCATTAATTATAAATCGTACACCACCGTGAATCCGGTGAACACAACGGTCCGTTGTCCGGCGGCCTTGTAAAACAGGCCTCAGGCGTAGTACTTCTCTGGGGGTTCAGGCAATCTCTCATGGGGCGTTGTGAACCTGTAGATTGGCTATTCTCTAAGTCATGACTTCATCCAGGCTTCCTCCTTATATCAAATAATACCACAAAACCCACTGGCAAATATTCGCCTTATAATACTAGTGTGACAACTTTCTACACGTAACTAGGTATACATTTTCGTGATATTAATAATATTGATATGACAAACGGTTGCTAAATAAGCTCAGTAAAAAGCGGCTCAATATACACTTCCATTCTTATCATTATAACTTATTTTCTCACTTCCAATTTTCTAAGAATCACGGTAATGAGATTCTACACGCCGCCGCTCCGCCGAAGTCTCACCGAGCAAATACCTTTGTGTACTCAGTGCACTCCGGTAGCTGCTCACTGTTTGCTGTCGACCTGTTAATTAATAACTCGGAGCACAGTGTATACACTGCCTTATTACCAGTAAAATCTCACAAGTCACGAGTATTTTCAACCAACTCGAACCGGTCTTCAGTTTCGGTACTCGACTTCTAATCACTTGGTAATGGACATAAAGTTCTGACTGTAGCTAACTTATGTATAATACCGATTATTATTAATAAAAGCGCAATGCACCAAAGTCACATTTAAGTGCCTCACCTCACACCTGTATTAGTCGCACTAATTTGAATACAAAATTCATGACTACCTTCAATACAATGTTATTTATCATTACCATACCCATTTAGCTTCGCACCCGAGCGGTCTATAATTACAGCCGGGAAAAAATGTAACTTGAAGAAACGCGATGGCAACTAATGGCCTGAAACTAAATTTTAATTAATGTCGCGTTTTACGAAATGAAAGTGATTACAGAAATAACACGACAGGTAGGCGATAGTATGTTCAGGTTCACCCCCTCTCCCCCACTCATGTTCGACAATTTACGACATAGTAATTATGTATACGTGTTTAGGCACCTTCGAATTTACCGGCAGCGTAATTTTGGAAATTAAAAACGGTAAGCTTCAATCGGGCGGTTGTATCTAAATGATGGATTAACCTCGCGTTTTGATGTAGATCGATTTATTTGGCCGGCAGCCAGTAATTATTCTTTATCGCCGTACGTGTGGTGAACACAATTAGTTATTGATCAGACGGCAATTAAGCCCAATCGATTTTGTTTGTTGAAGTTGAAGAAAATTGTTTTAGTTGGACGTTTAATCGACGTCGTTTTATTCTTCTAATGGATTTTCGGTCATTTGAATTGACCTCACCGCCCCGTTATTGTTCGATATAAAACAATATTTTTAAGCTTCTGGCAATAGAATAACAATTTACTTATTAACCATGCCTATTGCTTTAATTTATCTCTCTATTATTCTCTTATATTTGTTTTTTTTTCTTAAAGGAGTGAGTATACGTAATCAGGATAACATGAAGTTTAACTCTCGGGAGTAATTGGCACAGTCTAGCTTGGGGCGTCAGCAACACCTCCAAACGTATCATACCGTTTTAATAATGAGCTGGCTTGAGATCGTGAAACAATAAATTGCAAAGCTTGGAGGCTTCGTGCACGAGACAGCTATCTTACGAGCATTATGCATTGGGTTCCCGAGCCTGCGATAGCGGGCTATCATCTGTGAGATTGATAGGAGAATAGCCCCACGGCTACGTGGGATTTGGACGCGCATTGTAAAACAAGCCTCTTGTACACTTTGTAGCGCATGAATTCATTAAAAATACGCGAGAACTGTTTTACGATCCATTTTAAGTACCCAGATAATTTGGGAGGCATTCGGAAGTTGAAGATTATCACCGTTTAGCTTTCGTATTGCTTAGTGTCAATGAACTTTACAACTTTCAGTTCACTTTGCCTTTTCCAATCCTACTTTTAATTACCTTATTGACGTATTATTATATGTATTGACTAATCGTCATTATCATCATCGTTTATATTAAGCGATTAGATAAGATTTAAGCGATAAGATAGTTTTTTTTCATTGACGTCTGCTTTCTAATCTTCTAGTCTAACTGCGATGCGACTAAACTTCGATATTTTCCGTGAAGCGACTGCCATCTGAAATCCACAACCAATGGGTGATATCAAGGTTCTGTAGACAAGTCGGATTTTAAAGGGCTCCAACTACCCGTAACGACTGCCATAGATGTTCGACGAACGACTAGAAGTTGCTTAACCTTTGCAATGTATTAACCTAGTCAAGTACCATTATACATCAAAAAGGGTGTTACTTAATTGGTTAGACTTACTCGTAATAATATATTAATGCCAGTATGTGTCAGTAGGTTACACTGAGACCCCTCCGTGCCTCGGAGAGCACGTTAAGCCGTCGGTCCCGGTTGTCATACGAACATCTACGGCAGTCGTTAGGGGTAGTTGGAGCCCTTAAAAATGCGACCGGTCTAACTACAGAACTCGTGGGCGACCACGTGTTGTGAAGGTCAGATGGCAGTCGCTTCACGGAAAATATCGAAGTTCAGCCGAATCACAGTTAGACTGGAAAGCCGACCCCATCTAAGTTGGGAAAAGGCTCGGTGAATGATGTGTCAGTAGGTTACTAGCAGTTCAAAACCTGCCACACAAACTTTTAATGGAAATCTTTAAACAACAACTAATATAATAATAACAACATTGAGATTACAAACTCATTAGCACACCTGAACATCAAACCTAACGTTATCGGACGATCGTCCCAAATTAGCTTGAAACTTTCCTTAATTATGGAAGTATGATTAAGAAAGTGTAATCACGAAAACAAAACTCTTATCAATACACTTAGAATTTAGTGGGACATGAGATAAATAATATTATAACCATTAATATTATTAACAAGTACAATACGCTCTTACAGATATTATTATATTCCAATAATCAGCCTGTTTCCATAAATTCAGAAACATATTTTATTATAAACATACGTCATAATAGTTTTAGATAGTAAGTATAGTTTGTAGTTTGTTTAGGTTTTTCTTAATTTAATTTTCCTGTTCCAAGTAATAATATACGTCCACATTGACATTCAAATCAACAGGATGACGATATCAAGTGTGAATATTTCAAAAAAGTTGTTTGATTTAGTTTTGTATTTCAAAACAAAGAGTTTGCTTAAACTAGTTTTAAAACATTAAGATTATTGAGGACATCAGTTTTTGTGATCTGTGTGTCTAGTACCAGTTCCTTACATTAATTTGCTCGAAATACGTTTTCGTATTCCCCATACATTTCACACCAGCGCCCCTTGCGGTAACGTCAGGGAACTAAGGGAAATTAACGTTAACTTACTTTACTTGTTTATAATTTCTATCTTAATATTTTAAGTTGTTTGATTGTTAGATTTTAATTTGTGGTGAGCCTTCAACCTAGTTACTCTTGTCCTATTACTAATTTCACTAACCAATAGCATGTTTATAAAATCGTATTGATTGTCACAGCCTACTGTGCGGCTTTTCTACACAACTAACTAAAATGAACACGGAATATTGACTGATTTTGTTGTAAATTGTAATTACTACAGAGAAATTATATCGCTTTCCTGCGAATAGAAATAAACATACAATAAAAACGACTGCTAGATATCAGTACTAAGAACTGTTAATGAGTATTATGCCTAGAACTTACTCTTAATTTGTCTCTTCGTAATACGAGTAAAGCCGCAGTAGATGTTGCAAGGTTAATTCTATAAGACTGGTGAGTGGTGCCTTTTCCAGTGATTTATATTGTAAAATGAGTTAAGTAAATGTTTTATTCTATCAATCGATTAATGTAATAATATATATAATATATTTCGGCAAACGGAGTAATAGCTAAGAGTCTCGATCAACACCTCAAGAGACTCTCGTTAGATTGTTGGATCAAGAGTCAGATTCAGAAAGCTGTTATCCTCGACACGTGCCATATTGTTAGGTTTCTCAGTCTCTAGCCTCTACCGCCGGTAGTTTGGGTCCTACTCCGCTACTATTTTTTTTTTTTTAAATGTATTTGTGTTTTTTTTATAAATTTATAAAATAAGAATGAATATACGAATATACCCAAATGAATACACGATATATAATATTATAATTTGTTTTATTTCAAGACTCATGGGGTTAGTAACAATGCTTGCTTAGCCTATGTTAGTAGATCAAATTACACAAATTACACATTTTTACAATTGGTATTATCCATTAATGTTTATTAACAGAGACGTTTGCCGCCGCAACAGTGTCGGAATGTTATAGCTTGAAGTGAACAAACCGTCGAAAAATAACTCCTTTCGGCCACACTTTCGGATCCATAAACAGACGCATCTTACTTTGCGACATTAAGAATTTAAACGCATTATAGTCACACAGGCGTCTAATCGATATTTTTTAAGTATAACTTTCTCCTCTGTTTTTCTCTGAATATAATTCGCTATGACTCTAAGTATTCTTTTCCAAAAAAAAAAAAACAGTCGTATTTGAATGTTTTCTAATTATTTGCTACTTTGTTTTTACGTATTACGTGAGGTCAACAAAGTTATAGCATTATAATATTTCTCTGACTAACCCTTTGAGGAAACAGAGGTGATTATAATGTGTTGGTATGTTGATGGTAGAGTTAGGCTGGAAACTACAGGGCCAACCATACCAATAAGAAAAGGCGTACGGTAGGGAGACCCACTTTCGCCAACTATTTTCATAGCGGTGCTGGAGTCTATCATTAGGAAGCTTAACTGGGAAAGGGTTGGCATACGTGTGGACGGTCGTTACTTGAGTCACTTGAGGTTCACCGACGACATAGTCCTGCTTTCGGAAAGTCCGAACGTACTGTAGGTAATGATAAATACTCTACATGAGGAGAGTGATAGGTGGGTTTAGAAATAAATCTATCCAACTTAAAGATCGATCTAAAAATATTTTATCTCAACCGATCTTAAAAGGAAGGATGAAGCATATCGTCATGAAGACGAGGACAGACGCGAAAACAGGGAAAGTGGTACCATTCTATTTAAAAAAAATCTATATTGGTTCACCCACTCGAAAGATATAAGGTAACTAACATAAAAAAATAAACAGTCAAATTATGCACCTCCTCGTTTTTGGGAAGTCGGTTTAAAACAAGTACCTACCTAATAAATTCAAAACAAGCCATGCATTTAAATAAGTTTTAACTTGGTACAGATTAACAAGCACATTCGTTACTTAACCACATATTTTTGAAAACATTACCCCTAATATAACATGGCAGTTACAAATGTTTCGTAAATTAAACAAAAGTACCTGAAAAATTAATGAGCACAGTAAATAATAAAAACACGATACAACTAAAAAAGTAATTTAGTCCGTAATAATTTCGTCACAATAACAAATCCACTTTCTATTGTAATTACTTTTATAAACGCCAATGGCCATAATGACCACTCATAATGTGAGTGCTGCTTCTATTGCGTTACTGTAACTCATTAGGGGTCAAAACGAAATTACCTAAAGTGTGACGGAATCTGATAATGTTCTGATTTTAAGAGGCCATATTAGAGCGTGCCGAATGTTACATACGACACACGGTAATGATTCAGATCGTGTTCTGCACTTAAATTTCTTTTAATATACTTATGCAGTACAAAATATTTTTAGTCTAAGCTATGTAAATAGCATTATTCACGACGCCTGCCACCATTCTTTCCAATCCCGAAACAATCAGAATTATTATACACTTAAAAATCTTTAAATACCGAAAATGGTAATAGAAGCTTCCCCTATTTATGTGCCAGTAACAAATCTGCTTAAATATAGTCACATAAATACATCTTTGTTCTATACGACTTTGGTCTAGACTTTTGAACTTTAAACAAAGTCGACTTTATTTAAAGTTCAAAAGTCCAAAAATATTTGTAGCGTTTGTGGAAATTAGTGACGTTTCCCTGTTTTCAATTTTTAAATCCTTTTTTTAATGAATACCAGTGCCCGCAGGTTGTTATAGTGAGTTTTTATTAACATTAAGCAATATCCGGTCTTTCAGACGCATCGACTATCGACCAAAAATACTACATTAGTCATTACCCTGCATCTGGGCGATTCATTTCACACCGAGCAAATTATGGACCGGCAAAGTTACATTAGTCGTTACTCTGTATATGGGAGCTCCCGCATGCGGGGAAACGACCAGTTATCGACCAACTTATAGGAGCCATTAGGAAGACCAATTTGAAAATCAGATAGGTAAGTAAGTATACAAACTGATGCTAAGAATAACGCTCGAAACAACAGCCTGGGTTCATCAAGTATATTAGCAGAAGCATTTACTTAATCACCTGTTACGACGTCATAAGACTTTCGATAATTTATTCGCGACCGTGTCAGTACAACACTCTCATGTACATTATATTCTTTCTTCTATTAATACAGTTGACATTGGCATACACTTAAAAGTCATGTTTCTATTCACTATTATAATGAAATATGTCGTATTCTTTGGAAAGATTAATTGTCTGTACGTGTTTTTAGTAATGGTGACTTTATTTTTTGATTGAACTAATAAGTATTTTGCTTCCTTTGTTTAACTTGAATGAACTTCTAATAGTTCATGAGGAGTACGTAGTGGGTATCTAAATATCACTGAAGATTTATATTAAAGTACATAAATAACCTATTTTTATATTCTACTTAATGGCTGAAGAGTGCTCCTGGATCTTTTAATTTTTATTCTATTTCTCATCAACGTTAGAGATAACTCTAGTATCAAGTTAACACTGCCCATGGATAACTAAATTTAATAGTTTCAATCAACTATAGTCAAACATACTGACAAGACTGAGATATTAAAGAAACCCAAATAAAACCTGCACGTGGTGCACTTTCTGAAAGACAAGAAATACTCAGGAAAAGATTTTAAAATTACTAATAGAAATCCTTCCCCCTTTATTAAGTGGGACCAGTCCAACACAATGGTTTGCGCGCGTGTGTGTGTCTGTGTGTGTGTGTGCGTACGTGTTGTATGTGTGTATATGTCTTATAATTTGGCAAAACAAACATGAATTCTTCAAATACACACAATACGCTTGCACCAGAGAAGAGGATTACAGCTTGACGGTCAAGCCATAATCCTCATTAACTTATAGCTGTAACGCCGAAACTATAATACGACTATTTTTTTTTACATGTACGACTATTTATGACTATTTCATGACTATTTTTTAGCGTTGTCAAAATTTGTTTTCATTGAGATTTCAAATATGAGGATTACAGCTTGAAGCACACAAATAACCCAGGTAATGTAATAAGCTAGTAGTGACACGCAAGCAACACACAAAACAGTAAGATCTTTAATCTAATAACAGACGACGATGATTACTTCTCTTAGGCTTTCTTTTATATTTATAATTCATATTTAATGATCGACATTAATGGCATTGCTTTAGGCCGAAGTTGTACGCACACTGACCAGTATTCCTTGAACTCTTAATTCGTTCTCTCTTACCTAGTGACGTCTAAATTTAGAAGGTAAAGGGAAGAGGAGGGTGTCTGAACTATATGGTTTTATAAACACGTTAATTTCAGATTTAGGTGGTTTCGTGATTGTATTATGGAATCATTCTATTGTAGTAAGTAGGTATAATAAAGTGCAGCATGATTTTGTAAACGAGCGTTGACTGGCGTTATACTGGTCTTTTTATCACTCGTAATACTAGGCGCCACGAGCTGACTGTAACTCACCGTTTCGTAAGAGATGAACTAAGTTTAGCAAGCGTGGGTTATCCTATGGATAGGAGATGATCTGAGACTCATCTGGCCTGGAAAAGCACGTTAAAAACTGTCCTGTCCTGTTCTGGCCACCATTTTTCATTTTATACAAATTTAGCAAAAAATTCGACCTCTAGTTCCCTATTATTCACCCTAACAATATTTTTGTACTATCTTTTTTTGTTTTAATGCTCTAACAGTTAAAAGCGTAGCTACTGTTTTTTATGCAGAGATCGAAGATGGAAGAAGTGGAACGTGGGGCCGCCGATAGGGAAAGAAAGAGGGTGAGTACCTACCTTCCCCCTGAGTGACAAAATCTATGGCAGCAGCGTCAGTGTCAGCAGTCAGTGATAATTATAATACTAATTCAAAATCATCAAATCAAGTTTCAAAATCGTTTATCGCATAGGTAATCAATTTTCTAACACATACTTTAAAATAAACACAAACCATGTAAGCATAGTATATTTCAAAAATATCGAGGTATTATCATCAACCACACAAATATAACGTTATTATACCAATTTAATTTGATGAATCCTAAACGACATAAAATAATGGATTTATATTAATTTACTGATCCGAGAAAAAAATAACACGCTCTCGAGCATCGTCCAACTGTTCAGTCTTTGCCTATTTGCTTGATTTTTTAATATACCGTGAGACACTTTTAGAGGGCATAAAATACAGACATACAAATATTTACACACCCACGTTACAAAATTATGAAGATAGTATCATGTCTTATAACCTAATTTATTTCACATAACTTTAACTCAATCCTGGTTTGTTCATAAACAACCTTAATTCTGTCATCGGTCACATGGGTGAAATAAAGACAGCTGAAAAATTTTTAGTTGACATCGGAAAAATAATATTCTTTTTGCAATTAAAACATAAGACACTCTAAAAATAATCCTGGTACGGAATATCATGTAGCGGAGGAGAAATATCATTAACTTATACAGTAGGGCAGATGCGCCAATATTCTATTATTACTGAGTTTTCAACGCGAACGGCA
Organism: Nudaria mundana; assembly: GCA_963556515.1. Taxonomy (NCBI): domain Eukaryota; kingdom Metazoa; phylum Arthropoda; class Insecta; order Lepidoptera; family Erebidae; genus Nudaria; species Nudaria mundana. The sequence continues at coordinate 8,011,644 of OY748304.1, read as the reverse complement.
CGAGCATTCCTGACTATTTCTATAACCCTAAGATGAATCATTAAATAATAAAATCCAAAGCATACTTAATGCTCAACAACACATAGAATTCTATTCACGATCGCGTATTAACTAACACATGCGCACTCTCGCTAATCAGTTTCAGATCCATTAGATCCACAGCATACCTCGTGTTACTTCTCAATCGAACGCGGCGGCAGTGCACACTCATGCGCAACACCTATACATCAATGGGCGTCCTAATTGCGAACGTGTAAACATACTTATATGTGTTTGTGATTACTGTAACAATGTGCGTGATTCCAGCCACCTTATTAGAAGCACTTTAAACAAAAATACAATCCAATTAGAACACTATTTGGATTTGAAATTGGGACGGTTAGAATTTGACAGATGGGATACTATAAATAAGGGAGAGTTGTGGTTTGCGTGCATGAGTTTTGTTTTACACTGATACAGATAAATGTAATGTCTACAACTTATTAGTTACAAAATGTCATTTCGTTTGATGCATCCACTTCTACTTTGTTAAAGTTGGCTGCATCTACTGGATTATTTGCAGGCGTAAATTAGATTCACGTGCGATTTAATGCATCCCGCAAGTGTTAGTGTTCCAGTTCGATAATCTTCGACTGGGGAATGGATCAGGCGGAGATGATTCATAATATTCTGATCTATTGTTGGCTTGCATATCACAAACAGGAATTATAATAAAGACCATTGAATTATTATAAATCTACCAGCATTACCTAAAACTAGAACTTTTGTACCTATCGGTACATCAATCAAATTTAACTAGGTCAGAAATTTCTCCACCACAACAAAATGCAATTCCAGTAGACACATTAGCTTATCTTATACGTTACTTTTTTAATAATGAATATGGTATTAAAATTCTAGGAAATCCACTTCAAGTTCCTCTATTACATTCGTATTTAAAAATGTACTTTTGTTTAAAAATTATGTGTTTATGTTAGACATTGTTTTAATATATTAAACTTCTTCGGCAATCGCTTGATATAATGCCATGATCCACTTAAACGTGCTATTTTAACACAGCACATTAAATTTGATCGATCAGAGCTATATTTTTACTGTTTACCAAATATTTAAGTAACGGCCATAAGTCAGACAGTAAAATAATTCAAATGTGAAATTTCATGAACGCTCATAATGAACTTGGCAAACGACCAAAAAACGTCTTATTTTCGATGTGGAATCTGGACCAATTTTTATTGCAACGCTTTGGAAATAGTGATACAAATGACCCCTTCAATGACTTACCAATTATAATGAGCACAAGTCGCGACTTATGACTTACACTTACAAACGAAGGATCTGGCTTAACTTCACTGTGAATATTTACACGGATTAGTGCGAGCTAAAGCATTACTCGGTACTAAATCAAACTCAGAAATCTGTGCACTAAAAGCTATAACCACCTCGTTGGTTTTTACCTGCTTCAGTCTTTTTATTTGCAAAGTCTTACCATTATAATAATATTGACAAACCATTGAATTTTTAATTCCTTCTAAAAAATGCAGTGGCGCTTCAATCAGTTTTTTTATTGCATTCCTAGTGGCCGTTTTACTTTGGCATAAATATCATCGGAATCATCACAACAACATCCAAATATTCTCACCTATACTTTCGAACACTCGTAAGATTTATTTTTGTGACTTGAATCAGTTTTATTGCTTTTACGTTCATCTGTACTCATTTATAACCGACATAGATACTCTTTTTACGATTCGAGGCGCTCTGTTTATTTTCGTTTTTAATTACCTCTAGCGTGGGTTGCAGAGTAAAGTGACAAAATAAATTCGGGAACATCTTATTATAAGAGTTATTTTTTAATAATGAAATTAGGTGGAAGAAGTGATTATGCTTTACTGTCTGCGTCTACCCACAGTGCGGTAGTGAAATTGACAAATTGAAAAATCAGATCATTCAAGAAGTTGCTGCTAACTAGTCAGTAGGACAAGAAATATAAATGACTAATGGCTACCTATATTCATTTAAGTTAGTTTTAAAATAAATGAAAAAAAGATACTGATTGTCCACCAACCATCAGAATGAAGGAAGTACCTACATCCAAAGACGTAAAAACATAGATAATCATAGATGGAAGTCTTCAGCTGCAGCTCTGTTGGTCACAGTACTTCCCTTAAAAGGAAACTAATATAATGTAAATAAAAATTAGGTATGTAATAACACGTTAATTAATACGTTTACATTCATGCCAAATAGTTTGTACAGAATAGACTCGAAAATATTGTGCGACTGAAGATTAACAATAATAATTCACAATACTATAGCGTCACGGAAAAGTTAAACACAGTAAAACTGTTTAATAACTATCGTATATTAACATTAATGAAGGTTATTTTAATGACGCATATAAATTTTTAAATAAAATGAGGTTGAATATCATTGTTAATGAGTTAATGTTGAAATTTCTACTATTTTAGAAAATAGTATTGATAAGCGTGTTATTGTCGCCCAAAAAAAGTAAGTTTAAAAAAAGTAACCTATCGGCGATTCCATAATAGAGTTATCTAGGCTATGTAGACCAGTTACATCTGACATTAATGAGGCATATCCATCACGAATCATCTCAATCAAATCCCGCGACTGAGTTAGTATCGATGCGTTCGCGCATAACGAGTGTCGGATGCGCCGAAGTGTTCCAGTAAGATTGTAAATATTTCTCTGTTTCAGAACACTACTAAAATAGATTAGAACGCGTGTTTCTAAATCCCCTTTGAAGATTACACATGCCGGCATTAGATCTGGCAAATTACCCTCTAACAAAGATTGTATTAATTACCTGCTCCCGATAGCTCAATGTAAATACAATTTAAATTTAGATACTACTAATTTCGTACATCTTTTCAGCACCTTATCGCCTTATATCTTTCATTTTCTTTGGATACTTTTACAGTCTCTATGCAAATACACTAATTAATTCTTGTACCTATATATTATTCACTACAGATGTACCATGCCAAATTGATTGCAAAGAGAAATTATACAGATATATCTGTCAGAGCTAAGCATATGAATTTAACTTCTATCGTACGTAAGTTATTGTTTGTGTGACAAGCTTTGATTAATTTAAAAGCCATATTAATGAGTTTATCTTGGAGTTTTCTGGAATCCATATCTATTTAGAGATCTGTATGTAGTTAGTTGTCTGTTATTTGTTCTATTAATCGATACAGACATCGAGCAAATGTTTTCTCATGTAACAGTTATAAATGGGATCGAGGGCTAATTATGTAATGTTGGTCTAGTTACAATCGTACAAGATTACGTTAGATAATCAGTAGTATTTTTTATGCCATTTGAAGAAGGAAACGGTTATACTGTAGATTATATGTTTACACATATTTGTTTGTAGTAGTTTTCATGTAAAAATCTTGCAGTTTGCATGTTACTGTCTGATTTTTTTATTTATTTAGGGCAAAGCTAAAAAAATACGGTCCTACTTAATTACGAGTTGTACCTTCTGGCTTTTTGTAATCTTAGTTACAGTCCGTTTCGATGAGTTTATCTGAGTTTCTTCTTTGTTACCACTAAAACTGTAGGCCTACACCGGTTCCAACGAAACTTCGATTTCGGTCGGAGTTTGTATGAATTTGTCATTTGTTTCACGTTCTAATTTCGTTATTAAAAGTTTCGTTCGTAAACGCGAGTAGGCGTCCTGTTCTCAAAACTCATCAGTATATTCATCAAACAATGGAATCGTAAGTATTTATTATCAAACATAATATACACATAAAAATTCAGGGGAGCAGAATTTACTGACTTATTAGACGATGTCGAACACGTTTCGGAAATCGAGAAATGAAAATTATATGTTATTAACCAACATCAACACCGTACGGTAGTTATAACACAAAAGATAAACATATCGAATTAAATAGCGCCTCATTATACACACATTTTGGTTAAAAGTTAGGTTATTTAGCCACGGTCGGTTTATCTGGTTTGGAAATCTCCCGATCGCGTATCAAGATTATTTTTGTTCTGCCGTATGAATTCTGAAGCACTTTATTGATGACTGAGGTATTTAATAAACAACGCAAGGTGTTTGAACGGACGTTGTATGTTACTGATTTATTATTTTTATATGTGGGTTTATAATTGTTAATGGTTATAATTTATGTGAGGCGACGAAACGAAACTTGGAAATCTAGAAATTAGAGTTCAAAACTGGTTCGAGTTTTAAGGCTGGTCAAGGAGTGTGTACTATTTATATGGACCGCTATTGTGATATTTGTAATGTAGTGTTTAGGTATCTACGTGTAACTGCTTAAAAGGTGGGGTTAAAACTTGCTTTCATTGTAAGTATCATTCCACACTGCACAATACTATTATCTGGTTTCATTTCATTCAATAAATCATCGCATAGCTTTATTAAACAACAAAATCTGTTAAATTAATAGGCATATCATTCTGAAACAAAATCGAGATCAATTCAATCGAATGCACTGATAACCCGAAATTACAAGTCAAAAAGCCGGTATCAACATCACAAAAAGCAATAAAACAGCGTGAAATGCTATAAGAGCATTAATTCGATTATCAGATTGAGGTGCAAAGCGAGTTTCGATGTTTATCTAGTATAAAGAGGCGCTATAAGAAATTATTTTACAGCAGTGAAATAATAAAAACCCTTATTAGCAGTCATTAAGATCCGCCTCCACGATTTAGGGTTAGATAGGGAGGTGCGAAGTTTATTTTTAGTAATAACAGAGACGTTGTCTACATCAGGAAGTTTCTTATTTTGGTATAATGATGCTACCGTGTCGTTTATTTTCAAACTGTTTATAGGAAAATAGTGAGGTCTATAAGAATAGTGTGATACTCTGCATATTATATACACAAAACTGTCGTACATAATATTTAAAATGACACCTCCTTTTCCTAAAACAGATGCTTAAAACATCTTAATTTAGTTACTAAAATATTTAGGTATAATGTTTTAAAATACTCACATATAAATATGAATAAAGGTATATATTATATCGTACCAACAACATGTATTATTAACGAATCAAAATAATAGAGTAAATTAAAAAAAAGCACTTAATTAAATACAGTGCTTTTAAAAGATAGAAAACATTTACCACATGCCAATCACTTACAGATATAATTGTAGCCGCCAGCGATATAACAGCCATTGTTGTGGAATCAACGTAATACCAACCAAATGTTCTTTTATAATAAGAATCATGTTGTCATTATCTTCATAAAGACTTCTTACCACATTACAATATTTAATAATACAAAAAATACAATTAAAACCATTAATAAGGGTGCCTCAAAAATTTTATGGTTAATATGACTCTCGTATTTTTTTCTTTCTTCTCTTAGTTTTAAATTAAAGTAAATATTAAGTTACCTATTTGACTTTTGTATAATAAAGATGTCAGATGAGGGGCTCGTAGGCTAGTGGAAACCGGCCATGTTAACACATTGCAAAGGTTAAGCAACATCTAGTCAGGCCGGCCTTTTTTTTCTTATTGTTTATTCTTATTATATTGGCATTTTTTAAGACACTGAAACTCCTCCGTGCCTCGGAGAGCACTTTAAGCCGTCGGTCCCGGTTGTCATACGAATATCTGTGTCAGTGGTTGGGGGTAGTTGGAGCCGTAAAACAAAAATCCGACCGGTCTAACTACAGAACTTTGATATCGCCCATGGGTTGTGAAGGTCAGTTGGCAGTCGCTTCACGGAAAATATCGAAGTGCAACCGAATCGCAGTTAGACTGGAAAGCCGACCTGAGTTGGGGAAAAGCTCGGTGAATGAAAAATATCAGGTAATATTTAATTTGGTACCATTTAACATTCTGGTCAAAGCTGAGATACATCTTATTCTTCTCATTGCAAAGTTACAGACAAACCTAGTGCCAGAGTTACTCCAGTGATCCTGGGCCTCTGCTCTAACAATAGCAGAAAAGCTGGGGAATACCTTTGACTTACTTTCCGAATCTCAAGTAATGATAGTGTACCTAATCAGTAAGTTGATTTTAATAGGTACTTCCTCATTTGTTATCAAACTTTACATTCCTTAGTTTGTGACAATATTTTAGTGACTAAAGCACCACCCACGATAGTGGTGGCAGTTTAATCATTGTTAAATGAAGTAATATTGCATAAAAACTGGTAATTCATCGGGGAATAATTGCAAGCTACCTACGCGGAACGATAGTGCAAATCAGAAATAACCAGTCTAATGCTCGTATCTAATATGAATAAGTGACAAAGGCTCAGAATTTGGAGACTATAGGATGTTACTCTCATTCAAGGTCTTCATTGAGGAATAGTTACAATATTAATTAGGTACTTCTTAGTTCATACAAAATTACTTTAGAACACCACCAACGTCGCTGCTTATAAAACTCTTTCAAAATTAAGTACCAGAGAATCATCCTCCTTCTAAATATAAACTTAAATAAACATCTTTATTTAATTGCTAATCAGTGATCTGCCTAATTAAACAGCTTGAAGTTTTATATTAATAAAATAAAAGTTAAGTGGCTCGCTTCCCCCTATTTTATGATAGCAGCCAAACTGGCGAAAATTAGGCGTATACCTAAATCACCTCAGGGGAATACCCCTTTGGGGAAACAGGTAGGTATGATTACTGCGTGTAAAATTATTAACACCTCAAATATTTTCTGAATATTAAATCAACAGTATTGTAAAAAATTTCTGAAATATGCAATTATCCGTACAAAATCACGCTCCCGGCTAAAAATGTTCATTTAATTACTAGACATAATGTGAATTGCTAATTTTCACCACAGTCGTATCTCTTTGCGGTCTCACACACAATTCGCCGGAAGGTATGAACCCAATGGTAATACCACAACGGGAACACGGATGTAAACATTATACTAGATGTATTCATTTTTTTAAATCTTGAAGCGAATAAAGGAAACCTCCGGCAAACATTATGAGAAGAGTTTTAGAATTACATAATATGGTTTAGTCCCGTAATTCTTATAATTCTGAAATTAGGTCTCGTGCCAGCGTTCTCCTGTTCCCGTTGGTTGCCCTCGAGCGAGATATTTCCGAATTGATAGTCATTCAGTGTTTTGAAGGCAATATACTTGTGTACCATACAACTAAAGTAGGTATTAATGTTAACCATATCTGGGGATAAATATATGTATGTGTATACTCTGCGGTCCCACAAATTCAACAGCTTCGAATATTTATTTTCATTCAGAAATGAAAGTACATGTTTACATAGCGACTCAAAAATGTGCAAAGATTACCATTTCCAGGGATTCTCAATCTTCGTCTTTTCAAACCTTACAATGAGCTCTTCGAGCTACAATTAGCCGTTTTGTAGCCAATGTAAGGCCTCAATTAAGCCTTCTTCGGTTGGACAAGACTTGCAATGAAAGTGAGTTTAATAAACTGTTGATTTCCTTTGTACGCTAAATATTGCTAATTACAATGTGGAAGAACGTTGAAAACCTTTTAATTTTATAGTACCGTTTATACATATTCTTTATCCAGTGTCGAATAGAGTCGTTTTGGTTTTAAACAGGTACCTATTAATGTCTTGATATGATTTAAGCACATCAGACTAAAATTAACTTCACCTGTTCTGAGTTACTTATGTTGTTTAATCTGATGATGTATTTAATATTTTGTACAAGTTACAGATTAAATCTGATTCTGTGGATAATGTTTTGTTTTCAAGTTAGATAAAAGTTACACTATTATAAAATATAAGTAGGTACCTAACTCACGTTGTTCAATCTGGCTAAGTTAGCTCTTTTGGATACTGAAGCCGTGCTGACGTGTCAATAAGATGCAAGTAAAATTATCAGCCTCTATAGTTGTTTCAATATTGTTTTTTCTGCTCATATAAGCATGAAAATAAATGATATTATTTAATACAACAAAAGCAAAAGCTACTCAAACAGTTAAAATAATTACGTACACTTTCATCGCATATAACCCTAAAATTGTCTAATAATACAAATCGTTCCAATTAAACACAACAAAATTCAAATAAAATAATAAAACAAACAAATTATAAATGCATTAACCACTCTTAGTAGAATACAATAAAACTCTATTTATTGTAATTTATCAAGAAATATACCTTCCCTTTATTCTAGTGTGTAACCATCTTTATTCTTACGCCTTTTGTAATTTATAATCCCTCAAAATTGACTGTTATCGTTGTTGTTCTAAGAGTGATTTTTATTTGTGTCGCTGGTGGGGAGCTTGTCAAACACAAGTTTGTCAGGTGTAATTGATGCTAAGTGTCTGTTAAATTTTAATGAAAGTTAAGTAGATGGTATCTACACGCTGTTTTTATTACAATATAGAATTAGCATGTGTGTAATACAAGTCTTACCACAAATAATTAGTTGGATGTACTACGCTTTGATGAATTAGTATAATAGACCCTTATAGTGACTAATAGTATGTTTACTTAACCTTATAGTACGTCGCCCTTTAATAAATATGCAGTGTTCTGTAATTGAGGTGTTTCGCATGTACGAGTATCATTTATAAGGTTACAGATGGGGGTCTACATAAGCATGTCTAGTTATAATTGCTGGGTTTTGAAAGAAATCACAAAGACCGGGACAAAAGCATTTTACTTTACGGTGTTTCTTATTATTTTGTTCGATTTTTTCCTCGCGAGGGTAAACAGAGGTATACAAATTTCCACAATTTGCTAGTATTTTTTTGTCCCATGTAATAAGGAACAAGCCTATCGGGTATACCTACCGAGAATCAGGAGCTAATAAAATCAAATCAAAATCAAAATATCTTTATTCATGTAGGTCACAAAGTAACACTTATGAACGTCAAAAAAGAAAATGCTTCTACATTTACATTTACCGCCAGATTCGCAAGGCAATAGGTAGAGCCTGTGAGGAAAGAACCTGGCAAGAAAAACTCATGGCCACTCTTTTTATTCGCCAGTAAATACAATGATTCTGTTACAACAATAAAAAGAGGGCAAGGGCAGTACGTGACCATGTGTGGATCAAGTGAACTTAAAAATTATGAATCTCTGTTATTCACAAAAAAAGTCAAATACTAGTTAAAGGTGCCACATAATCTCAAAGTATATGACATGGCATGACATAAATATAAGACCTGGCGTGTGGACCGCGCATGGAAAGACGCAGCGTGGGTAAGCCTACTAATGGACTCGCAGAAGCCACTGCATGTGGGCAGCACGAAACCGTATGTTGTGGCATTTATGATGATAGGAAGCAGGACCTAAGTTGGCCAAAGCCTCATGCAACGTCGACAGGTGCATCTTTTGAAATGTGCCTAAAATTTAGTCGTCATCTTTGTCAGGTAACTTAAACAGAACAAGGATGATTCGTGAGGCGCACAATATTACTGGCGAAAAGTAGACACTATACTTCTATCTCAAGAGACAGGCGCCCCGAGACTCCCCGGACTTCAGAGAATCTGACGGGGTTATATAGGTCTCTTCATTTATGTTAAAGTTATACTAACTGCGTATCTACAATTGATTAGCAAGAATGACGCAAGAATTTCCTTAAGGACATCTTAAACACGTGTTAACATTGAAAAACTAAACAAAAGATAATTAAGGGCTTTCAACTCAATACAACAAGGTCACCACACGTGCGTCTTTGAAGGGTTTAATAGTACCTAGTAGCTACTAGGCGTACAATACGATACCAGTTTTAACATTACTGTACTATTATTTTATGGTTCCATCGTCATAAGTGTTTTGTATGATATTTTGTGTTCAGTAATGTACTTCTAGATAAAAGAATACTATACCTACTATAGCCCCATAGCATACAAAGAAATAGGGCTATTCTTACTCAGACTCATATTAGGCTCCCTAGCGATTGTTATTTAAAATTCCCATTATATGTGGTGTAGATTAACGGTCGTTCGACAAGGTGTCTGTGAACATACATTGGGATACCTAATAGGGTGTAATTATTTCGAAGACACAATTTATAAAATCTTTTCGAAAAAGTTGAAATACGTGTATACCTTCAAGAGTTCAAATAAAATTTAATTTTTGAACAAGCTAAATCAAAGAAATTATTAGGTATTTCAAGTCGGTGTTGTTAAGAGCTGTTGAAAAGGAAGCAGTAATTATAATCAACCGCAAATGGGCCTTCCTCCCGTGACGCAAGCCCCTTGCAATTGCAGTGCTGGACTGATGAGCCCTTCCTTTCTAGAAATTGAGGTAACAAAGTATAAGTGAATAGCGACAAATTTGCTGTACTCTGTCAATTCTCTCTTTAACATCTAACTTGAAATAATAGTCCGTCATTAAGGAAGGATAAGGATAAGGATTAAGGATTCTTCGAATGAGGTCAGGATTTGAGTATGGAGGTTTGCTGAGATGGTGAATTTATTCCCACACTCGCATTATGTCACACAAAGTACCAAAATATCCGACAATGTCTACTATAACAATTTTCTACTTTCCTGCTTAATTAGTCTTTACCTATGAAATTGCCGTTTTGTATGAAAAAAATAAACGATTTTTTTTATGTATTTTTTATTTGTATTAATTGAAGTAATCACCCATGCAATCAATGCATCTTTTCCAACGCAGCGGCAGTTTATTGATGCCCTTCTTAAAGAAATCAGCTGGACGGGAGGCAACAAATTCTTCAAAGGCATTTTGTACTGCCTCTCGGGTGTTGAATTTCTTTCCCGCCAAGAAGTTATACAAATTCTGGAAAAAGTAGTAGTCTGTAGGCGCAAGGTCTGGTGAGTATGGCGGACGACGGAGAGCTTCCAACCCCAGTTCTTGCAACTTGCAGACCGTCTGCTGTGCAGTATGAGGTCGCGCATTGTCGTGCAGGAGCAGCGGAGACGAGCGATTGACCAATGCTGGTTGGAGATGTGCCAGCTTCTTCATCATTGTGTTCAGTTCTTCACAGTACACATCTGCAGTAATGCTCACCCCGTTTGGTAAGAAGCTGTGATGACACTAACTGCGTATTTACAATTGATTAGCAAGAATGACGCAAGAGAAGAGAGAGAAGAATGACACTGGTGCTAGATCACCAAACAGTGACCATCACTTTTCTAGGGGTAAGTTTTCGTTTAGGTACTGAACCAGGTTCCAACCAACTTGCTGAGCGCTTGCGGTTATCAAACAGATTCCATTTTTCATCACAAGTAACAATACGGTTCAAAATTCCTTCATTTGTGTGTCTGTTGAGCAATGCAATGCATGTCTCGACGCGTACTTCGCGCTGGCGATCATTGAGTTCGTGGGGCACCCATTTGTCAAGCTTTTTTACCTTGCCAATTTGACGCAAATGGACCATTATTGTTTTGACGCTAACATCGAAAGCTGCTGCTAATTCAACCGTAGATTGTGTATCATCGGCTTCCACAATCACCTTTAATTCGTCATTGTCGACCAAAGGCCAAACGGCAATTTCATAGGTAAAGACCTATTATTTCTGCATTATTAATGGCTTCTGGAATTTTACTACGATGGCAAACTATTCAATGAATCTGTTGTTTGGAATGAGATTTTTTAAGTGAATCTGTTCCTAATTTTTCAGACCAGCACTAATTCATTCCCTGAAAATAATCTATGTCCTTGTGAAATTTCAATTGGTCTCGCTTAGCCATTGAATCATGAAGAGGTCAACAAAAATACATTATACAAACAGACATAGTTATTTTCACTTTTATAATATTAGTATGTACTTATAATAAGATTTGTAGGATAAAATATTGTTTTTTTTCGACATTACGATGACTCATAATCTGAATCAGTGTTTTATGCATTATTGATCTCCAAAAAGTTATAATTTAAAAATAATGGCCAAAAAGAATATAAATTAGGATTCGAATAGCAAATATCGATAAATAATAAGATTGTTTATGGCAAAGCAAGAAGATTCCATTATTATCAGGCTGACTCAAAGAAAATTCACCGGTCAATTACATTGATTTAAAGAAACATAAACTACCATCATAAAAGTAGGTTAATTATAACAAATGGGCTATATACATTTAACACTTACAGAACAGATCAAAGATTTCATATACACTCTTATAAAGTTTTACGAGTATTTATCAATAGACTTCATTCACACAAGCAAATGTAAAGAAAATCACTATCGCGCTTTAATTTTCAACTGTTTATAACGTACTGGCACCCGCAGGATATACTCATAGTATTCTCATTACTGGGATAAAAAAAAACCGGGCAAGTGCGTGTCGAGCCACGCATAAAATGGGGTCCTGTGGTTACCCATAAAAGCCTCTATAACTGCTGAACTAACAGAGTTATACTATCCGTTATAGCTTTCCTCCAAAGTATATTACATGATTTTTTTTTCTGTGCTTCACGCCAGCCATTTAGATTTTAGAGGGGGGGGGGGACGGGGACGCCCTGTTTTCGCAACAACATGCTCTTCAAAGCTAAATATCTCGCAAACGAATACTTAAATCAAAAATTCATCTGAGTAACTCCTCAATGTTTTTAAAACACCTATCTAGTGATACCTCTCACAATGAGGTAAACGCGAGAAAAAAATATCATCGCCACATTACGTGTAAGGGAGTAACCCCAAAAAAATATTTTTCGTAATAAATATTTGGCGTAATAAATAGACATATTTATGCAAAGTTTCGTGTTTCTAGCACTAACCGTTTGGGAGAAAATTTGACGATGGACGGACATGAAGAAACTATAAGGGTTCCGAGACTTTTACTACGGAATCCTAAAAAGTAGCCATATAGTCAAGAATAATGTTAATATTATAATTATATTATAATAAACTAGGAGCTGCGGTCGCTGGCCGTGGTACTGCGCTGCAGCATGCAATTGAGCGAAGCGACTATTTCTATTAAGGCATTTATCAATCTATAAGCAGGTTTTAAAAAAAGTTATTGACCAAATATATGTCAATAACTTTTTTTGAGGGTCCTAAATCTAAATTCGGTCTCGAACAAAACCTGTTCCTGAGAATACTTGATTTTTGAGTGAAAAAATCATGAAAATCGGTTGTTGACATATTTTTGGTCAATAACTTTTTTTGAGGGTCCGAAATCAAAATTCGGTATCGAACAAAGCCTGCTCCTGAGAATGCGTGATTTTTGAGTGAAAAAATCATGAAAATCGGTTGGGTAGTTGTCGAGAAACAATTTCACATCGAGTTGCATTTGAATCACATGATGAGCTCCGCTCGCTACGCTTGCTTCGCTCAATAAAATAAAATATTGTAATAAATAATGTTAACATTATACAGTAAAAGGATTTCCAAATTCAGTTCAGTGGTTACTTAGCCTATTCAATTCAAACAATGAAATCTTTCCTCTTTATAATATTAGTGTAGATTTAGCTTTTAGTATGTAGTTAGAGATAGGATAAATTAAAGTAGTTCGCGGCAGTTATCAAATTTAATGTACAAATTGTGAGTGTATTGTGTGTTTGCGCAGAAACTTCTGGATTAAGAAACGGCATTGTAGCTTTCATATCATCAAGCCCCTGTCTGCCGCCATCCGCTTTTGTATGTACCAAACCACAATACCTCGCTTGGCCCTTCTCACCGAGACCACAATGTTTATTTCCTAACAACTTTGTAATAATGAATAACGAATTATGCCATAATAATATCCGTGTGTTTTATTTTAATTTAATGAGTGTTTCATAAAAACAGTCCTATTTAATAAGAAAGTTTATATGTGTACGTTGTAAACATTAGGTTAAAAAACGTAGACGGAGACGACATAAGTACTAACAACTAAGACTAAGACTAATAAAGAAGAGATACTAGGTATAGATTGCACAATAATAATTCCTTGTTGCGAATGTTACTTCCTTATAGAATACGAATCGATCACTTCAGTTACTGTGCCCTTACTTGCATTTACTCATTGCGTTCATCATCCTTCGAGCCTTTTCCCTAGTTGAGGTCGGCTTTCCAGTCTAACTGCAATGCGACTGAACTTCAATATTTTCCTTGGAGCAACTGCCATCTGACCTCCACAAAACTGCCATCTGACCTCCACAACCCATCGACGATATGGAAGCCCTGTAGTTAGCGTTTACACATTGCGTTATTGATTGTAATTGAAACATCATATAATACCGTTATAACAATTTTCTATTGTACACTGAGTTAGTTAATAACTTGTATGTTCATATTTATTTTGTTCGCAATTATTTATTTGATGCCGAGTAAGTAGGTGGGCACGGTAATGATTCCAATTTAATTGTAGACGTAACTCTATGTTCATACTGGCTGACTGAGGCCTGTTCATTATTTTTAGTACATTTTTGGTGCGTTGCTTAATAGAATTATGGGTGTAGAGACCTAGGGTTATACTTCCGAGGGGTGATGTTTGTTTTTATAAGGGCGTCCTTATAAAAAAGAAACATCATTTTAGCAAAAAAAATGTCTTTAAATCCCGAAATGGGACCAAATTCAAATGGAGAATGGGAAGCACTACCTTATAATTAAATAAAATTTGTCAAAATCGGTTTACCCAGTCCAAAGTTATTTTTTTTTATATTTTTTTTTAATTCCGTGGCCCTAGGCCGCGTCTGCTCTAACGTCCATTGCCGGGCGTCTCCGGTTACCCCAGAAGGTATTTCCAGTGGCGCCCGGCGGACTTTGAACACCTCTGTGGTCTCTACAGGGGTTTTGTCGGGATGAGAATCCCGCGTCGTTGGGGTAGGGTGTTATCCCGCGTCAGTGAGTGAATCTGGTTACGTGCTGTGGGGCAAAGGCCCCGCAGCACGCAACTCTTCTAGCCTGCTTCTGTAAGGACGGCGGGTGGCGAACCCGCCGTCCTCAGGCCCCGATCATGGAGGTCGATGGTCTTGGGCGTAGATGAGTCTGCGGCGCGCTCGCCGCCGACTACGGAACTCGACGGAGAGGGTACGCTCCCTATCCCTCTCGGTCGCCTCCTTCGTGAGCATGACTTGCTCGCAGAAGGACACAGCCGCGTTCCACCTACTCCCGCTGGAGAACATGGCTTGAAGCATGATCTCCAGCGAGAGGGTATCCACGCCCAGACCCACTACGAGGTTCCGTCGCTGACTCGCCCACGCTGAGCACTCCACCAACGTGTGGAGTGCGGTGTCGTCGTCCGGAACCTCGCAGTGTTGATACGTTACGACACTTTTTTTTTTAAGTCGGTTAAAAATATGAACAAAACGTTGAACAAAAAACTATTCACATATCATAATTTGAACACAGTCCGGGAGCTGTCTACCTCGGCATCGTCATTACCCGTTTTGTTAATACCGCATCGCTCTTTTGTTATTTTGACACAGGAAGTTATTAAAGCAATTAAGTGGGGCACAGCTCCTGGGCTATTATCATCTCTAGAGTGACGTGTTAATGCCCAACGCTAGTGATGGTATAATCGAATCTCTTATTAGTAATCGATGATTTGTTATGTGTTGTGACAGATTTTGAAATTTAAATTTAATTTACTTTAAACTTTAAACAAAATTATGGCACCTACAGGAATAGTAAGATATTGTAAATATCTATCTATTACATATCTTGGAGGTATATTTTAGTTTAAGTTTTTTTTAGTTCTTTTACTATCTCTAATATCTAGTAGATCCTAAATTCAGCATACTTAGAATAGAATAGAATAGAACATCATCATAGAATATGAGAACATTGTATGACAATGTACAAATGGCGGCCTGGTCTTTTACATGCAACCTTTGAATGTACATAAATTGTTAGAAATAAATTGTGAAAGAGGGTAGTCATTTTCTTATAATATTTAGCAGCATTGCATACAGAGGAAACAGAAAATTTGAAGTAGTTTTAAGGTAGGTTGAATAATGATTATCGAAAAAAAATTATCAAGGTAAATATTATAAACAAATATTTTATAAATAATTAAGTGTAAATATTATGTGATACATCACTAGACTCGTCTCAAATTATATCGGTTCTTTAATTTTCAATCGGAACGAAAGCTACTGTTCAATCACAATGCACTCTCTCATACACCGTGGACATAATTGATAGTCATACAGACCTAACAATAGTGAAATCATTTACTATCAACAATTTAAAATAAACCTTTAACTAGACAAATTAAAGTTGAAATTTGATTAGTAGTAAAAGGACAGTGGTATTCAAAAAGTAACAAGTTTAAGTTGCGTGGCTCCTGTACTTACTCAATCTAATTTCTAAGAAGTCGTTATTATTGTTTCTCATGATTAAATTTCTTTTTTGCTCACAATAGAATCACGAAGTGTTCCGTTTTTTTGTGTGTGGGATGCTATTATGTTGTTTCGTTTGACATTTTTTGGACCTTTAAATAGATTAATCTAAAGTAATATGCGACAACACCATACGATATTTTTAACTGCTACGTTGGCGTGGTCGGTAATGCATCGGCTTTCGACTCCGAAGTCTCGGATTTGATTCCCGGGTCGAATCAAATAATTGTGTGATCCACAAATGCTTGTTTCGGAGTTTGGGTTTTCTATGCATAATATGTATGTATGTATTTAGAAATATTAAAGTATGTTTATCAGTTGTCTAGATCCCATAACACAAGCTTATAGCTTAGTTTGGGCTAGATGACGTTGTGTGAGATGTCCAAAATACTTATTTATTATTATACTATAAGTTTAGTAATTGAATAATTTATTTGTTTACACTTTATGCAGTGATAGTACAAAGGTAGACTTAATGCCATATGTATCTAACAGTCAAACATACGGTGATGCAGAGAGAACGAGTTGTAGGTTCAAAGGTTATAATGGACATAGAGATAATGTATTATTTTACAGAATATTTACTTTTTTCTGCTATTTCCACATTCTGGAGTTTCTCTTATAAAATTCCCTTTACTTACTGCAATTCCAGAGGATCTTTTTATTTTTGACATAAGGTTTCACACTTTTTCATTACCAAACCACTCTCAGTGTTGCATGGCAAGTAAAAAAGTGCGACACCTTTATACGCCTCAATTTAATTGTTTTAACCTTGCAGTACATAAGTTTTGACATTATAACATAAGGCTATTGTCTATCAAACCTTCAAAATTTTAATTGCTAGATTGTTTTAAAATTAATTATTTAATAAAAAAAGATCTACTTGATATAATCTATAATTAAGAAACTATAAAATGGTATTATAATTACACAGCGTTCATTATTTGATTCTTAATAAAAAGGCTATGTAACCCTTACACTACACTTACAAGTCAACACCTAAATATTCGTGAGAATCAAACACGTGTTACATGAACAAAGAAAGCAGCGTGTCAATTAAACTTATTTGCTTTTTTTCCTTTAGTAACGAAGCGTAATGCAATTATTTGTAATAACAGGATGAGAGTACGCGACAACGAAGCGACGCCCCATAATCATTCACACAATTAAAATGTCATTACCTACCATACATTTTTTTTCACCTAACCAACGTTACTTTAATTATGTTGTGATAAAAACTGACTAAGAAAAGAATGTTGTTTGAAAAAGTGTTGAAAACGAAATTGTGTTTCGTGATTCGACAAAGTCGGTCTGCTATTATCAAAATGTTTAGAATTTAAAACAATTTTAATTGAAATATTCATAGTCATTACACGCTGGATATACTTAAATCTCTAGACATACCTACTTGTAATTTACTTTTTAACATACTACCACCTTAAATATGTATTTATATCTTGTCGCAACAATGTCTCTTGTCGAACTTAACGATAGTAATTGCCTTTCTCTATACTATAAGATTTCATATTTGACAAAATTAAATAGAACTTCAATTTCTCCATTTGTAGAGGTCATATGACAGTTCGCCTCACTTCAACGAAGTTCAGTCGCATCGTGTCAGACTGGAAAGCCTAGTCTGAGAAAAGTCCCAGTAGATGGCGATTTGACATGCTTCCATATAATCTTGCTTTTTAATCTAAAGGGGTGGGCAGAGATATATTAAGTATACGTGCAATTTTCGGCAGGTTAAAGCTTGACACACACTGGTCCTTCACACACGACGTATGCCACGCGACGTAGGAAGCAGCGACACACTGGTCATACGTCTTCCGACGTGTGACGTTTACGTTATCTACGCGCTATGACACTTTAAACGTGTGTGACAGCGTGGTACGCGTGGGATAGCATGGCAACACGTGAATCTGGTGCGGTGACGCGTAAGGCAGCGTGGTGAATGATCAGTGTGTTTGTTACCATACCAATTTTATAGGCCAGATCCGGTTCAGATGTCATAATACGTCGCATGTGAAGGACCTTTATGGTCCCGCGGCTTACAACAGACCTAACGAGGAATTTTAGTTTTTGCCAGAGTGCCAAACGATGATTATCAGGTGCATCTTGGTGGAGCCCTACCTACAGAGATATCAACACGTACTCTTTCCTAAGGTTCCAGACAAGTCTATTCTCGTTACCGGCAACTATAAAAATCCATAACCACGGTGTAGTTCAAACCAAAATTCCAACAGCCTAAAAAGAATCTTTGAAGTTCAACCAACCCATCATTAGTGGAACCCTAAACCTATTTAGTGCGTAGTAGTAGTAGGGACATTTAATCTTCTTTCATAATAGATTCTGATACATAATAAAACTTTTATTGCCCTGTAATTTCATTTCGTGTCTAGTATTTGATAATACAACAACTCTAATTGAACTAGTCTAAGAGTCAAACAACTGTTGTTCTTAACAACGTGTGACTTGAGCAAAAACAGGTTAAATTACATCTCCAATTTATATAATTCGAGGAAGTGTGTAGTGTTGTGACATAATTTACTAGAAATTATACCCTTTTCATAATTATATAGTTAACCCTTTAACATCTGTCACAGGTAGTAATGATCTGAATGATCGTCTCTGACATGTATGTTTTTAAGTTTTTAAATATAAGTGAGAGTGTATTCATTATGTTGGCACCACTTATTCTGCACTGGATGCGAAAAGTGCAGGACCGTATGCTGTGGCGTTCGTTGAGGGAGGTCTATCCAGTGGGTGTCAATCGGCTGAATAGATGATGATGTTGATGACATGACAAAGTCACACCTACCGTATGTATGTTTGGAACTTAAAAACTATGCAAATGATTTTGATGCGGTTTTCACCGATGGCTAGAGTGGTTCTCGAGGAAGGTTTTTAGTAATTCTAGTAATAATTTGTAGTAGTTAAATCATATCGCTAGCATTATATCATATTGTAACAAGCTATTAAAATCCTTCTTAAAGGACAACATAATATTGTCCAATCAATAATGAGATAATCTGTACTGGACAGATTATATTTGTCATGGTCAGACTCTGTATACAAAGGGCAGTAAGTTTACATAAGTAATTAGTCGATGTCATACAGGAAGCGGGGGTGTTGACAGATTGCGGAACGAATTAGTTCCGTTTGTAACCGGCCTTATTTACACACGTGCTACGCTCGTAGCTCTCGTAGCCGTATGTAGACTAGTATCATGATTTTTATACTATATATATAGATTATATATATAGATTTTTCGGGATAAGGTCCTTAATATAAAGATATTTGATTCTAATATTTCCCCACTGCCAATAATATATCAGAACTAAACTATCATTCGGGCTTGATAAGGTGGAAAATATCAGAACCAAACATACATTTGTTCTTAGAAATATGACAAAATATAATCCTTTACTTAACTTAGGTATAGCGTTATGTCTCTTGTTATAACTGTATTAGTAAACCGTCTCCCTTTTTTATTCGCGGTCTGTGTCTACGTTTGCCCCTACTTGCATTGCCGGATGCCCCAGGTACACACTCGGAAGAATACCCTATGGCGCCGTAATCTCCCTGGGGTATTTAAGGTCATGATTAACTTTATATTTTTGAAAATTCTTTGAAAACTCTAGTAACCTTCCAAAAAAAATTATATATTTTTTTTAAATAACAGTACTATTTATTTATATGAAGCTTACAAGAAAATAAATACATTTGAGTTGTACACGATGCAACAAAAACTCCTATGAGTTTTACCGTGCAACCTGGTCGTCAATCTTATTATTTAACTAGGTATTCTGAGCACAATATTTTACATTTCATACAGTACCTAGAAAATTTAATTACAAGAAGTAAATCAATTGTAAATAAAATTCATTCCAGTTACTTCGAGTTAATTTTGTGTACAACCTTTAAAAAGGTAACCATAAAACTAAATGTTTACCAAAAAAATGCTTCCAAATTTCCATAGAACAAGAACGTCACAGTGATTTATGTAAACAAAATAGGTATTTATTACCACAAGAGTTTCCCTCAGTCTCATAAATCGTCAGTACAAACAAATCAACCCAAATGAGACACAATGCCCAAACAACAACAAATTATGAACGAAGCTAATTTGCTAAACTTTTTATATATTTTCCTTGGTTGTGTCTCTGAGCTATTAATATGAAGCCTTGTTTAATATCTGACATCTGTTACAAAAACTTTTATTATAAGACTAATCCATTGCACACACGCAGACACTGGTAGTTATTTTCAACACACACATAGGTAAAGTAATACACACACATGCTCACCAACACTTAGTTTAGCCTCATGACGTCACATGGTAAGTATATGTCTTGCACAAGCCTCATAATCTGTGTTAACTTTTTAGTTGTATATACATAGTGTGGTGTAGTTTAATTAAAGTTTTACCGTGGGAAGGAATTACAAATTATAATTATTTATCATCATTCACCGAGCCTTTTCCCAACTCAGTTGGGGTCGACTTTCCAGTCTAACTGCGATTCGGCTGAACTTCGATATTTTCCGTGAAGCGACTGCCATCTGACCTCCACAACCAATAGGCGATATCGAAGTTCTGTAGTTAGACCGGTCGGATTTTTGATTTAGGGCTCCACCAATCCCTAACGACTGCCATAGATGTTCGTATGACTACCGGGACCGACAGCTTAACGTGGTCTCCGAGGCACGGAGGGGTCTCAGTGTCTTAAGCAATGGTCACCCATCCTAAGACCAGCCTGACTCGATGTTGCTAATCATAATTATTTAGTTATTCAATAGTGTTCGTACTGATGCTGTATTTTTATGACCAATAACTTATTGAGGGACTCACAAATTTTGGACCAATTTTGAAAAAGGGGTAGGAGAGGTGCTTTACACACCCACTCTTTGCCAGTAATTTTTTGGTCCCACGTATTATACGGCAAGCCTATTGCCGTTACCGGGCACTATATAAAATACAAAAACACAGTTAATCTAACCGAAAATCCAACAGTCAGGAGATATGTTACTAAATTTAACTGCTTCGGTGGCGTGGTCGGTAGTGCGTCGGCTTTCGACTCCGGAGTCTCGGGTTCGATCCCCGGGTCTAATCAAATATTTGTGTGATCCACAAATGTTTGTTTCGGAGTTTGGGTGTTTTCTATGTATAAAATGTATCTATTTAGAAATATATGAGTATGTTTATCAGTCGTCTAGATCCCATAACACAAGCTTATATTAGCTTAATTTGGGCTAGATGACATTGTGTGAGAATGTCCAAAAATATTTATTATTTATTAAAATAGAATCTTTGCAGTTCGAGCAAGAAACATAAATTCTTAAACATAAACTATAATTGATTTAAAAAACGAGTCCTTACATTAGATTCTTCGGTACGTTTAATATAGATGTATTATAATGTGTTGGTACATTTTCCCTGTACCCACATACTTACCTCAACACAACCCGCCCGACCGGCGCCCACTCTCATCTGCTAGTTCTTAATTAAGTTAGCTTATATAACGAAAGATGGTCTCATTTAGATAACACCGTAACTTTCAGTCTACAAGCTCAACTTAGACTACTTAGCGCGCTCGCTTAATGGTTCTGTAAACTTAGAAATAACTTGGACGGTTTTGTGTGTTTACTTAATTAGCGAAGTTCGGCCAACTTTATGACGTGTAGCAGATGTGTTGTGTTGTGACATTCTTGGAAGTTTTAGTGTGCTTTAGTTCGTCCATTACACGCTAATGTATGTCTAGAGCAACTTCAATAATTATATCCATCACAAATATTATAGTTATATTGCTAAGTGGAGTAGAGACTCGTGGCTTAGTGGTAACTGAGAATTGTAACACATTGCAAAGGTGAAGTAACATCTAGTCAGGCTGGTCTTCGGATGGGTGACCATTTCTTAAGACATTAAGACCACTCCGTGCCTCGGAGAGCACGTTAAGCGGTTGATCCCGGTTGTCATACGAACATCTATGGCAGTCGTTATAGGTTTTTAGAGCCCTAAATAAAAATGCGACTGGTCAAACTAAAGAACTTCGATATCACCCATAGGTTGTGGGGAACAGATGGCAGTCGCTCCAAAGAAAATATTGAAGTTCAGCCGCATCGCAGTTAGACAGGAAAGCCGACCCCAACTGATTTGGGAAAAGGCTCGGTGGATAATGATTGCTAAGTGGAGTAGATAGGTACAGTAATTCCTTTCAGCCTTGATTATAATTATTCATCATAACTCACTTTATTTATAGCTATGTCATTGTAAAACTTACTTTTAAGGTAAAATAAATAAGGTTTGGAACTCTAACTGTACTTTTTGATAATACTAGATGCTTTCACGCCACTTTCCCAGAAGGTCGGCAGAAACCGTGGACTTCGCGATTGACGACTTCGACCTTTACTTGTTACGATCTTGGCATACTACTTTCGCTTCTTCAACATTCCTGAGTGTTGTCATTAATGCTTTCATTTGATATAACATTATATACAAAACACAGTGATATTTAGCTTTAGAAACATTGGAAAACATTTAAAATAGTCAATAGTAATCAAATTAAAATTCCACATGTACACTCGTCATCAATCATTTGAACACATTAATTAAGAGTGTCAAAGGTCAAATGATTTATCTAATTACAAACAACCTTTTATAGTCTAAGACGGACGTTCAAAGTTCAAAAGTATTTTTGTAATTGTATTGGCAAATACACTGTCTGTCTCAGTAATGAATTACTAAGGTGGTGAGATGACTTTGATGAAGGCCTAATTATGGTATCTATCTATATTTAATTTGTATTTTTTTAATATATTTTCATGACAATGAAAGATACTCTGATTCCTACAATTTATTCCTAGACTAGTTTTGTTTTTAAATGAAACTGGTTTATAATATTTCTTACTCAATCAACCCTTCGAGCAGATATGGAAAAAATCACCACATACATAGACTATTTCTTGAATCGAAACAGAATTTTCCTTATGCTTTCCCGTCCGAACAAGAAACGAGAAAACTATACCAAATAATCTCAGTCTTAAACCTGACACACTATAAGTATAACATACCAAATGTTATATCAAAGTAACTCATAATAAATGTTGACATTGTCTGGAGACGCACCTCCCTTTTAATTAATATTTCCTCACAACAAGGTTATGAATTATATCGATATATGGCTTATCTGTTGAACGTCACATTGTCTATGGAGTTGTATGTTTTCATTAGCCAGGCGATAATTTCTTGCTGTGTTTATGAGTAACAAGTTAGTTTTATCGAGAGGGCTGATTAGCAGATATTATTGTATTGTTCTAAACTGCAGATTAATGAGGGTTGGGCAGATCCTTAACTCGTCATACTAAATTTGGTTAACATACACCATAGTCTTTCTTGTAGCAGAAGCGCAGGTCGTATACTTCGGCATGCTATTCTAAACGACATAATTCGTAGGGCTCTTTCCACCGCGGGTCTTCCGGCCGTACGTGAACCAAATGGTTTAGCACGAAGCGATGGAAAGTGACCGGACGGTATGTCGTTGCTACCGTGGAAGATGGGAAGGCCTTTGGTATGGGACGCTACATGCGTTGACACCTTAGCACCTTCACACCTTCCAAGCACATCCGGATGTGCCGGCGCTGCTGCTGCATCGGCTGAAGACCTCAAACGGCGTAAATATGCTAACCTAGCAGGTGATTACATATTTGAGCCGTTTGGGGTTGAGACACTGGGGTCATGGGGTCCGAGTGCTCGCCGCCTTTATAGAGACATTGCTAAACGCCTAATCGATGCTTCTCAGGACCAGAAGGCTGGCTATTTTCTGGCCCAAAGAATAAGTATCGCCATCCAACGTGGCAACACAGCCAGCATTCTGGGAACCTTCCCAGTCGGCAATGACGCGGAGGATTTTTTAAACGATATTTTGTAATGTAAATATTTTTAGTATTGAATTATGTATATTTTGTACTTTTTAATTCTTATTGTAAATAAATAACTTATATATAAGATATTAATCTGTTATTTTATTAAAACTTCGTATTGAGAACGCAACTGATCTTAGAGTGATATTGTATTTCAGATTTAGTTGGTTACGTAAATTACATTCAAAACAGTTTAAAGTTTTTTTAAATAGTGTTTCAAAAACCTCCGGGTGTCATTGGAAGTTCTTCCTAGTGTTAATTAACAAGAGGCGCTCGGCAATGGATGTGAAATAAGAAAAGAAAGTGTATCAAAAAGCAAAATATGAGAAGTGTTTTCATTTCAATTAATTGATGTTTAGTACAGCTCGAAATAATAGATACTGTTTATTGAAATGATGAGAAGTGGTCAAAGAAAGATTGAAAATTTAACCAAAAATTCTCATCTTTACCTATCTATAGTCGATAATAAAAATAATCTCAAAGTTTACATCAGAGATCTCGACAGTACATGTACAGACTGACATAATACTAGTACATTATTTTGATACTGCTTAAGTATTACAAGGAAAATAAACAAAATTGGCAAACAACAATTCATAACTTACAACCCTTACGTACGTATCGAGAGCTGATGCTATCGGGGCCTAATCAACCAACTTTCCTTGTCGAGTTATTACAAGATTAATACGAATTCTAATCGAGTTTTCTCTCATTAAGTACCACGGTTACCGAGCCCTCTTTATTATAGTGGAATAATACCGGCGGGTAATATCGCGGTATAGTTACTTAATCAATTCCTTTGTTGGTAGAATCGACCCCTGCTGTAGTGGGTTGGGTTGATTAAGAAGAATATTGCTTGATTACGTGGTTGAAGTATGGCATGCAAGGATGTATGAAACAAGGTCAGGGCTTAGCGGGATGTGGCACAATGTCATATGGGAATTACTTGAATGCCATGACTAATGAATCGATGAATCAAAGATGATATGCCTTTTTAAAATTGTATTTTTTTTAATATTGCGGTCGCCAAATTAACGCCGCCCGCCTGGTGGTAAGTCGTGACGACATCTAGCGATTGTGAGCCACTCTCACAGCGCACAATACTATAGAGAGTGGCCCTCAACTTGATGACCTACTGATGTGCCTCTTCACGCTCCGCTTAAAGAACCCAGGGTTATATGTGGGAGGAAACACGTGCATGGGCAAGGCGTTCCAGGCCACTATCGTTCGGCAGAGAAACGAACGTTTAAAACGTTCGGTTCTCGCGAACATGCTATCCACTGCGTGGGAGTGGCATCTCTGCGGGTTGGGCGACATGTCGCCCTCTTGATATCTTGCCTGCAGGCGAGTTGTACCCTCTTGCAAGATGTTCGATGTATCGATAAGTTTCTCTTTATTTTCTAAAAAGATTTTGAATTCGTATTACCTATACTGATGAAACTACTCGGTACATAAAGTGAAACCCTGAGCTACTTTTTATATCGATAACAGGTTTGCATGAGGAGCGGTTACTCCTTGTCGTCCTTACAGGCGGGGTTACTTATACTACGAGTACCGAGAAAATTTAGAAGGTAGAAATGCAATGGTATAGCCCAGAATAACTCTATGATAAAAGTTTACTTCAATATAACAAAACACTACTCAAATGGGTTATCTTATTTGTAAGTACCTACTATTAATGTGGTTAATGAATGTCGCCATACTCGTATTATCGATGAATGTGTCGGGTCAATCCTCGGTCGGCCACAGGGAACTAATGCCATCGATTTAGTTACAATTACTTGTAAGCCATATCCAGTTACACGCAGGTATTATACCTACCCATGGTTACTCTTAAACTGTGAAGTTCATTGCTTTATTACTGCAATATATTTTATTTAAATAGTAAATTGTTTGTATAAATGTCAGAATAATGAGGTAATCAAATGTCTAAAGTTACTTGTTCTTATTTATGTCTTGTCAAAATGTTGTCTTAATACCACCAGCCAATGAAGATTGAGGCCTAATGGCATAATGGTACCCCTCACTTTGATGGCCTTGTGCTCTCATAGCCTGCTCATGATGGTTTTGTGTTTCAAGGACGAAAGTTCGATCTTCGGTCACCACACTCCTGACGTGAACCGAACCATAAGTACCTTAAGCTTTGCTGCAGGGGTTAATGGAAATACTAATAACTCGTTTTACAAAACGTAGTGGCAATAAGGTTTCGAACCTACCATTAATATTATCACGGTCTTATAGATATCTACTATGAGTAAAATAAAGAAAGTTTAAAAATTTATATACGTCATATAGATTGTTTTGTCCAATATCTTTTTACTTCCTTTTTACTTCGAGGTCTTTGAGGTCATCGGAAAATTTAATACTGGAGATGCCTATGCACTCCACGCGTTTCGCTGACAAATCTTTTATTGTCCAAGCAGTCCGCCTCTGGAACGCTCTTCCGTTACACGTAAGGCGTGCACAGACACTTGTAATGTTCAAACTTTTGACTAAAGAATATTATCTTTCGATCTGTAGCTAGAACTGTACTTATTTTATATATTGTATTCATATTTTTGTATTTAAGAATTATAGGTAAGTAGGTTACTATGTAATTATTTTATTCATCGGATTTTTCGCAAACCATTCTTTCTCTCATCTTTGTTTTTTTTTTCTCCCCACCTTTGTTTTATCTATTACTAAGTTATTTATATATTGTACACTACCCACATTATATCGTATATATCTCTCTCCATCCAAAGGTTGCCTGGAAGAGATCGCTTATTAGCGATGAGGCCGCCCTTTGTACATTAGTTTTAAGGCATATATGTTATAGTTACTATTTATTGCTTGTGTACGATGTACAATAAAGAGTACTTATCTTATCTTATCTTATCTTCCTGTCCTTACCCTTTTTGCACCATAGCAATTCACAGTACCTTCTTGTAATGTTATAAATTGTTATAACAAATTATAATAATACACATAACTGAAGATATCCAATCAAATGCGTATTCCTTAAGGTTCAATGATCCACGCAAAACCTGCCGCTAAATGTCCACACGCAGATTACAACTAGTTCTTTTGTGCTTACCCTTATCTGAGTGTCGTCTAATGACGTCCACTCAATTCTGAGGACACAATGGACCGCTCGGATTGAAACTAAGCTTCTTAGACAATACCGATCGTGGGACATTGGCCGATCACAAGGCTAGTCGATTGGTGATAGGTACAGAAATGTTTTGCAATAAATGTGACTTGATGATGTAATTAGGCGGATATTATCAAAATTTTACTGTAGTTAGTGCAGTACGTAGACGTACCTACCTACTTTATTGAATTTATTTCGATTTGTTTTTGATTTGTAATTATTCAAAGTGTATTTTGTGTGAAAAGGTTTTGTATAAACAATGAGAAAATAAATTATTGAAAAAACCGACGACGCTTTTTGAATTCAGCCTAATAAACTTACAACACGACCTTACCTTTTTACAACACGAGGGACGAGGGTGCTTTGTTGGGCATTGCTATTTCTTAGATCTATATTCATATATATATAATACTAATTCTAAAAGGCTTGCTAAATACATGTGCAGCACATTAACAAATTAATAAGTAACAAAAAATAAGCCAAGCTAAAAGTATTTAACTTAAAAATTGGCACCTCTATTCCGAAAACTACGTTAATAAAATTAAGATAAACATTTCTAATAGGAAGGTACAGCCAGACTATTTCTTCTTTCGTATTTAATGCCGCAATTGCGGATTAATAGGGTCGCAGACATCGTACTATAGGTAATTAAACGGTAGTCGGCCTGTCGATAACCTCTTTAGACCTTCGTTCCGAGTTTATTCCCTTTTAGGGAAAAGGAATTCGACTTTTTAAATGGCAAATGAAATACAAACATACGAAACGCCGCGTGTTCTATAAATGGGTAGACAAACATGTTTTTTCACAAACAGCGCCTCGTCCAACGGTCAGCAGGTGCACCACATGCTCAGCACTTTTAAAATGAGAAATGCAGAACATACCAACCCAACTTCTACTTTCATTATGATTCAATGTTCATATGATGAGGCTGTGAAACTCAATTTACAATGCTTTAACACCACCTTGAATGTGGTAAAATTCAGTGTCATCTCTCTACCTTAAAAAGGTTTTTCTTAACGATGCCGTTTGGATTGTCTAAGCTTTCATTAAATCAATAAATTAATGACTAAATTAATACACTGCCTATTAAATCGCTTCTTGAGCCATTCGTTGGTCCTAGTAAAAAAGAAGAATAAATTAAAGAGATCTCCTTTGATGTTATAACAGGTAAGGTTTGTATTTGAAAAAAAAAATCAACGCCTTGAGCAATTAATACCACAGAAACTCTAAACGACCTCAACGGCGGTAGTAATTAAAGTGTTGTTAGCAAAATTAAAATAATCGTCATTATATCGAGGTGGGTGACCGAAATCCGAAGGCTGTGGCTAATGGGAAATAAATTGTCGCCAAGTAAAGCCCGGTAATTAGTGTAGACTTATTTAAAGTAACCGTGACGCGACGCGGCTTGGTTTAAGAATGTTAAGGCTGAGAAACGATGCAATAAAAGTAGTATGCTATGTAATGATATGGATCTAAAAGGATGTTTTCAATAACTTCTCGTGCATGTTCGTTAATTTATATTTAGGTAGGTACTATTTTTTATGAATTATTTAAAAATAACATGCATATAATTTAAACAATTGTCTCAGGTGGGTTTGGAACCCTTGGTCTAAAAATCCTACCACAGATAATGTATTAAACTGAATTAAACACAATACTAATGAAATCAATAATTAAATAAATGAATAAATATTTTAAGACATTCTCACACAATGTCATCTAGCCCAAATTAAGCTAATATAAGCTTGTGCTACGGGATCTAGACGACTGATAAACATACTTATATATTTCTTAATACATACATATTACGTATAAATAGAAAACACCCATACTCCGAAACAAACATTTGTGGATCACACAAATAATTTGATTCGCCCCGAAATCGAACCTGGGAACTCAGGGCCGGCAGTCGCATACTCATGCCACTGCGCCACGAGGCAGTCAAATCGGAATAGATTTGACTGCCTCGAAGACAACTTAATTTGTGATTTATGTGATGTCTTCTAGACGAATATTAATTAATATGCTACCATTACGCGGTCTGTGAACGGCCTCAGAACCTTGAACACATTTCTGCCGGAGAGAGTTAGGGTCATTGTAAGGGGTCTAGTTCATAATATCGACGGTCACTACATCGTTGGGCGCTGTATCGAAAACGTCCATCAACGGGTTAATGTATCGACAGTACTCCAAATCGATGTTACGCTACATCGACAGTACACCAAATCGATGGTACGCTACATCGACAGTACACCAAATCGATGGTACGCTACATCGAAAGTACACCAATGGTTTTTTGAACCATTTTATGTAAGGTTACATCAAAAAACTTACAGATTTATCAAATTGTTATTTAATATTTTTATTAAATCTTGTGTTTTTTATTTAAATCTGGCTCAGGTCGGGTAGTCGATGTAGCGTACTATCGATTTGGTGTACTATCGATGTAGCGTACCGTCGTTTAAGTGTACTGTCAATATAGCGTACTATCAATTTGGTGTGCTGTCGATGTAGCGTACCATCGATTTGGTGTACTGTCGATGTAGCGCACCATCGATTTAGAGTACTGTCGATACATTAACCCGTCGATGGAACGTTTTCGATACAGCGACCATCGATGTAGTGACTGTCGATATTATGAACTAGACCCGAGTGTTTATTTGTTACTATGATTGTGTCTCCGTAAACGCTGACCAGATTTTCATGACATTTGACACGTAGTTTAGTTAATACTGGAATAACTGTATTTAAAATAAATAAATAAATTATAATAGGTAAGTAACAAAAACTAAATCACACAACTCTTAATACGAAGGTCACACTATAAGTTTTGCGTAACTTAAAAGAACAACATGTTAAAACCAAAATATTATGTTTATTGCTTTTCAAAATACTCTCCTTTACATTTGAAATATTATTTCATGCGATCGAACCATTTTTTTAAACAGGAGGACCACAGATCTGAAGGCATGTTTTCTACGTGCTGATTGAATGCTATCACTGCCTCTTCGGAGTTGGTAAAAGTGAAACCTCTCATCAAATCTTTGATTTTGGGGAAAATACAGGAATCACAGGGTGCTAGGTCGGGGCTATGCGCAGGATGGGTGACGAGTTGTACTTTTTCGGAAGCTAAAAATGACTTTGTTTTGTTGGCCGTGTGTGAAGAAGCGTTGTCATGATGTAGGAGAACGCGGCTTTTGAGTCGTCTTTCGCGAACTTTTTCTAAAACCCTGGGTAGACAAATGGTAGAATACCACTCGGCATTAACACTCTTTTGATCCTCAAATGGAATTGTACAGATGGGACCCGTAGCTGAGAAAAAAAACGCGATCATGTTTTTACCAAGGTTTCTCGCCTGCCTCACTTTTGTTGGCTTGTTCTCATTTTCAAACACGCATTCACAAGATTGCTGTTTTTTTTCGGGTTCAAAACAATAAATCCACGTTTCGTCTCCTGTGACAATGTCATAAACAGTATTAGAATGTCCGTGGTCGTACTTCAGTAGCATCTGTGAGTACCATTCCACGCGAGCCCGCTTCTGCTCCGCTGTCAGTTCATGAGGGATCCAACGACAACAAAGTTTCCGAACTTTCAATTCTTCGTGTAAAATTTTCTGGATTTGACTCATACCAATCTCAAATAGTCCTCGAATTGCCTCATAGGTATTCCGCGGGTTTTCTTCAATTAACCGCTTAACAGTAGCCACATTATTTTCGTTGACGGCAGTTGAAGGCCGCCCTTCACGAAATTCGTCATGTAAAGAAACTCGACCTCTCTCAAATTCAGCAAACCATCGCCTCACGGTGCTCAAACAAGGTGCTTCTCTTCCAAAAGCATTTTGAAGACGAGCGGCACAGTCTTGCGGAGAGAGGGAACTTTTAAGATCATAAAAAATCATCGCTCTAAAATCTTTTCGACTTAATTCCATTTTTGTTGCATACGTAGAACTTTGATGTGTGATAAAAAACAATTGACAAATGATTTCCCGCCAATTGTTTTTTTTTATTATTACTAAGAAGGTTGCAACGTTTAAAAAAATATAACATTCGAAATTCAAATAGTTCCGATTAGCTAGAAGTGCAAAACTTTTAGCGTGCCCCAATTCTACAAAATAAAAACCACTGTATATAATAATATACACAATAGATGTCACATTTGTACACGGCTGCTTCACAAGAATGATTAAAATGTTTAATTGTAGGAACGGCACTGTGCACTACAGTTTCATCTAAAACATTGTAATTATGCATGAAATTACATACACAATGTATTACAAGTGTAATTAACGGGAAAAAAATGAATTACCTTTAATGATTGCGTGAAGGCTGCTTTCTTTGAAGCGTGGTCACCTCGTGTGAGGTTTGTTTATGTTTTTGTAATCCAATGGTAATTATAAAAGTTATATTTATATTACACTAGTAGACAAAGGTGGCTTAGTCTGCGTGATTATATATATATATATATATACTAGAAATAAGCATAAATTGGTTGGGACGTATTATCGTTTACAGAAGGTTCATGACTCCTTTGCAGGATTTGGTGTGCGTTTTTATAACAAAATTCCTCTAAACATTATGAACCTTCCTTTGAATAAATTCAAAGTGGCTGTTAAGACACACCTCCTAAAAAAGGCATATTATACTATTAAAGATTTTTCTAAACGATACAGAGAAATGGCAATGAGTTGCTTGCTCATCACTCGAGCTACATAGGGGCTACTTCTGTTTGAAATGTTGTTTTATTGCTGAAACTCACTTATTATTGTTAAATTATTATTATTATGATATTGTAAGGTATGGGTACTTTGAGATTATATGGCACCTTTAGTATTTGACTTTTTTTTGTGAATAACAGAGATTCATAATTTTTAAGTTCACTTGGTCCACACATGGTCACGTACTGCCCTTGCCCTCTTTTTATTGTTGTAACAGAATCATTGTATTTACTGGCGAATAAAAAGAGTGGCCGTGAGTTTTTCTTGCTAGGTTCTTTCCTCACAGGCTCTACCTATTGCCTTGCGAATCTGGCGGTAAATGTAAATGTAGAAGCATTTTCTTTTTTTGACGTTCATAAGTGTTACTTTGTGACCTACATGAATAAAGATATTTTGATTTGATTTTTTTGATTTTGATTCAGGTATTTAAACTTATTTAAGCTGAAAAACTATCCCTTGCCTTCTAACAAGTTGATAAATGGGAACCAGTATGCGAAACTTCCTGATGGCAGTACTAGGGTTTGATTAGTAGGTACAAAATGTTATTCGAAGTCAATTAATTGAAGGATGAAACCTCCTAACGAAAACTCCTTTTCACTCAGCAGTGGCAGCGGTAAGTACGCAACGCAGCGACTGTCATTTAATTCTGCTTTAAACCCCACTTTAAGTGAAGTGCATAGGTGTCTTATCAAGACCTTGGAGTAAAACCTAACTTAGAAGTTGTGAACCTGCCAAACGAGACAAAGATGAGGCCTACCATACATGCCTAAGTTGTTCGTTAGCGATAATACACCCTCGATTCTTATAACACGGAGCGAATAAAGTTACTAGCGAATAGTGGACATAAAATATTCTTTATTCTAGAAAACATGCTTAGTTATTTAGATTAGAAGCAACTACTAAAGGCTGCTGCTTCGGTGTTGCCCGGTCCTTATTGATAATACCTACACGCATAAAGGGAAAATGGAATTTGATGAAAAACCTTATTCAAATAAAGAACTTTTTAATACTTACCTATAGATTTTGTTCAAAAAAATAAATATTTGTTGTTGTATTAAAAGATAAAAATCATAGAACGAATTTTAATTGTATTGAATATAACTACTGTGCATTCATTGAAACATTTTATAATAACTGGCATGAATAATATATCTGTGCGGATATGACGGCCATGTCATATGAACAATACGTCGAATCAGTCTGTCCGGTAATTATAGGGCACTAACTATTTCATATACAATGCGAATAATTATCGCGCATGTTCTGAAAACGTGCATCGTTTAATAGTTCCATTAAAATCGTGTCGCAGAAAAAAATGTTCATAATTATTGAGCTAAAATTGTGGAAACAATTGCTACGGGAAACACAAATAAAGTTCCTGGCGAAGTGTGGGTGTAATAAAAACCTCTAACTACCCTTCAGAGATAACGACGTGGCTTTGTGTGTGTATGCCAATTTATATGACGAAACCCAAGAATCTATCATACAAACTATACATACGTCACGCCTCTTTTCCATTTCCACTCGCTGCGATCCTGACTATTATGTATGTACTTCTTTGCTTCTTCCACTTTCGTAACTATTTTATACACGCTCTCTGGTTACGCGTACTCTGAACCTGGCTCTTTGTCAACACATCCCCGATTTGATCGAAGTACCTTCGCCTTCGACCCTTGCCAACCTGTCCGTTCACGCCCGCCTTGTGTCTGTTTTGTCAATCTCCTTTCATCCACCCATTCTACATACCCAAACCATCTAAGCATCCCTTTTCCTACACTTCATCTTCTGACACACAGCAACGTCACAAGTCTGATCTTATATGAATGCTGCAACCATCACTAGGTAAGGTACTTATTTTTATTTTTATCCAACTTTTTTTTTATATGAAGGTTTGCAAACCCTGTACTTAGTATTTTACCTTATGTTTGACTTACGGACCTAAGTACCTATAATTATATTTTATTTTGCCAAGTTTTTAGTTGGCAAATTCCTCTATTAAATAAGACGTTACCTACTCTACTTGTAGCCTTTGTTAGTAGTATTTGGTTATATTATCCTTAACAGTTACGAGTAGGGTGAGTCACCTACTTGAGTTTGAAAGTCTTATTGTTACGTATATTTCCATGTTATACTCGTAGTTT
Source organism: Nudaria mundana (assembly GCA_963556515.1). Classification (NCBI taxonomy): domain Eukaryota; kingdom Metazoa; phylum Arthropoda; class Insecta; order Lepidoptera; family Erebidae; genus Nudaria; species Nudaria mundana. The sequence continues at coordinate 7,977,514 of OY748304.1, read as the reverse complement.
CTCTGTCTATTTCCCACATATTTTAAGTATTTACTTTCACCATTAAATCCATGTAAAGAGTAAAATCCCTACTAGGTGTGCACGGCGGGTCGCGGTGCAAAATTGAGCGGAAGCGAGACTTTTTTTTAATATTTTTTTTATTTCTGATTTCTTTTTTTTTAACTGATGGTCTATTTGACCTCTTTTAAGGTCATATGTATGATGCGCACATTAGGTGTAATTCTCTCGGTATAACTGTTTAAGTCCTCCTGGAACAGTTTTTCGGTGATTATTCCTCCGTGGTCATTAAAAATGTTTCTGATTTCAGATATATGCACTCACGAGCATGGTTACTGCCACCATGCAAGGTTTGAGGAACATCGGTTCAGCCGTTCAGGAGTTGAGGAGTATTCCATCAAGTGAAAACCCTCGAGTGGAGTTATCAATGTACTGTAAAGTATAACCGCATTAGTCCCAGGGTATCAGACGCTCTACAAAAGAACATTAGGACAAGTTCATCATGTCAGTTTAAACCATATTCATGTAAAATCAGCTACTCACATATTGAGATGTTTACAATATACTTACATTGAAGTTTTTCACAAAAATTTCATGAGTACAGAATACAATTTCAAACAAAATAAAGAATAGAAGCAAGTTCAATATTTTATAAGAAACGTCGCGTCGATGACACGACTGAAATATCGACCACTGTGCGAGGTGCAAACAACTTACTAGGCACTGGCACGCCTACAGGCTATCGGAACAAAAAACGAGAACATCCGGGCAACATACTCACGGCAATATAGCACAATTTTTATCTCGCAGATTTATACCGTAGTGTGCACACAGGCGCGGTGCAGCTGCAATCTCCAGTCCTCAGCCGAATTGTAGGTACGAGCAGTACGAGTATGAGTTAAGGATGTGTGTGTTGAGATGCGAGCGCGAAAGTTTTGCATATGTGTAATGTTTCGAGATATACAGGTGACAGAGGAGATACGCGGTGGGCGGGGCCAAGGGAGGGGTGAAACCTATTGGAACGAGATGGCGGACTCGCTATGATAATGATGTTATTGCTGTCTTGATGTGCGCTCTCCTTTAGTTTTATTATTTCTGGATCTACTTATAAGGCGATATAAATGTTAAGTGTGAGTCTGTATAAAATACGTTTATTGTGTAGTTATAGGTGCCTGAGGCTGGAAGGAATGCAAAAAGTGCAGATTAAGATTTAAGATTTCATACGAGACATCGTTACATTGCAGTCTCAGTACCCAGTACAGTTAATCACTTATGATTAGTGACATCAGATTCTGTTTCCCTATCTACTTTTATCTTAAAGATATCCTTGCTAGTTTTAGCTGTTATTGAGCCTTTTAGAAACTCATCAGATAGTCGCTGCACCTCTTGTATTATGGCGGCCTCTAAGTAATGTAGGTCTGTATTGTATGTTTATATGAAATTCATCGCAATGTTTACGCGACTCTGATCAATCGTCTTATTTGTAGCAAGTTCATCCAATATGTTACACCAAAAGTTAAGATGGAATGAGTTTTGTAGCACACCAAATCATATTTACGATTCCTGGAATTGCATCGAGTGCGTTCATGACATTGAATGTAATATTAAGATTTATGCATTTCAAATGTTTACGATTACCTATACCTTATACATTTTGAAATGAGGAATCGTTTTTAAGCTACAATGGATATTTACTTTGTCCTTAAAAATATCTGCAGATGTTGCACTCCTTGCATGCGGCACAGTTTAGTATCAGTACAAAATATTCTTTCATGTTGATGAAATGAGTGGTGATGATGACTGAGTAGTATATGACACTGACATGTGGGGACGCGTTCATAGAAAATGTATGCAACAAAATTTTGCACTGATAAATCACTAATAGGTACTGAACTGTGTCGGAGGTTTCACTTATATATGTGAATCTTCCTTTATTTAACCAATGATATCGAAAAAAACATCAGTCACGTGACCCATTTATTTATTTTTTTTTCATTTTGTTTTATTTCATTGGTTATCCATCGACAAGTCGACGCTGGTTAACATAATAATTTTCCATGCTGTTAAACATAATAATTTTCAGTAAACGGTGATCATCTTGCCCTTATTACCTATTTAGGACCGACTAAGTTACTGTGACGTCTAATATGCTCCTACCTGCAACTTCTAATAAACATTTATTAGTTTAATTTTCTTCTTGTATTATATGTAATTTTGTATGTGTACGTGTTTACACTTTCCTCTTCTCTCTTTAGTATTATTTATCTCCTCTATACCTCTAAGGTCTGCTGGAAGAAAAGCCATTACTGGCTTAAGCACGCCTTTGTACATATTGTTATTGTTTGTTTTGTGTTTTGTAAATTTGTACAATAAAGAATAAAAAAAAAAAAAAAAAAAAAAAAAAACATCCGTGATAATATGTATGTAAGTTTTATATACAAAAGTCGTCTTCTTAAGTTTCAATTACTCTTTAAGTAATACCCACCTCTATTAATTGCATGAATATTGCATATTGGGTCTTTCACAGCAACCGCAACCTCAATGAATCAGCCGCTAGCACCTTTTGTGCTCAACCACTCATTAACGCAAATGATATTTATTGTTGTCATTGTCTTTTACATTGTGTTACAACGAAAGTTGGAATTAGGTGGTAAAGATATACAAATATTTTATATATATTATTATTATGTACTAGATTTTATACTTCTCCTGTATATAATTCTAGCATTTCTATAGTTTGATTTTGTTTTATAGTTTGGAAATCATTGTGTAAAACCACCCTCAGTTTATATATATTATCTAAATGAGTAGGTCGTGATTTTAAACAACAGTAAGAACTCACATCAAGTACCTACTATTTTACAGACTAACATTGACTATTTTACAGGTTGCAACCCAAATAAATGCGTGGGTTAGGTGGAATTAAGAGGAAAAACTAGGTAGAAATACTAGGTCTAGTAGATTAAAAACCTCGGAAGTATTCCCAGTGTATGTATGTGACCTCTGTTGTGCTGTCGGCGTTTACCCCGCATCTTTGGGATCGGGTTTTATCCCACGTCGGTGAGTGAAGGCGTGCGTGGGGTGAGGCCTACATCACGCAACCTTCTAGCCTGTTTCTGTAAGGACGATAGGTTGCTAGCCCGCCATCCTCAGGCCCCGATCATGGAGGTTGATGGTCCTGCGCGTTATCGAAATGTGTCTCTGTCAAAATGTGGACTTTTATGCCGCTGGCTATTTCTCCTCTGATAAAATCATAAATGTTAGTGTAGTAACAAGACATAAAGTCAATTAAAGCTATGCTATGATCCGTAGAGCCTTTGCAACAATCTATAAAACCCTTCCAAGAAAGGTACGCAATTCACGTAACACAATTCCTCATATCGAGTTACTTGTTTCATTGAAAGCTATAAAATATGATAATTAATAGGATGTCACTCAATATAAGGAGTTTGCACAATGAGTTATTTTGAGAGATAGTGTTCGTTCGGGCATGTAACCTAATAGTATTCTAGACTACATTTTTTTTTCAAAGATCTTATCTGAGCTTTTCTACATACCCATTCAATACTGAAAGCAATAATAAAGTTTTAACAGTAACCGCACTTTATAATGGATGGACAACATCTTGAATTCACCAACTGAATTGTAGTTGCGAGTTTAATTCCTCTAATGTCTGCAGAAGTTCAATTTTGTCCAGAAAAATGTAAGTCTTGAAAACATTTTTGATTTTAAATTACTTATTAGTCAGTTAAAGAATAAAAATAAATGAAGTGTTTCTAAAGGAAGCTCTCTAGAATTTATTTAACACAACATTGTATTACGCACAGCTCATACATCACCGAACAATAGTGGAATGTTTGCAACGACTGGCCGAATGTCATATTGTTTCTTATTCCTCTTAAAGCCTTTTAAAAAAATATCTAAAGGATGTGGCCACCCCAGTGGCCAACGCATCCCAACATTTCGACACTAAAACTTTGATTTATGACTCTCGCCCGCCGATTGCGCACTAAAACTGCACTTACGTCACTTTCAATTTTAAAGGGGACTGTCTTTACACCGTAGCGTAAGAAAGAGTGTTAATAATGCGTGTACAATGTTAAATTGTTGTTACTGAAAGTCATCAACTCATCAGTCAGACAAACTTGCCATGAACTTTATTCTTTAGCAATAAACTAAGCTAGATGTGGTCACATTATTATCTAACACTTCACTGCCAAGTATTTGAATTAGTTGTATAAAACAAATCTAAATAGACCTCCAGGGTTCACCACGATGACTACACATATAGAAAAGTGGTTAAGTATTTATACCTACCTAATCGTAGCATCAACTTATGGCAAATAACAGCCGTTACATAGTACTCGTAGGTAAGTATTTCCAATGCATTGGTATAATTTACAACTTTCTCGTATTTTACTTTAATATACATGTAACAAACCATACAGAGCAGTGTAACGTTGTTGTAAAAGTGTGGCATTTTAACCGCCTCGTTGTAAAACTGTGCCCGTCCCGATTGTCCGTGTTACGCAGTAAACTGTCCATTCTTCAGCTTCAATAACATATATTATCTATAATCTAAACATGACTTTACAAGCACTAAGAATATGCATTTACTTATTATGTCCAGTTTAACAGCAAATCATTCTTAAACAAACATTTCAAAATTGGTTATTCACTTGAATTTATTTCTGACATACTTAGATTCTATCTAGTATTCTAAAGAATCTATTTCTTTATGTGATAGTATATTAATAGTCTTACAGTATAACTCTACAGATCTTAATAATCTACCATAAACTTAAGATCTTAAAAGTTATCTCTAATTTATAACGGTTTGCACCATTAATAAAGCTTTAGAAAAATATAATTCTTAAATTTAATAGTAAATGATAACTGGCTATTCGTTTATACACCAAACCAAATAAAACGATACTTAATAAAGCCACCAAACAAAGAGTTAAAATACCCGAATTTGAAATCGCCCCTCGTCTCATCCGGAGCTGTTGACGCGTCGTACCTTTGTGCCTCCTTTGTGCTGGTCACTTGAAAATGACTGCGTTTATTATAGTGGCTGACAGACGAGACGCACTTCCTTTCCACGCCATATGCCTTGCCCATTTCGTTTTTAGCTTCTGGTTAGTTAAAGTTATGAATTACAATTTTCGGTTAAGACACGTGCCTTTTCATGAGAAATTCTTTAAAACCAGCTAAGGAAATGTGTGTCCAGACAAACGTTTTAAGCTTCTACAATCTAGTAATGTAACAGCTGTTTTCGTAACTGAATGGTATAAATATATTATTATTCTGTCAGTTTCTAGTATTCAAATATCATGAGTTTATTGAGTCTTTGAAATTTCTTTATTATTCAGATGGTGTGTTAAAATAAAATCTCACAGAAAACATATTACATATTGTTAGTCAACTATTTTTTTCGGATATTTTTTTCTGAGCAACATTGAATTCGATCTGTCAAAGCAAGATGTTCCTTCTTATTTGTCTGTTCAAGAAAGTACTTTTACCTGGTTCTTTTTATTTAATTTAAATCGATGCAACAAAAACAATACAAACACGCCATACCAACTCTAAAAAGCCTTACGAAGTACCCTGAAATTAAATAGTTTAATTACTTCCTCTAACGAATAAATAAATCAATCAAATTCATTGTGGTTCTCTCATAAAAATAAACAAAAGAGCCTTTATGCTCAAATTCTCTAGAGGACAGGCGTGGTCCAGTGACAGAAGTACAAAACGTATGAAATAATTAAATGTACTGCCGTATAATTAGTAATAAATATGTGATATCTTGAAAGTATTCAATAAAACAAATTATACAAACATCAAATTTATACTGTATTTCATAAAAAATAAGGTATATTTTGCAAAAAGTACAAGTTGGTGCCCGCGACTTCGTTCGGACTGCCCAAAAGTAAACTCAAAGTAGTAGAGAAAGCGATGAAGCGTTTAGGGCAGACAGGCGCTAGTTGTAACAGGGGTAAGTACCTAGTATCAGCAAAGTCGGTGCATTCCAATTTTACCTCTACGTGCTCTTTCAGATAGGGCCTACGAAGTAAGCGTAGCTAGTACAGCGTGGAAAGGCAGTTGACAGTTTCCCAAATAGTTTAACTAGGTAGGTATATGAGTCGCAAAAACGATAGTCTTGGGTCGGACTCAAAATTGCGGCTATTTATTTTACAGGAGGAAAGGATAGAACTAGCCTAAGTCCTAAAACTTGCGATCAAATCATCAATGTGCGACCAACTGTTAAGGAACTAACTACTATTATATATTGTGAGTAATGAATAGTGTTATCAATCAAACATACAAGTTTTTTAGCATTATAATAATCAAAAGCTTGACTTGTTTTATGCTTTTAAATAGTTCCGATATCGGGGACCGCGTATAAAACCGCGTAAACGCGTATATAAATTGACGTTTTGACCAAATTACACCGGGCCGTAGACACAGGCTGTTTTGTGCTGATTTTTTACCAGTTTTTGTGCCACTTGCTATCATCAATTTCATTGATGTATATCATTAAAATAAAAATACATTTCTGAGCAAGCCTTAAGATTAATAAAAAGAGTCTGTATGATAAATAATAACATAGCTCTAACACAGTTCTAGTAGGGATAGTGTTGGTCAGTATTAAACCAGTTTTCATCATTAGTGTTTGGTCATGCAAACATTAATTCCAGTAAGTTAATGTTCTAAGAGGTTTATACTGGATCCACTGGCCTGCAAAGTACTAGTTGCTAAATTCCACCGACGCCTATGTTGGCCTTATTATGCTGTTTGTTTTCCAAAATGACACGTAAACCTGTCAGTATCTAGTAAAAATTCATTAAACCTTAAGTAACAATCGAAGCAGCACGAAAAGTTGGCTCTTGTAAATTACAACAATGTTAGTATCCGAGTAACTTCTACGAAACAATATCTCAGGAGCTCGCACTCGTGTTTACTCCATATCTGTAGTATCGAGGAGAGATGAGGCGAAGTGAGATTTATGATTCAGAAAAATCTCTTAATGTACCATCGGGCGCATAGTTCGCAGTGATAAATGTGCAATTTCAACTTTAAGAATGCACGCACCAAGTTTTGACTTGCTATGATATATTTACTAACAATGTTCACACTATATTGTATTGGACTCTCTTACATTTTATTTTCTTATTAATCCTGTCCAATTAAGATTGAAAGGATAATTAATGTATAAAACTTCGGACAGGTGTTTGTTTTATGATGTACCTAAACTCGTTTCTGCTCATACAGATAGATGATAAAATACTATGTGGTTTTAGGTGGTTCGACTCCCACTTGCCGAGGGTAAAGCCCGAGGCAGTTATCACATTATTTATCGGTAATAATGCATAGATCTGCTAAGTAATCTAAATAAATTGTAATATAACTTATTCAATTGAAATGACTATTAAACCCAAATCAACCCAAATAAACAATGTAAAATATTATGTTTGATTTGCTTAACATTGTTCTCCAACATTGTGTCTGAAATGTGTTCAGTCATACGACGATTTTAATTATAGCACTTTGTAAGATATAATGTGACTTGAGATAAAATAAGGCGACATTAACGTCGGCCGCAAATTGGGAGCCTTAAGTGCTCTACGCGAGGACATAAACAATGGTACGCATCGCTGTTTCAGGCAAAACACTCTACACTATAATTTTTCCACATTCATACAATAAGGGCCGCAGTCAATGAGTCTAGTCTCATACTTCCACAAGTGAAGTTTGTTCGCACACAGACGCACGCCCCACTCGTTAAAGCTTGAAGCGATCGCGTGCAGAAAGCTCCACACACGCACACGACCGCATGGCCGGCGCCCTAAGCTGTGGTCAGTACTAACGCAAACTGTGTGACGGACACACGAAAAACGAGCTGAAAACGGAACGCAAAACTAACAAATCCAAAACTATTTACATTCGCACTTCAGCTCGGACGCGTACGTTTTGTTACCATTCGGACAGTACGGGTACGTCCAACTCTGTATGCAAATGTTCATGCGCTTGTGTTAGTTTACGACCATCTGTCAAACTCGGATACATGTGACGTTTCACATCTGAAATGTAAACAAAAGTTGTTTAGGAGTCTAGGTGCACAGTTGTTAGAGTCTAGTAGTCATTTGCGAACTGAAATGTCTATGTTACGTGAGTTATGAACTTGGAATACGTACAAAATATTACCCTGCTAAGTGTCTACTCAAACAGTTTGGATTGTTTTTGTATGAGTAAGTAATGATGTATCTTTACGTTTAGTATTTATGTTTGTTAAGATTTATTTTAAGGAAATAAAGTTAAGTTTATGTTCAGTTTAATGTGAGAAATAATGTGTTAAGTGCATTGTAAACTTGGTTTGTCAATTTCAATAAATCATATGACTTTAAATGCTAAATTGTATGCTGTTTGGAGTTCTCATTTAAATAAGATATTACTAAAATTTGTGCTTAGATGAAGAATGCTAGAACTGAGAATTTTGTTCCCTTAGTAATGATTCTCACCTGGAAGTGGTGCACCTGCTTAACAAAAGACGAGACTCTGTCAAATATTCCCATAGTTCCTGGAAACGGTAAGAGGCTCGTTCCTTATTACCTAGGACTGCTAGGCTTGGAGTGGCACCAGCCACGCCAAGAAGTCTTACCTACAGGTATACATATCTATCCTAGTCCTAGTATATCATCAGGTAGGTTTGGATTTCACTTGCATGATGCACTTACCGACTTGTATCATTATAACTGTTCACTTACTATACAATGTGTTTAGTGTTACTGCTTTTAATATTAAATATACTCGTAAATACTTATGTAGCTATCTAGATGTACCAGTAAGACTGGTTACAAATGCCAACTACTCGTAATAGTAAATAACTCTATATTTATATACAGAAACTTCTTAAAAACGTCACGTCTCAAGTTCACAATAATAAAGTCAATTATTTATTACAATCGGTGATTCTTCATTAGCGGCGCGATGTGGTAATCTCATAGCCACGTCACTAATCCTTAGGGGTGACGTCCGGTTACATTTATGGGTGACTAGGGCTGTTGCGCACGAGTTTATAAAACTAGTATTTTTATTCTACATATCAAATCTATCAATTTATGTAACACAACCTGGACAGCATACATAAAGTAGACATGACTTAAAGAAAGTACAAATGGCGGCTTTATCGGTAAATGCTTTTCCAAACAACCTTTGGATGGATAGCGAATTAAATAAATTCAAAGTGGAAGTGTACAAATATCACTCAAAGGAAAAACAAGAATAAAGTGTAGAAAACAATGAAATACATGCATTCATTTAGTCACGCCTCTTTCCCATTGGAATAGCCAGAAACTATAGTATTCCAATTGCTATTTTACAGATTGAAAATTTGTATTATTCATATAATTTCCTATGTTAATTGGATACTTATAATGCAGTGATTGATTTAAATAAATTGAGTTAAAACAAAATCAATGCAATCTGAATCAACACTTTAAGTAAGTACCTACTTGAGGGGCGGGGCCCCAAGTGATTAATTCTACGTCCTCGTCGTCCGCCCTGGACCCCAACTTGACCACGGTAACGCAGTGGCAGGTTGGGTGACCGAACGTCTTAATCCTTACTTGTGACCATTAAAAGCGATTTTATTATTACAATGAATAATCCTGTAGAGACCCCCGGTCCCGACAATGCCCTTTCCCGGGCGGTGTCGGCCGACGACCTTATGCACGAACAAATGACTCCGATGCCTATCGATTTGGGGGCTCGCGCCGCGCTGCCTAGTCGCAGCGCGATGTCGACGCCCCAAGGAACTGATGCTGCTGGGACTGACGATGGGTCAGCTCCCAGCAGTGTGAAGAAGAAGGGCCGCTCTTCTGCGACGAAGAAGAGGACCCTCGAGGTGAAGGGGGGGCCGCCGCGCGACCGTAGCACCAGCTGCTCCGGGTGGGGGTCCCTCCTCTCCACCGATTCGGAGGAAGAGGTGCCGGTCAAGACGGTATGTACGCGTCTCGACGCGTACAGAAGGCGGCCGCCAACTCCTCCTCCGTCCTCGGTCCAACTGTCCCAGCGAAGTCACCGGGAAATCGGTGGGCCGCCCGCGCGGGAGCTGATGAGCGTTTTTGCCCGCATGAACGCGGCCATGCGGGGCAACAGAAACGTGGCGGGGAGGAAGAAGATTGTGGCTTCACTGGTGGATGAAGCCCAATCTTCCCTCAACAAGCTCCTCGCGCGGAGCCTCACTAAGGAGGAGGCGAGGCTCCGGAAGCAGGTGACGAGCCTGGAGGCGGAGCTCGCTGCTTCCAGGAAGCAGATGGATGACCTGTGGCGGGAGGTCGCTGACTTGACCAAGGTGGTCAAGGCGCCTCCCGGTCCCATGCTGCCGCCTCCTCCTCCGACGGCTGGACCAGCGCCGAAGACGGCGCCACCCACCACGGCGCCCACCAAGGCGCCCACGACGGCGCCAACCACGGCGTCCAAAAAGGCGCCCACCACGGCGCCCACCATGGCGCCCACCACGGTGCCCAACACGGCGCCCGGATCGCCGCCACAGCCTGTGCCGACTATGGTACAGGTCCTGACGGCGATCGAGAGGCGCCTCGCGGTCCTGGAGGACCGGGCGTACCGCCCTCCGCTAGCACGTCCCGCGTTCTCATACGCGGCGGCTGTTAGCGGTTCTCCCGCTCCAGGACCAAGCGGCACACCCGCTGTCCGCCGCCCCGCTCCGCCCCAGTCTGCTCCAGCGTACCGGTTGCCGGCCGAGACCGCGGCCCAGGCGCGGAAGGCGAAGGGGCGCGGCAAGAAGAGCGGCACCACTGCCGCCTCCTCTTCCTCTAACGCTCCCGCTGCTCCTTTACATCCCTCCGGACGGGAGGGATGGGAGGTAGTGGGGGCCAAGAAGAGGAAGACGAAGGCCGCCAAGAAAGCGGCCAAGAAAGTGGCCAAAGCCGCCGCGGCGAAGGCGCCGAAGAGGCCCCGCGCTCCTCGCTCCACAGCCGTCGTCCTTACGGTGACGACGGAGGGTGTGGAGAGGGGTGTGGGGTACGCTGATGTCCTGAGGACCGTGAAGTCCTCAGTCAACCTCTAAGCCCTCGATATCCAGGGGGGTCTCCGGTGCAAGACGACACGCACCGGGGCTCGCCTCCTCGAGGTCTCCGGCGCCTCCAGCGGCCCTAAAGCTGACGCCCTAGCAGCGCAGCTTAGGGACGCGCTGGACGCAGAAGCCGTCCGCGTCACCAGGCCCACCAAATGCGCTGCATTGCGCATCACGGGTCTGGATGACGCGGCCACGACGGAGGAAGTAATCTCCGCCGTCGTGGAGGCGGGCGGCTGGCCCCGTGACCAGGTGAAGGCTGGAGACATCTCCTTCGGCTCCACTGGTCATGGGATGACAGTCGTCCAGTGCCCCGTCGCGGCGGCACTGAAAGTGACGGACGGACGAAGCCTCCTCGTAGGGGGCTTCCTAAAGGCGCAGGTGCACCTCCTTCGTGCCCGGGAAACCAGATGTTTCCGGTGCATGGTGGTGGGGCACGTCGGAGTGCAGTGCACAGCGGAAGTCACCGTGGGCGATCGGTGCTTCCGCTGCAGCCGGCCCGGTCACAAGGCAAGTGCCTGTGATGCCCCGCCTCGCTGCTTTAGATGCGAGGCGGAGGGCAAAACTGCGGACCACCGGGTAGGCAGCACAACCTGCGCCGCCTCGAGGCCAAAGCCTCGTCCGTCCGCTGAGAGCGGTGGGGGTGCCGCTACTGCACGGCCAGATGTTTCTCGGCGGGATGCTGATATGGACGTCCATTAATGTCTGACGCCCATATCCGCATCCTGCAAGTGAATTTGAACCGCTGCCGCGCTGCTCAGGATCTTCTGTACCAGAGCATCCGGCAGTGGTCCATAAACTTGGCCGTGGTCGCCGAGCCGTACTACGTCCACCCGGGAAGCCCACTGGACGAGGACGGCTCGGCCTGTTTTATCTTCGGGGGGTCCGCCGCAGACAACTCGCGCCTTTCTATCATTGCAAGGGGTCACGGGTGTGTTGCGGCGGAATATGATGGGTTGGCAGTCGTGGCCACCTACATCTCGCCGACACTGGACGAGACTCAGTTTGAGCTATGGCTCACTGAGCTTGACGTCGTCTTCGCTGCGTGCCGTCCTCGCCCTGTCCTGCTCCTGGGAGACTTCAACGCCTGGAGTGAGGCGTGGGGCTCCCGGGAAACCAGGGACAAGGGGAGGCTTCTTGAGGACTGGACCAGAACACGTGGTCTGGAGGTCCTCAACCGGGGGAATGTCGCCACCTTCTGGCGGCGGGGGACCAGCTCGGTCGTGGACGTATCGTTCGCGACCTCTGCCCTCGCCACCCGTATTACTGGCTGGCACGTGGAGGAGGGTGAGGAGACGCACTCGGACCATCGGTACATCCGATTCGATGTCGTCCCCCCACCTGACCTCCCACAGCCGGTAGAAAATCCCCCGGATCCGCGTTGGGCACTTCACCATCTGGATCGGGAGGCTCTCCTGGAGGCATCCATCGTGCAGGCCTGGATTCCGGCACCGGACCGGCCTGCCGATGTGGATGCCGAGGCGGAGTGGTTCAGGAGAGCCATGTCGCAAATCTGTGATGCGGCGATGCCTAGGGTTACACCCAGACCGGCAAGGAAGCAGGTGTACTGGTGGTCGCCGGAAATTGCACAGCTGCGCGCAGCATGCATCTCCGCCCGCCGCCAGTACACCAGGTTTCGCCGGAGGCATCGCCGCCCAGACGACGCGGCAACCCGAGAGGCGGAGCTTTATCAGGCTTACAGGGAGGCTAAAGGTAATCTCCAGGAGACAATAAAGCGGGCCAAGACGGCGGCCCGCGAGGAGCTCCTGGAGACCCTGCAGCAGAACCCATGGGGGCGCCCGTACCTACAGGTCAGGGAGAAACTCCGACCTAGGGCGCCCCCACTGACCCAGAGTCTCCAGCCGCAGCAGCTGGAGCGGGTCATGGGCTCCCTGTTTCCGACGAGCGCGGAGGAGCACGTCCCTCCGCGCATGGCTCCGTGTCTGCCCGACGCGGATAGCATCAGTGAAGACGACGTACCCGAAGTCAGGGTGGGGGAACTAGGTGCGGCAGTACTCCGGCTTAAACGCCGGAAAATCACTGCCCCCGGACCCGACGGCATTCCTGGCCGTGCATGGGTCCTGGCCCTCGAAGAACTCGGGCCTCGACTGATGGGGCTCTTTAGCGCATGCCTCGAAAGGGGCCAGTTTCCCAAGGTGTGGAGGACGGGGAAACTGGTCCTGATTCGTAAGGCGGGGCGGCCGGTGGACTCACCGTCCGGATACCGGCCGATCGTGTTGCTCGACGAGGTGTGTAAGCTCTTTGAGCGAATTATCGCGGAACGCCTCGTCGAGCATCTCTCGACGGTGGGGCCAGACCTGGCGGACAACCAGTACGGTTTCCGTCGGGGACGCTCCACCGTGAGCGCGATCATGCGCGTCAGGAGCCTGACGGAGGAAGCAGTCTCACAGGGCAAGGTGGTGGTGGCGGTGTCTCTTGACATCGCCAACGCGTTCAACACCTTGCCATGGAGCTGCGTTAGGGAGGCGCTCGTGTATCACGAAACGCCTCTCTACCTCCGTCGTATTGTCGGGGCCTATCTCTCGGAGAGGGCCATAGCTTTCCCCAGCTGGCTCGGGCCAGCTCGGCGAGATGTGTCGTGCGGTGTTCCGCAGGGGTCGGTCCTGGGGCCGCTTCTGTGGAACATCGGCTACGACTGGGTGCTGCGGGGTGCGTTGTCTAAAGGCGTCGGCGTAACGTGCTACGCCGACGATACCCTCGTCACGGCGCGGGGTGCAACGTACCAGGAGGCAGCACTCAAGGTCACGACGGGTGTTGCTCAAGTCGTGGGTCGGATACGGCGGCTGGGACTGGAGGTGGCCTTGCACAAGTCCGAGGTTCTGTGTTTTCACAGACCTCGGAACGGTCCACCTGAAGGTTCCAGCATAAATGTGGGAGGCGTTAGCATCGGCATCAAGCCCTCGATTAAGTATCTAGGGATCGTACTTGATAGCCGATGGAACTTCGGACCACATTTCCGAAGTTTGGTCCCCAAGGTGACACACGCATCGGTCGCGCTTTCGCGACTGATGCCCAACCTAAAGGGACCCAACGCTTCCTGCAGGAGACTGTACCTGGGGATCGTGCGGAGTATGGCCCTATACGGGGCTCCCGTATGGGCGGCGCGGTTGACGGCCAACAACTCAACGCTCCTTAACAGACCGTTGAGGACCTTGGCCGTCAAAACAATAAGGGGCTACCGCACGATCTCCGGAGAGGCTGCATGTCTCCTAGCCGGGACCCCTCCATGGGACCTGGAAGCGAGAGCCCTTGCGTCATTGTTCCAATGGCGCAAGGAGGCGCTGGAGCGGGACCACAGGCCTGCGTCTCGAGAAATCGATGACCGGCGGTCCCAACTCCGCCAGGATCTCATGGAGTCATGGAGGCTGCGACTTGAGCAACCCAAGTGGGGTGCCACCATCATCGCGGCGGTGAGACCGATCATGGACGATTGGCTGCAGAGGCAGCATGGTGACCTCACGTATCGTGCAACGCAGATCGTTACCGGGCATGGATGCTTCGGTAGCTATCTGTTTCGCATCCATCGTGAGGTCACACCCCGGTGTCAACACTGCAAGGTTTCCGACGACGACACCGCACTCCACACGTTAGTGGAGTGCTCAGCATGGGCGAGTCAGCGCCGGGACCTCGTAGTGGGTCTGGGCGTGGATACCCTCTCGCTGGAGACCATGCTTCAAGCCATGGTCTCCAGCGGGAGTAGGTGGAACGCGGCCGTGTCCTTCTGCGAGCAAGTCGTGCTCGCGAAGGAGGCGGCCGAGAGGGAGAGGGAGCGTGCCCTCCCCGCCGAGTTTCGTAGTCAGCGGCGAGGCCGCCGCAGACTCATCTACGCCCAAGACCATCGACCTCCATGATCGGGGCCTGAGGACGGCGGGATCGCCACCCGTCGTCCTTACAGAAGCAGGCTAGAAGGGTTGCGTGCTGCGGGGCCTTTGCCCCATAGCACGCAACCAGATTCACTCACTGACGCGGGATAAAACCCTACCCCCAACGACGCGGGATTCTCATCCCGACCCAACCCCCGCAGAGACCACAGAGGTGGTCAAAGTCCGCCGGGCGCCACTGGAAATACGTTCTGCTTGTAACCAGAGACGCCCGGCAACGGACGTTAGAGCGGCCGCGGCCTTGGTCGCGGAACTAAAAAAAAAAAATAAAAAAAAAAAAAATAAAAAAAAAAAGTACCTACTTGAAAGAAAAGGTAGGTTCTGTGTAATTCAGTCTAGTAATAATTATTGCTGCGTATAAGTTTGCAATAAGTGACAGGCACATGAAGAGGTGCTTTAAACACTCATACTTCTATCCCAGCAGGTGTTTTTGTGGACCACGTAATAGGAGGATATTGCCGTAACCGGGATCTATAGTAAATCTAATCACTCTGTAATTCAAACTGAAACTTCAACAGCCAGGACAGATGTAACATACCAATTCATAGAATCTCTGCATTCGAAGCAATAAGTGAATGGTAATAGTAATATGTGACAACCCTAGCTTATTCACACAGACAGTATGTACGTACCAATATTTGAATGTACGAATACGTAGCGACAGTGCGTTCCACCCTCGACAGTTCCGCAGTTATAATTGCATTCCACTAAAAATATGACTCTTGAGTTTATCCAACTCATCGATCCAGATGTGAAGTTTTAAGAATATGACCCTTTCGTAAATTCTGTTCTTTCTACTTGTCCATCAAAAGGTTGCCCGTAAGATCACTCAATCACTTTGTAGGAATAAGGCCACCATTCGTATATATTCCAACCTGTTTTTTACCCGTGTATTTTTGTAATTGTGTACAATTTAGTGTATTCTTTTCGATTCTATTCTATTCAAGAATTAAACGAGAGCTAACCTTAAATTGTTTTAATTTTCTTTCAAAATTTCGAATTTATAATAGATCTATCTGCTATTAAAAATAGTCTAATTGGTAACAATTTGGGAAGCTTTGGAAATAAATGGTATACCTATTACGGAAACAAATAAACTTTCAAAGTTATGTTACCCCGCCGGGCACCACTGAAAACCGCCGCCAAAACTGGAAATCTTCCTAGTGCTTTTTTTTAATCCCGCGGTCCAAGGGCCGCGGCCGCTCTAACGTCCGTTGCCGGGCGTCTCTGGTTACAAGCAGGTATTTCCATTGGATCTTCCTAGTGCTAAGCTAACCAGAGGCGCTGGACAAAGGCTCTAGGCCGCGGAACAAAAAAAAAATGCCCAAATGCACCTGATAGGCATCTGACCTAATCTTTTGTGATCATCGGAAAACCAGAGACGGCATTTTAATGTATTATAAATAAAGTTTTAAACAGTCATTAATCTCAAAAAAGTGTAAGGCTATAAAACTCGACGTTCCACATTAAAACACATAACCCAATCAAATATTACAATTTAAAAACTAATAAACGCATAAAATTTATATTAAAAATAAAACGAAATGTAAACAGGAACCTCATTAAGAAATACCCAGAGATTTTATTAGAACGAAAGCTATTCAGGGAGACAATAGCCTGTTAAGGTTAGGGGACTTAGGAGTAAGTGGTGTGCCGACGTTACCGCGTCTTCTTAATTTCTTAACCACTACACATACACAGTGGGATGAAATTAAGAAAACATTCACCACATTAAGCGCACACTATTTATGGTTATACTGCTTCTGTACAACCCGACTAAATCTAATAGTTGTCTAGCCAGACGAGCGTAGAAATGCAACTCAACCTCTTATATTGTGAACCTTTTTTTATTTGGGTGTCGGGTACGTTCGTCTGAAGGTTTGACGTCTAATGAAATGTTCTACGTTAGAGTTTCGGATATCCTATGTAATTAAACAGGTGTCTCGTGTAGACCCAACGGTGGCCCTTGTGGAGGCTTTCTCTTTTAATTACTAAACTAAGAAATTGCATGGCTATCAAATTGTCTAGCAAGGAAGACGGTTAATGTGTAGGTATGTACCTACATTTGTTATTTAAACTATCACGGTTACTGTTAATATAAACTGTAGATAAATAAACAGAATTTTTACCATGTATTTTATTGTTCAGTTTCAGATATTTCGGCGTTGTTAAAAGCGCCATGATCACGGAAGATCATATTAATCTATAGTTACCTATATACGAGTATATTACGTTTGTGTTTGAAAAGACTAACAATTATTATACTTAAATAAATTAATTAATATTAATATAGACAAATACTACTTTCTTAACACTTTAGTTTATTGTGAGTGAGAAATTAAGCATTTATTATCATCAAATTCTTATGTAAGTTAGTCATATTTCTGTTTCTATGGAGATACCTTATCAGACCACTCACATTCTCTGATCATCATCCACTGAGCCTTTTCCCAACGCAGTTGGGGTCGGTTTTCCAGTTCAACTGCGATTTGGCTAAACTTCGATATTTTGCATGGAGCAACTGCCATCTAACCTCCACAACCCATGGGCGATATCGAAGTTCTGTAGTTAGACCGGTCGGATTTTTGATTTAGGACTCCAACTACCCCTAACAACTGCCATAGATATTTGTATGACAGCCGGAACCAACGGCTTAACGTGCTCTCCGAGGCACGGAGGGGTCTCAATGTCTTAAGAAATAGTCACCCATCCTAATACCGGCCTGACTAGATGTTGCTTAACCTTTGCAATGTCGGTTGCCACTAATCCACGAGCCCCTTCATACATTCTTTGATAACCTTATAAAAACTAACTGTAACAAAGTATACTTATATTTTCTTAGCGGAAAACTCCTTAACCGGCGACGTCTTAGCATCCAGCCACGAAAGCAATAAAGAGCGCAGGCTTCCACGTTCATTAATTAACCCCCACTACCACTATCTCCTTCACACTTAAGTAAACTATTTGTAAATGAGCCAACATCTCTTTCACACAAGCTTTGCGCAAAAATTAACTACTACATGTTACGCTTTCGTGGTATTCTCACATGGAGAAAGAATGCATATGCAGGCGTTTAAACGGGACTCAAGAGAGCTAAAGTGGCTTTTCTTTATCTAAGCAAATTGGTAATAATATCATAGAAAATAAGGTGGATTTTACCATGTTATAAATCCTGTATTTTTGTTGTTTGTGATGCGTTGTACAGTCACGTGTGGTTAGTTTCCTATACTCGTGTAATAAATCTCTTACTTCTCGTAATTACAATGTTCTTGTCTGTTGTGTATTTTCATTAAGGTTGATACACACCTACCCTTAGATCTAGTTTGGTAAAATATACTTAAGGCTGACACTGTTATTAAATAATTATTGTTAAGACTCCTGAGTAAGGAGGGGGTAATCATATAGTTGCACATGTATTTTTATGCTTTTAGCATAATAAATTTTCCGAAAGTTTTGAAGTATGTCCCCAAACAAATTCCTCATTAAAACTGGTTTGGTTTAAGTCTAAACTTTATGATGTAATTAAAAAAATAGAATATTAAAACATAGTACGGCTTACTTAAGCATTACAGAAACTTTTTTTTTCATGAAGATAATTTATCACAGAATCATTATTATTCAAATTAAAAAAAAACTAATTTCTAATTACAAGTTCCTAAAGAAGGAGATGACCAGTTTTTGGTCACATATAAATTATACCTACCTTAGACATTTCATACTATTAACATTCCTTTTTATTAATAGTAGGTAGGTAGGTTACATACCTATTATTAATTTATTTTTAAATATTTTTAGACATTCTAACACGATGTCATCTAGCCCAAATTAAGCTAAGTAATATAAGCTTGTGTTATGAGATCTAGACGATTGATAAACATTCCTATATATTTCTAAATACATACATATTATACATAGAAAATACCCAAACTCCGAAACAAACATTTGTGGATCACACAAATAATTTGATTCGACCCGGAATCGAATACCTACTAATTTTAACCTTGAAAATGTCTAAGATTCCTTTGAACAGTATAGCTCTCTGTTATAAATTTACCTGGGATCTTTCTATCCCTATGTTGAAGATACGAGGCCAAAATAAATATATTTACGGATTAAACAGACCATTTTTTATGAGGTTAGACAAAGTCATAGCCTCTGTTTTATTTATGTAAAGTGTTATGTCATAAATGTTTTAGAATATACGTGTCCAAGTTCGTATTTATTATATCGCTATACTATGACTGAGTATATTAATTTATTCAATTCTTAATTAGACTAAGAACTGGTTAAGAAATGTTGCGTAATATAATAAGATTATTTATTAGCGTAATAATTTTACAAACCTATTTAATATTTATGGATTAATTATCAAATTCAATTAAAAACGTACAGCTAAACAGTCAGAGTTGTAAAAAAAACTATGTATTTAAACCTGATTTTAAAATGCCATGACATGTACACAAGCTTTTTGATACAACATTTTCAATGGCAACGGTATAAAAGGAAAAACTCGGCTATGTGCGAGTTGTGCTCGCTTACTATGTAGTACCATAACGGCAAAATAATCACGTTTGTTGTATAGGAGGCCCTTTTAAAATTCATTATATTCTGTTTTTTAGTATTTGTTGTTATAGCTATGACGGTTCACGAGATAAGTACAGCCTGGTGACAGACGGACGAACGTCTTAGTATTAGTATTCCCGTGTTACTCTTTGGGTACGGAACAATATAAATACGCTTATTAAAGCGCATTTTTGGAAAAGCCAATGATATAACATATTAATGTACCTTTTACCTATTCAAGAAAGATTTTTCACCACAATGTTAATCAAAAAATATAAATGTGTAGTAATGTCATTGTTGTTATTCTAGACACAACTAAATAAATTGTAACAAGAATCCCAAACATGGTACCAATAATTGCAATCTCAAGAAACAATTATTCGACATCCACAACAGCACGTCGTAAACGGCACGTCACAATCAATTGACGCCAACATTCTCATTAAAGGATTACGAGTATCTAAGCTCATTCATGATCCCTCTCAGCTCACAAATTGTCTACTATCATCAAACCTCGATACGACGCGACGGCGATAAATTTATTCCTATCCTTTTCTACGACAACACAACCTCTTTTGACTACGTACTCAACTGTTCACACGCGTATGGAAATCTTTGTGTTATTATTTCGAAAATGAGAGTTTTATTATTCGAAATTTAAAATTTAAAAAGTTCTAAATTTAAATTGTATTGTTAGTTGTGTCGCGAATGTCGCCTTCTGTCCCTGTCGCTCGTGTTGGGCGGCGGCGCGAGCCTGGGCGGGCGGTATGCAAATGCCTAGCGTCGCGGTGGTGAGGGTTGCCTGTGTGAGTGCCTTGTACCATTGGCCGCGCTAGAACGACCAACTTCGCCACCAGTTACGGTTGTTTTTCGTTCCGTTTCTAATTAACTTCCGTATATTCTTAAAGTAACTTTTCTCATCTCGTTCTGTTAGTTTTCCCGTACTGTTTTGTCTTAGTTAAAACGACCGGTAGTTATGTGAAATACGCTCGCGTGTGATATGCGAAAGTTGCAATTTTGTCGAATTTTCATGTGTTTATTTTGCAACCGGTACCGTGCTCGGTTACGAATTCTCAAAATATGTAAATGCGCTCGTATAGAGTATTAGCAACATTTCCTAAAATAATAAATGGAGGTTACTTCTCAGTGTCACGACCACAAAAGGTTTAACAAGTGATTTCTGAACGTAAATACTTCTGATAAACTAACGCCTGATCATAACCAGTGTTACTATCTCGAATTAAATGTAAAGAGTGAGCTTTAGAAATTACTTGACTTACGCAGCCAGTTATGTTAACCAAGATCTTAAAAGTGAATAAAGCTAAAACATTATTTCAATGAAGTTTTTTGAAAAAAAGAAATCACCTACTTACAAAAGCGGTTAACCTTTTAATCACACACAAAAGTACAGTCACCAATATGAACAACGAATTGTATGACATTCCCGGTATCCAATGATACCTATAAAACTATTAAAAATAAATCAGCCACAAACGTTTCGAAAGTGTGCGCAGCAGTGCAAGGTAGTATAGTGATAACATGCCACGTCTACATGCGAACAAATTATCTGCCAATAAGGTAGCGTTAATCTCATAAAAAGAACAAATCTTCAAAATGAATGCCGACACGCAACTATACGTGCAAAATTTTATTTATTTTTTAATCATAAAAGGTGGGAATTAATCTCAGTTTATTGCTACGCTGCTTTTAATTGCTGATTTGACAGACGTTAAGGACTCTCATCCACTGGGTTTCGGGTGTGGTCATAACAAAATTGAACATTGACAGCTTGTAATATACATTTATAGTTTCAACCTGCGTTGTTATTTTTATTATTGACCGATTTATTTGCAACAGTCTGTTGAAGCACGGGAACTCCAAATGAGAAAGTTTAAGTGTGAAAGAGATATCGTAAATTATATTGAAGGGTTAGACTGAGCATTTTGTTAAACCCAATTTTAATTAGCACCCAAATGATTTATAAGCCATCAAATTAAAATGAATCCTACTGCTATGCCTAAATGGTTTATAAATACTGTTAAAATACGTAGATACTAAATTGCCTCTGTTTTAGTATTTTGGCAATTTATCACTCGACTATATATTGTTTCAAATATTTTGATATACTCGTAATTATAGTTAATTTTATGCAAAGTAGAGCATGTTTGTGTGATATTATTATTGTTGTAGGTATAGATATAAAGATAGTTAACTTAATAATTAAGTAGTCTAATTGATGACTTAACTATACAAAATATAGATAACTCCTCAAACGTAATATTAATAATCATAATCCGAGTTTATTAGACTTTTATACAAATATATTTAAAACCAAAACTAATAGGATATGTGTGGTCGATTTCCGTATTGTTAAGTCGTAAGATTTAAATATCCATGATATAAATATTAACTTCAATTTTTTAACATTTTATAACTTTTTAAAGATTATAAACTTATTTTTGTTTTAGGTTTAACATTAATTAGGATAATGTTTAAAATAGTTGCAAAATAAGTAATTTAATAATTCTGATATTTAATAATATTTTTATTGATTTAAAAATTTCATGGAATATTAAAATAATAAAAACAATCTATTACGTTTCAATTTCAGCT
Source organism: Nudaria mundana (assembly GCA_963556515.1). Lineage (NCBI taxonomy): Eukaryota > Metazoa > Arthropoda > Insecta > Lepidoptera > Erebidae > Nudaria > Nudaria mundana. Next base: position 7,955,344 of record OY748304.1, on the reverse strand, counting down.
ATTTGCAATTATTTTTATATTTAAAGTAAAATGATAAACACGCATTTCTGAAGAGACTATTTCTGAATAACTTTCGTCTCATTTCGATATATTTCACTTGCTTAAGGTTAAAACAACAATCGTGATCCCAAAACACGACGTTTTATTTAAAAAAATCGATAAATCGCTTTTGCTTCATTGGAATAAAAAAAAACTCATACTGGGTGGATGGCAGGCGACGAAAAGTATTCGACTTGGAATGCAACTTTCGCATAAACAATGCCCTTTTGTTTAGAGAAATATTTCACATTTAAGTTCGTGTGTGATTTATTTTTCTGCTATGATATATTAACTTTATACCGAAGTTTGTGTCTGTAGGAATATAATTAGATTAGATTCGAGTCTCTTCGCGTCTTTGAATCGAGTCACTGTTACTGTTCCTTTGATAATTTACTTAAGTTAGTCAAACAATTGATTCAGTATTAAATTATTATCATTTACTTTTTTATCTTACACTTAATGTCCCGTATAAACCAGGTCTATTAAATCTTAAAAGCAAACTTTTGACGTGTCTTAAAAACATACGGACTGATTGGGTAAAGTGATTGTTATATTTTTATGTATTTGAAGAGACTCTAAGAAGAAACGTATGGCTATGTTAATATGTGCCAACGCGGCTGGTTCAAAGGTAAGATTTTATTTTGTAATAGTAAGTAACTTTTACTGGGTAACTTCTAGTCTATAATTTGATGGAAGTCTATATTTTGATTTAGAAGAAATGCTATGAATACATTGATAAATATCATCTGAAATTAATTCCTATTTGCATCAGTATTATGTCCATTCGTTAGGTAGTTGTTTTCTTCGTCGCAGGTAATAGGGCGAACCTTAAAACACTAAAACAAACCAGATAGAACATGAGAATGAGATCCAAACACAACTAGATGTTTCTTTACTTTAAAACTTATAAAGTATCTACGGAAAGTTTAACATTAAGAATAACAATTTGCATGTCTTCATAAGTTCCGGCTAAGATCACTTAAGTCAAGCTTTATTGCTGTAAACTGCTAGTGCAGATATAAAAACAATGGTTTTATTTTCTTCAGCTGGAACAGTGCCCAGTAAAAAAAGCTGAATCAGCCATTTTATTACAGCTTAGTGCTGTCTTTAGCTCGGTCGCTGAATAAATGGAGATGAATCTATTTTTCAATAGAAATGTGATGACGAAATACAACCCCATAATGTATTAATTTATTTCATAGCCACTAGACGAGGCGATAAGAAGATAGCCTTAGTCATAATAGTAAAATAATCTTCATAATATCAATGACGTGTTATGGCTTTTTAACCGGGAGCATTCATGAAAATACAAATGAAAGTTAAAGAACTGAAAAAGGTACTCTTAATAAATTTATCTAGACAAGATAGTGTAATACCTACCAGAGGACAAAATCTTGATTCATGTATCTTTGTTTATTGAACATACCATTCAAAAGCATACGATAATCGGTGATAGTCACATAAAATTAAACACTGATCACTTTACTTTCGACCTATCTTGCATAGTTAATTCTGGGCAAGTCAATGGTTCTGACAGTTTAACGAAAGGCATACAATTATCCTGTCACCTGTTTTAACTAAAAGGTGACAAATTTTCACCTTGTAATAACAAGGCTTTCTCTTTGGCCTTTAAAGCTAATACTGGATAATTACAGTAGTTTTGGTTGACGGATAGTACACGCGATGCTTAAGCTATGATATGAATGATTAAAATAGTGACGTACCTATAATTTATCTATTGTAACGATTTTATCACTAGACTTTTTTTTTTAATTCTGCGAGTCCGCGGCCCCTCCCATGTCCATTGCTGCGGGCGTTTCTGGTGACACTGGAAGGCATTTCCAGTGGCGCCCGGCGGACTTTGGCCAGCTGTGTGGCCTCTTCGGGGGTTTGGTCGGAATGAAAATCCCGCGTTGTTTGGGGTTGGGTTCTATCCTGCGTCGGTGAGTGAATCTGGTTACTTGCTGTGGGGAAAAAGGCCCCGCAGCACGCAACCCTTCTAGCCTGCTTCTGTAAGGTCGGTGGCTGGCTATCCCGCCGTCCTCAGACCCCGATCATGGAGGTCGATGGTCCTGGACGTAGATGAGTCTGCGGTGACCTGGCCGCTGACTGCGAAACTCAGCGGGGAGGGTACGCGCGCACCTACTCGCGCTGGAGACCATAGCTTGGAGCATGGTTTCCAGCGAGAGGATATCCACGCCCAGACCCACTACGAGGTCCCGGCGCTGACTCGCCCACGCCGAGCACTCCACCAACGTGTGGAGTGCGGTGTCGTCGTCGGAAACCTCGCAGTGTTGACACCTTATCACTAGACTAGCGTGTACTCGCAAATCCACCCACTAGTTTAGTTACCGTTTTCTGATCTCACAGAAAGCTATATTTAATCTCTAATCTGTACTACTCGTAATAACAAATGTGTAAGTCTAGATGTCATTTCAGAGCCAGATTCTTACCAGATATTATTCTACTATTCTAGGGTGTACTGAATTCAACTTGGAGACGAGGATACTGAGCTGACGCTTTGTTCCCGTCCAGCAGATGATAATGTCATCCACGTATCTAAAGTAGTACAAGACATGAACGTTCCCAACTATGTGGTTAGTCTAGAACTGGAAGTGGAGTCGGATTCCACTCTCAATTTCTTAGACCTTTCAATCACTAGGAGGAATGGTATTCATGAGTTTCGTATCTATAGGAAACCTACATTTACAGACACTGTTATCCCTTACTCATCTAACCACCCATGGCAACATAAAATGGCAGCTTTCCACAGCTTACTGAGCAGGTTACTGACGGTACCGTTGAGCCCACAGGCATTTCATGAGGAATTGTCTATCATTTGTTACATAGCACACAGTAATGGCTACAACGTAGGTATGGTCCACTCATTATTAAATAAAAAACGCAGAGATGCTAGTTTTCATTTATTGTATCCAACTCAAGATCCACCTAAGAAGTACACTGCCTGTTTGCCGTTCGTGGGTCCCGTTTCGTAGAGTATAGCTAAGATCATGAGGGAGAATAGGATATTCGTGGCTTTTAGAACACAGAACACCTCGAGGGAGCTGTGTAATGGCAAGGACTCGGTGTCGGTTTCACGCAGATCGGGTGTTTATTTGCTGAGTTGTGATGGATGTGATATGAAGTATTTGGGGCAGACGGGTAGGTCCTTTGAGATCAGATATAAGGAGCATACGGCGGCGTTCCGCAACGGTTGTTCTGAGAAGTCCCTCTTCGCGAAGCACCTCCTTGACACTGGTCACCCCTTGAACAATAGTAACACCTTTTATATTTATTCACTTCATCAATGTCAACTTACAAAAAAAAAATATGTTCACACAGATACAACAGCGCAGTCAGACGAAACAAAATCATTATACTCGTCCCGCATCATTCCTGGCGCAAAAGTGCCCATGATGCTAGCAGCGTTGCCGCGCTGAATGGCAATGGACAACCTTTGCACCAGAAACGACCCGGAGCGAGAGTCACCGGTCCTCTCTTTAATTCTCCGCCCCACATCCGCGACGAAGCTCTTGGCTTCGGAGCCCCAACTGCCCAAGGTCTCTACCGCTACGGGCATAAATAAATAACGCGGCTCCATTGCGGCGTACTTCTCCCGTTTCCAGGCCGCCGCGTCCTCAGCCGCCGCAGCCGGAGCGTGGACGGTTCGACCGAGGTGAGACGCCGCGACAGTGTTGACACACGTAGCGTCCCACACCATACATTTTATTACATAGAAAGGCTAGAAATAGTTAGAAGAGATGCGGACACCTTACTCAATGAACAAATAGATTTTCACACGTCTCCCTTACTTAATCTGGTTGTAAACAGACAGACACATTAGTTGGTTGTTGGTTTGTATGTGTCATTTGGCATTTCTACACAATTTGTTGAAAATTAATAAGATGAAGTCTTGTATTGGTGAATACCTATTTTTGGGTACTTAGTTAGCAAGATCTGAGGTTTCTACCCACGTTAGTTATTGTGAAAAAATCCTACATCGCGATAATGAAATTTGCACACGTTTACTTATAAGCAAATATGTTCTAACCACAAATTTTGCTGTTCTCTCTGAGACAGTCTTGATAATGCTTCGTTTAGAGGCGAAACAATTGTCGACGTTTTGTTGTCTTTTTAATCCTGCGAAAAATAGTGCTATTAAGAAATTTAAAATAAGTTTAAAGTGTTTTTTAAAAATATTTTACTTACCATTGCTTCATAATAAATAATACTTATTTCATATTTTCGTATCTTAAGATCAATTTCTATGGTATAATAGAGAATATAATAGAAGATATAATAGAAAAACTGTTGTAGGGGGGCTTTATGAACGCAATAAAACCCAAAACAATGGTTTTTGGAACTTTTGTCTGTTTGTCTGAATGTTAGAACACGCTAATCTCAGAAACGGCTTAACCAATTTGAATTTTTGATTTAAATTTGCGGTTTTCAGTAATGCGTTGTGGTTTATTCAACTTAACATTTAAGGTTTGGTTTTCAATCGGTACATAAATAAAAACGTTATGTAGCTCTAAAGTAACACGCAGGCCGAGCTGCGGGCAACAGCTAGTTGTAAATAAAATAAAAATAAAAAAACTAGAAATAGTTTACTTCCAATCATTATTATACAGATCGCATAATTTTATTTTAGAAACACCTACTATCAAATTTGAAATTTATTTATCAACCTATTTAGGTATGGTACAATTTAAATGATATCAATCCCAAAGTCATTCATACTTAACTTTGTTTCCATAATGAAGGCCACTTTTATTATAACATAATAATATTTTTGGATAGGTAAGTCATTAATATGATTTAGTATGTTCTAAAACGTTGAAGTGGTTTTATTACAGCTGGATGCCTAATTAGTATTCTTAGGATACGGAATATCTAATTAAATATCTTTGTCATGTAACAAGGACATTATGTTTAACGTAAGTTTAAAGTAACCATTTATGGACAGAGTTATTAACATAATCTGCAGGAAACACGGGAATTCAGATCATTATGAATATTAATCATGAGATTTTGTGTATGATGTAGCAATAAGAAAAAATATAAAAACGAAATGTTTATCAGAATAATGATTATGTATATTGTAGTATATAGTACTTGGTACGATATCAAGTGCTTGGTACGGTACTGACGGTAGGTGCGGGTACTTATACTTACTAGTCGTGAGTATCGGTTGTCGGGGGTAGTCTTATACGAGCATCCGTTGAGTGAACACGTCTACCGCATATTGATAGTGACAGTGATATATTGTGGCATAATAGAATGCTACATATATATAGTTTACTTAAAGATAATTTACCCATTCACTGCAATTCATTATTTTTGACTCAATATTATCAAGAATCAAAGAATCAATTTCATTTATTCAGTTTAGGCACATAAAGAGCACATATGAATGTCAAAATTTTACAATTTTATGTCAAGCACTATTATAAAAATACTAAATTAATTACATAAATAACCATTTAAAAATGATTCTTTCGCTGTATACACATGAAATCTCGGATCGCCCTGAAGAAGTCTATCCAAGGAGGTTTGTCATACTCCTACATTTCGTTAAGCCCCTAGTCACTGGTAGTTCCACGGAATAGTCAGCGAGCCTACTGCTGAGAACTTTTGGGGTTGATATTTGGCTTGTGGTATAGTGGTAACCGACAATGTTAACACATTGTAAAGATTAAGCAACATCTATTCAGGCCGGTCTTAGGATGGGTGACCATTTCTTAAGACATTGAGACACCTCCGTGCCTCGGAGAGCACGTTAAGCCGTCGGTCCCGGTTGTCACACGAACATCTATGACGATCGTTAGGGGTAGTTGTCAGTACCTCAATTCACTTTGAATAGGTCGAATGAATGCCGGGCGCCACTGGAAATACGTTCTGCTTGTAACCAGAGATGCCCGGCAACGGACTTTAGAGAGGCCGCGGCCTTGGGACGCGGAATTAAAAAAAAAATAAGTCGAATGAATGAGGTAGGTACACTTTGAACGTCAACATTTTGGCACAGTAGATATTAATAGTTTGGTTTGAGTAAGCTTTAGTCGTATAATATTTGTACGTAAAAATATCTTCCATCCTAAAAATAAGAATTACAATATACAAAATAAACATAATTATAGACTAAAAATATTTACATTACAAAATATCGTTTAAAAAATCCTCCGCGTCATTGCCGACTGGGAAGGTTCCCAGAATGCTGGCTGTGTTGCCACGTTGGATGGCGATACTTTTTCTTTGGGCCAGAAAATAGCCAGCCTTCTGGTCCTGAGAAGCATCGATTAGGCGTTTAGCAATGTCTCTATAAAGGCGGCGAGCACTCGGACCCCATGACCCCAGTGTTTCAACCCCAAACGGCTCAAATATGTAATCACCTGCTAGGTTAGCATATTTACGCCGTTTAAAGTCCTGCGGTGGAAAGAGCCCTACGAATTATGTCGTTTAGAATAGCGTGCCGAGGTATACGACCTGCGCTTCTGCTACAAGAAAGGCCATGGTGTCCCAGATTATCGACGGCTACTCCACAGGTGCAATGATGCGGGGATACACAAGGTGTACCCAGCCGAAGGCAAGTGGCAATGCGGAAGGTTGTGTCGTCCAACATTGTACCGATGTTGGGCGATGGGAGCGCCTAGATCCATAACCCTGACTCCCATTCTCCAACAGCTAGTCGGCGTGCACGCTCTGAAATATTGACAGAAGTGTCAATTAGTGTATTAATTCTCAATTTACAGAGCGGTGAATCCCACAGTCGCTGTGAGCCTAGGCGTGAGGGCAGGTCAGTGTCGGGGCAAGACATTCTCCAAGCATTTATGGCATCGGTCTTGCATCGCACCTCGGAATCAATCAGTGTATTTGACAAAATTTTCCTGACTAATTCTTCGGTGCTATGGACCGACGACAGAAATGCTGGCAGACTGACATCTGTGACTCTACGAATACCTAGCCAGCCCAAGCGAACTGGAAGAGACGCTTGGACCCAGACCCGGTCATTAATATTTACATTTAAAATTTTACACAAAGAATGTTGTATTAAGTTGTCTAGTCTGCCCAAAATTTCTACATTTTTCCAAAATTGTCCTGAACGGAGGGCATGTGTAAATTTGGGTACGAAAAGAAATATCCTAAAATATCTTAAATTATAACCAACTTCAGTATTATAAACTTATGTTTAATCGATATGATATTAGATTAGGGACGCGGTTCTAGTTAAAAATGTAATTATAGAGTAAACAAATAATTAAACGTGACAATAATTATTATTCATAAATCGAACAGACACGATAATCGGCGGCGCGCCATCTTGCCAGCGGCGGTGGCCAAATGTTTCCGCTTTAATTTCTCCAGTAATTTGGTGTATCCGGTCTCAACCAATCCGTCCCGTCAGTCGGCCATAATTATATTATTTCGGCAATAAATTATCGAGTTTTGAATATAAAAGGTGGATTGAAAGATGGTCTCCTTGTTTTTAAATAGACAGAACAATAAGTACAATTTGAACGAATGATCATGAGGAAGATGAATGAATGTTCAATAGGTACCTTATAAAGGTAGGTTCATAAGTGAAGTGTGTGAGAACCAAAATAAATATCAAATTAATTGAGCGAAGCGAGCCGAAGGCGAGCGGAGCTCTCAACGGGTGACTCAAATTATTTTTCAAACGATTTGTGTTAAATTGTTTCTCGGCGAATACTCGGCCGATTTCGGATTTTCTTGCACTCATCAATAGCTTACAGAATTACCCAGGTTATTACAATGCCAGAATTTTGAATTTAAACTCGCTTCGCTCAAATATATGCTGCAGCGTAACGGTACGTTTCGCGACTGCAGCGACCTAGTTATATGCAATATCAAAGGTGGCAATATCGTACCTGAAAAAAAAAGGTTTATTTAATGAAGAGACTACATTAAACTATAACTTTCAACCAGAGTAGGTGGACTACTCCAATTTTGATTTGGCTTGCCTGATGACGCAACGGATTTTGATGCGGTTTTCACCAATGGATAGTGTGGTTCTCGAGGAAGGTTTTTGTATGAATATAACTTGATAAGTGGGTGAAACCGCGGGCGTCCGCTAGTGTTGATTAAAACAAAGTGGGTACCTAGTAGATAACATAAATGTTGGATCATTAGAATAAGAGAGTATCATCGATACACTATGAAACAAATACCAACCATTATGACACAACGTTTTAAGAAGTTCCCTTGCCAAACTGGCATGTGGCTTACATGTGCTTATTGTAGTCAAGAAACTTATTAATATGAAACAATACGTACACTTTTCCGTATAATTTAGTTTCTTATCAGTTCGTATAAAAATTCCAGTCAATACACACACATATGACAGAAAGACAGACACAAATAAGGTATTTATGCCCGAAAGTGTAGACAGAGGCTGTTATTCCGCCCACGTTTATCCAGTCACCTTAAGCCCGTACTTACTCGTAATAGGTGTCGAGGCAATTACCGTTTCCGGGGACTAATTAGAGCCCCGTCCTTTTGTAAGCAGGTGCACCGCGTGCAAGTGAGGTTAAGTTAGGTCATGAAGATGTTGTTAGAGCCCCTTATCACACTACACACAAAATGACGTGTTTTCCCCAGAAGGTGTAGAGATAGGCCATACATTTTGCTGGTCCTATTATAATAGGAGGCGAGCTTCTTGCCGTGTCCGATATAATCGCAGAAATACCAAGTAGTTCCTAAAGCTCTCGGTAGATATCTCAAAATTGCCAATAATAGTCATAATAGCTAAAAATAAGGAATATAATTATGACGTAGAAATTCAGTGGATTTACTGGTGTAGTACTTACCACTTATTCCCTATTCTGTGTTAAGTATAGCGTTCTCCTTGTACGAGAACGACGTCAGTTTATCCCGGCGCCGGCGTGTTGACATTGAATGTTTGCGATTATAATTATAAATATTAAAAAAGTATTACTCCTGTCAGTTTTCCTATTCATTAGTAACTATTTTACCTACGTGAAAAGATTTAAATCTAGTCATAACTGTACCTATTAGATTAAAAACACTGCAAAGACATCAGTCATTATTAATAGTGACGTCCAAGTTTATTTCTATCACACAAATCGATATCGAGCGAAGTTTGATTCGATTAATTCCGTTGGAAATTAACGCAGTGGGTAAGCAACGGGTATCACCACCGACGCCGTTACCATAGCAACGCGCCCCATACTTACAACGCACTAATTATGCCACACTGATTGCTTTTCACTTTTTTTCTGCCCCACGAGAAGCTGACGCCACCCTGTTATGGAATAGTGTTTGGCAGGTTTTATCGATTTAGCATTTATCGACCATACTCACAACCCTTGTAGAAATTATGATGATTAGAATGTTCGTGTCGATTTTTTTGTAAACGAGCCCGTTAATTGCGCGCGGCTCTGTCTTAAATTTCATATTCACTATTCTATAGCTATTATTTAAAACAATACTGTATTGTAGTTACTGTATTTATACTATATTAGTTGGATTTTTAAATGGTTTATAGTCTTCAACTGCGATCTTTTGACATATGTAGAGGTAAGAGATCGATTCGCTTAATGCTTAAGTACCTTCACCATGATAATCAAAATGAATTATTTGTATCGATAAAATCGGAATTCTCTATAAACACACAATGACTTAACATTCGGATTTTGATGACGTCATGTCGATCGATTCTAGGAAACGGGTCATTACACTGTTTTTATTCGTCACACTGATTAATCAAGTGATTAATTATTTAGTTTCTATTAGGACAAGCCGGGGTGCCGCCTTTTGTCCTTTAGAAAGTATGGTATAAAATACATAATAATACCTACCAGTAATGTCAAAAAAAAACACGAATAATGAATCGAATACGGAATTACATAAGTAGGTAAGTACATTTTAATATTACAATATTAAGTACTGATACTAGTTAACCTGACAGACCTATTGTCTGTCCCCCCCCCCCCCCCCCCCCCCCCCCCCCCATAAAAAAAAACTCCATTAAAAATATTGTTTCTAGTAAAGGAATACTTGTGCCGAGTTTCGTGAAGATGAGATAATAAAGGGGACCGCTAGCCCTGAAAAACATTAAAACGTTATTTGACCATACTTACCCCATTTTCCCCTCAATCCAAAAAAGCTCATGACGAAAAAAATTTATTCAATCAAGGAACACTTGTGCCAAATTTCGTGAAGATCGGATACAAACTGGGGCTGCTAGCCCGAACCACCCGAACAGACAGACAGATGGCTGAAAGCAAAATTGTCCATTCTCGAAATATAGACGCTTCGCTTGAACTATTGAAACTATGTTTGACGATTACAAAACCTATCATCACATATTTGTTAAAACAAAATCGAATTGATTTGTGTACTGGCAGTTTCGCGAATCGAGTTGACCATTGATCAGTCAGATAGAACAACCCTGACCTTGCCCAACGGCACTCACACACGCGCGGCTCGCACGCAAGCCGTTGAACACATACTTATACTCTGACTACGCGAAACTGTTATGACTTATTACTTTGACTAAATCGCTACTTATATAACGTTTCCACTATAAAATAAATAGGTAGATACAGTGAAAGTATCACCTCGTTATTAACTAACGAGGTGATACTTTCAAGTTCTTCAAGATACGTACAAGTTACTTTGTTAATATTTAAACAAAAATAGGCTTTGGATTCACCTTACCAAATATAAAAGTAGTCAGCTAAAAGGAAGTCAGTAAAGCAGCCAAGATTAATTTTTCGGTAAAATTCTCTTCTACTATCGTGCTTATAAGAAAATAAATTCTTATTTGTATACATATCTAAAGTTTATTTTTTTTATTCTATTTCTCAATCGTGTTTCGTGAAATCGATTGTCTGGCTATCCGATAACTAACTAAGAAATGGAAGTCTGCTCCAATAAAATCTCCTGAACTCCCGACACCGATTAACATTTCAGTAATCACAACAGTCGCACAACACGCAATCGACTCACGAAACTTAGAGAAAATAACTATATCCATCTAATTCCAATTCGATACATAGATTTTTTTTCTTTAATACTTTTATTGGTAGCTCTCACTAGTCATTAACGGTTGCGAGTGTGTGTGGTGACGTAAGCGTGGGTGTGAGTGTCTACACGTGATAATAACAATGTCGTGTGCATTCGCAACACACATAATTAGTGATAGGGTCGATATTATTAATGAGGGGGTGTGGGGGAAGACGGGGTAATGTTATCTACTGAAGCTTTTGTGTTCTTTTTCTATAGATCAGGCGGGCTATTGATTGTTTAGTCGATACTCGGCCTTTAATTATAGGGGCTAACTGGCTAACTGCCGCGAACGCTTCGCTTGACACCATAATGGCGTCGTGGACGGTAATAATTTTCCAGTAATTATTCATTTCGAAACTCTACTTTGATTACTGGTTATAAGTTTTTATTGGAATTAATTTCGTTACATTACTTTAACTATACTTTATTATTTTTCAGGTTATTTTTACAGCTCGTCAATGATTTTATAAAAATCTTTTGTAAAAAAGTAATTACGTTGCAGGGTAAATAGTAAGAATATTTTAAATTGCGTCGGGGTACATATATCTATTTGACTAAACGTAGGTTTCTTCTCTCATCATCCATCGAGCCTCTTCCCAACTAAGTTGAATTCGGCTTTCCAGTCTAACTGCGCTCCGGCTGATCTTCGATATTTTCCGTTAAGCGACTGCCATCTGACCTCCCATGGAACCCATGGGCCATATCGAAGTTAGTTAGTAAGACCTGTCGGATTTTTGATTTAGGGCTCCAACTACCCCTAACGACTGCCATAGATGTTTGTATGACAACCGGGGCCGACGGTTTAACGTACTCTCCGAGACACGGAGAGGTCTCAACGTGTTAAGAAATGGTTACCCATCCTAAGACCGGCCTGATAAGATGTTGCTTAACCTTTGCAATGTGTTAACATTGTCGGTTACTACTAGACCACGAGACCCTCTGGTAGGGGGGGTAGGTTTGTCCTAATCCTTATCAAATTATTTATACGATGTTACAAGGTCTTTTCTATATACCGGCCAAGTTTAATAACCTATTTCCTATTAGAACAAAATATTATAATACGAAATAGCATCAATTTCATAAAAATCAGATTACTTAATTTAGTTTTTCGTTGACACCTGAGTAAACAACAACAGGTTAAAATAATGTATTTTTAGTTAAATACTTATTTTATTTCTAAATTTGTTTTAAACATGTTAAATATCCAATAAGAAGTAAGAATTGGCATCAAACAGACATGTGAAGAGACGCACGGTACTTCACTGATTAATAAGATGGGGTTGCGCCAAGCAAGGGGTACGGCCACCCCACGCGGGCACCCTCGCGCCTTACCCACGAAACAAAAAAAATGTGACTCATCAACGCAGCACACTAACAAACAACCACTCATACATACATAACCTAATAACACCGTATATGTTCCATATACATCCAAATTAAGAACTCTATTATAACCGCAAAAGGTTCGATATCGTTTCAACGGTAATCGAGATAGAGCCGTAGTTAAGTAAACTAGGTCTCCTATAATCGTTCATTATCGCACACAAGCTCAAACTATTCACGTATTTTCCACACATACAAGTATGCGTTAATTATATCGGAAAGTGGTGGGTAGGGAGTTGGTTGATTTGATTAATTCTAGCCGGAGTAGACTGACTAGTTGGATATGCCATAAACATTGGAATATTCCGCCCTTTTCTTTCTCGTGTGGTTAGCCGCTAATTGGTCATTTCTCAGGAGACAATAGATTCTTATTAAGAAGATATAAATAACACTTCTTATTAACAATTGCGAAGACAATAGGAAACAATATGTAATTTGGTTTCATTGCAACACGTTATAGAAAATATGTCACAAGCATCTAAAAAAAAATAACCTATTCCTATTAATTTTGTTTCTAGATCAATTTCTGTTACCTAGTTATCAAGTTAGGGTAGGTACGTTTAAAAGTGTACCTGTGACGATGTAGCCATATCATTATTATACTATTCATAACTTCCTCTGTGGTCGAAAAACCAGGCATGATATCACGTGCTCAAACTAAATTATTCGAAAAATTACATTTTAAATATTATTGTGCACCAAATGCCAGTAATATTGAAAATAAATTGCATAAATCCCCAACTAAACTTAGTATCATAGAAGAAAAATTCAAAATGAAGTAATCAAAAGTCCAATTTCCCCCAAATAAGGAAAGTATTTGAAGTATTCGTCCATCGGAAGTCGTTCGCGAGCACTCGGTAAATCGCTTCAAATAGCGCACACGATCCCATTCCAATATTTATTTTTCAAAGTTTAAGGCACGACTATTTTGATACATTTATGATAAACTTTAACTTAACTTTAATGATTCAATTTGGATTTACTATGCCTATGCGTCTATTAAAATGAATTAAAAATAATAATATATTTATCAGTTGTCTAGATCCCATAGCACAAGTTATAGCTTAGTTTGGGCTAGATGACGTTGTGTGAGAATGTTCAAAAATATTAATTTATTTTTAGTAACTAAAATCGGGTCAACCATACCTTCACGTTTGGAAACACAAATCTTATTCTCATAAAAATATATTAATTAAGGATACAATAATTACCGGATTTAATATCAGTAAGTTATAAAACATACAATACATATGTACTATTTATAACTTTCAATTTACCAAAGGAAAGTTAGATAAGTGAGTAATAGTCGTTTAGTGGTAATTAAAAGTAATTAGATTTTAAATAACCTCCATAGTCTGTAGAGCGTGAGAAACAGTGAAATTAATATATTGTTGGACCAGAAACAGGATTACGGGTAATATCTAAGAAATATCGGGTAATATATAGAAATATCTAAAAAATAAGTATCGATGACATACATCTTGCCGTTGCCCTTCTTCTTCTCGTGTCGATGGGCAACACTATGATGATTATATTGGCTTGGCCCAGTGCTCTGCGACGCAAATCACATTTGGCCTCGCCTCGTACAGGTCATCTAAAGTGCACGAGTCTGGGCAACCTGACCATGACATCATGTGGTTGATGGTTTGTGATGATAAGCCACATTCACACTGGTTCTCTTTAGTGTCAATGTAACCCCACTTGGACATATTATCTTTGGATCTGCCAACCTGGGTTCGCATTCTATTAAGAGCCTTCCAGGTGGGTCAGGGGAGTTTGTGCCGTTGCCCTGGGGTTATCCTTCTTAGGGCATACCCGGGGCGACTTTGGCTGTAGCTCCATCCAAGTCAACCACTTAACCCGGTTTAGATAACGTTTCCATGGGTTATGGAATTACATACAAAAACAGGTACCACTCTTCAATTTAAGAGTCTTGCTCTTGTTGGTGGAGTAACTGCCATCACCGCTCTCTTTTCTGCGTCAAACATTTCACCTCCTGCTAAGACAAAATTTTTATTTTTCCTGTAACTTGGTCTGAATACGTTATCCTTGGCCTTCTCCTTCCACGCTTTCCTTCAACTTGCTCTTCTATAATGTCTTTTCTAATGTTTTTTACAGAAACAGGTAAAGTATAATAAATAAAAAAGGCTAAGCATAACAAAGGAAACTATCTGCAGTGTTATAAAATTAAATTACAGTACCGCAATAGAACTTTGTGCAATTAATATAGTCTTTTACCATGTTGTATTCTTCTGTCATAAGTAAATAATGAAATGCAGTCGGCTGCCCGTGGCCCACGAAGGCTCGCGTGTTGAATTTTACCCGAAAGCTTTGGAAAAATATTCCTTTTTTTATCGTTATTGACTTAACTCGCCTCCATACAGAACACTGAGAAATTGGCTATGGATTTTAGCAATGCTTTTTTATTTACAAGTTTATTTCCATATCCATTCAAACCTTACTAAATTAAAAGCAAGTAGATATTGTTGCACATGCAATTAAACTGTCTAATTGATTTTTTTAATGCAGTATATGCATCACTAATCTGTCGGTAAGTCAAAACTATACAACAGATATGGAATACTAACTAGTATACATAGTACTAGCGGCAGCATAATTCTATTCATATTTACTCGTGCAATATTTATTTGGTTATATATCTATATAGACGATGTAACTATCAGACTGAAACTATCAACTAAACTAGTGGTCGCCCCATGGTCGAACAGTAGACCTCGAGAAAATTTAAACACATTATTTGAGCTGTTTTCCCCCAATTACCCCCAATCCAAAAAATAAAAATTGTGACTGCCCGGAACACTCATATAGACAGACGGACGAAAGCAAAATTGTCCAAACTCTCGGTCAACTAACTACTACATCAAATATTTTCTCAAAACAGGTGAATTTAATCCGTATTCAACTATATTACCGATGCATTTAATATATTAATTAAACGTCATAATATATTACGATCAGATACATTATATCTGAACCGTGTCGTTATAACTTTACCCTAAAGATTCACACTAAAATTCACCATTAATTTATCCACAAGTCTTGTAAACAAAATTCATATGTTCATTGGCATAAAATACGAGAATTTACAATCAAATCAATAAAGACTGCCAACATTTTACTCAGACTAACACCTTGTCTCGTGCTGTACCTAATACAACACAGGGTTTCGAAGAAGTGTTATCATCTTATGCAAAAATATTAGCTCGTGGCGGACTTTATGCAAATTTTACGTACCTTTACTTAGCGCGTGTGTCCGCCTCTTAAATAAGGCATGAACTTGTGTCTCGTGCTATTCGAGGGTAGTCTAATATGGACATAAAAAGTGGTTAAGTTATGTACGAGTATGATGTATGATGTCATGAACTTATGACGCTCTATGTTATGCTTTTGGGATTTAGTACTTACTTATTACTATTGGAATTATCGGGATATTTACCATGTAACGTTGGTTTTCATCTTCATTCTTTCATCATTCTTCATCATTTCATTGGTTACCATGTACCTAACATTTCGGCACTGTTGCATAT
Organism: Nudaria mundana; assembly: GCA_963556515.1. Classification (NCBI taxonomy): domain Eukaryota; kingdom Metazoa; phylum Arthropoda; class Insecta; order Lepidoptera; family Erebidae; genus Nudaria; species Nudaria mundana. The sequence goes on along the minus strand of OY748304.1, from coordinate 7,939,325 downwards.
ACTTATGTATCGGAAACTCAAACCAACGTTACATGGTAAATATCCCGTCAATTCCAATAGTATTGTAAACGACCATGATAGTTTAAAGACCTATATTTAGTACTTATGTTTCATCATCGATGAAATTTCATAGGATATTATGATATTATTATATATGTTACGGCTAATACCCCAAGTGCGGCTGCACCTAGTTTTAGCCGGTTAGAACTAGGTGTAGCCACTTACTCTTGGTTAAACCTAGTACGAGCCGATTGTTTTCGGGTAAAACTAGGTCTAGCCTTCATCATGCCGGCTACAACTAGGTCCAGTTGTCACTTTCACCTGGGAGAAATCTCTTTTTTTTATTAATGCAAGTTTCTGGCACTCGCCTGCCGCTCCCGCGGCACCGCTCGCTTCGCTCGCTCGGCTCGTGCGTATCACACAGTCACAGGTCACAGTATTAACCTAACCTACCCATACTAGGTTTAACCAAGAGTAAGTGGCTACACCTAGTTCTAACCGGCTAAAACAAGGTACAGCCGCACTTCGGGTATTAGCCGTAACATATATATCTACATTATTAGGAGCCCAGTGGCCAAACTCACTAACAATCATTCCACTATTTTACCTGACTGGTTTCTTCACAATGCATTACCATATTTCTTGTTTGTGATGAACTAATGACAATCGGAAGTATACATGGTAGCTATTATTAGAAATTATAATCTAAGTATAGTGTAGCGAGTAGGCAAGACATAACTGCAACGATAATATTCCACTTTGTCCATTAGCCATAATTGAACAGAATCTATCGCATTACCTATAATTACTAAGTCTAATTTATCAATTAAACTTTAACTGTTGTAGGTGTTTTATTTCCCATGTTTTTCACAACATGTTATTACACTTATTTAAATTATTAACTTGTAAATACGTAAGCTAAACAAATATGTATGTAGCGATGTCTACCACACGATCAAATAAAAGGTTCCTCGAATAAGTTCCGTTGTGTTGTGACAGAGCCCCAAAAAGACGGAATAGATAAAAGTAAATTTTGGACTCGAGGTGGGTATGCAAATCCGCACGTGGACTCTTCATATGCAAAGTGTCTGATGGCTCGCGACTTCTTTGTCGTCTTTCTTATGCTGATCAGCGGCTGTTACGTTTCTTTTAGTGTTTTGATAACAACTTGTTTCTAAAGACATCTTTACAGCATTATTATTGTGGAAGGGCGAAAGTAACCTTTAGTTTAATAATAAAAATCTCGGGCTGGAGAACGACTGGAAGCATTCACACTTCTACATTTGTGCCATTGATGTCTGACATTTACGTTTGAACAACTAATATTAGGCTGTTGCTCTCAAGTTACACCCAGTTTCAGTTGACCAAGGTCAACCGGAAGTGGGTGTAAATAAATAACCTTATAAAATTATTATCTTTATATATACTAGTAGTTCTGCGAACAGTAGACCTCGCGTTATTTTCAGGTGCCTAACATCCTTTTGGGACGTGGTCTGGTGGCTGACTTTCCATGCGCACCAACAGAGGTACCAGCAAAAAAGAAAATGAGAAATGATAATTTTCTCCGCATTTCTTCCCCATTTTCCCCATTTCTCCCCCATTTTTCCCCCTAATCAAAAAACCCCTTCGACAAAAGTTGCGCCTTGCAACAAAGAACACTTGTGCCAAATTTTATGAAAATCGGCTGAAAAATGCGGCCTATAGACCGGAACTGACACACATACATACAGACAAACAACGCCAACTCGGCCAGTCCTTGAGTTGAAACTGAGACGCTCCGCTCGCTCGGTAAATAATTCTACTGTACGTGTGTATGTCACTGAACTCCTCCTAAACGGCTGGACCGATGTTGATGAAATTTTTGTGTGTGTGTGATAGTTATAGCTGCTGTTACGTTTCTGGGGATTCGAGAATGGTTTAGATTCACAATTTGGTTCTTTTTTTTGCAAGACAACGTCCGTCGGGTCCGCTAGTATGTTATAAAATCTAAACATGACTAAATTGTGATAATCTTCTGAGTAGGTTGATTTCCGAATCTGCAAGTCAATAAGTAATACTCACTATTTTTGTACATGTATCCCTAATTTCAATCCTCCATAGATACCTGCACCGTCTCATCTACATATCAATGTTCACAATGTCTAGGAATTTTCTTTTCTCTCGCTAAAGTATGCATCGCCCGTGCTCCATATCATTACAGCTATAAGAAATTCACTAAAATTGAATCGCCCTCTAGCGCGTTGTCATACCCTTTGGTAAAAGTAACGGTTTATTTTCGTAACGAACTTTTTGTAATGCGATATTCGCCTTGTTTCCACTAAGGGCGAGATTTGTTACATTTTGATTGGCGACTTTGACGATAAAGTTACCAGTCCTTATGCGAATCACAGCCAAAGAAATATATTTATTTAATCAAATACATTTATAAACTCAAGTAATATTTTAACGTCAAAATTTCAAACGATGTCTTTAAAATCACCAAGCTAATCTCCAGATGCGTAATTCGTAACAATTATCTGATAAGTATCATCTTAACCCTTCTTCCCACACGAACTCAGTTCAATAACCACCATCTCTACTATTATTGTGAGCTTCCTCTTGCGTACCCTTTGATGTATCTACAATAACGTGCCTTAAATTTATGCATATGTAGCTGACAATAGTGACAGCGGCTGCATAATTTGATTACGAACCTTTTGTCCAACAAGGGCAGGTACCAGATCGTAAAATTAAATTTAGACCTATCATTGGTTAATTTTTGGAATCTTCTAACCTCTCGAGTTCTCTCCCTTCAAAAATCAAACTCGTAGGTATCATTCGCAACAATAGTCTTCAATCGATTATTATTTTTGGTGCACCTTTGATGAAATACCAAATTGTTGCGATAACGGTCGCTGCTTTGTCACGGCCTAGATGCATAATGTCTATTGTTGAACATTTGCATATATCAGTTATTGATTGAAAAAATATTCAAATACACTGTTTAGACTCACTCTATCGATCCGTTACGGTACTCATAATTTGCAATTACAATAGAAATCTGTTTTTTGACTGCCTCGGTGGCTCAGTGGTATGAGTATGCGACTGCCGACCCTGAGGTCCCAGGTTCGATTCCGGGTCGATTCAAATTATTTGTGTGATCCACAAATGTTTGTTTCGGAGTTTGGGTATTTTCTATGTATAATATGTATGTATTTAGAAATATATAAGTATGTTTATCAGTCGTCTAGATCCCATAACACAAGCTTATATTAGCTTAATTTGGGCTAGATGACGTTGTGTGAGAATGTCCAAAAATATTTATTATTATTTCGTTTATTCAATAACATTCTTATTTTATACATTTTTAAATAGATTTATAAAAAACACAAATACATTTAAAAATATAAAAAATAGTGTCACACCAGTAGCGGAGTAGGACCCAAACTACCGGCGGTGGAGGCTACAGACTGAGAAACCTCCTAACAATACGGCACGTGTCGAGGATAACAGCCTTCTGAATCTGACTCTTGATCCAACAATCTAACGAGAGTCTCTTGAGGTGTTGATCGAAACTCTTAGCTATTAGTCCGTTTGCCGAAACGACCATCGGGACAATGATCGTCGAGTCTACGTTCCACATGGCGGTTATCTCGAAGGACAGATCAAGGTACTTACTAAGTTTGTCCTTCTCTGCCTTAACAAGATTCTCGTCATGCGGGACGGCGACATCGACGAGCACTGCCCGACGCTGGGTCCGATCAACCAACACGATATCGGGCCTATTGGCAACAATAGTCCTGTCCGTGATGATTGATCGGTCCCAGTAGAGCAATGCACGACCATTCTCAAGAACTGGCACTGGTGTGTACTTATAGTACGGTACTTCAGACTCAATAAGGTCATATTGAAGAGCAAGTTGCTGGTGGATGATCCTGGCTACTTGATTGTGCCTATGCAAGTACTCGGTGTTAGCAAGATACGAACAACCGGAAATAATATGGCGAAGTGATTCACCAGGACGGTGGCATGCTCGACAAATGTCGACCGTACCGTCCTTCATGATGTATTTCCGATAGTTGTTCGTCTTGATAACCTCATCTGCAATTGCACAGGCAAAACCTTCAGTTTCCCCAAAGAGGTCCCCAAAGCGCAGCCAGTTCACCGATGCGAGTAGGTCTACATCGAGTCCTGTTAAGACTCGGTAGAACCGCCCGTGTAGCTCCTTGCTCTTCCATACGTCCTTACGGTCTTCAGTACTTAACACCTTTGGTTTACGCCAGTTCTCGTTAGCCAAGGAAAGAGGTGTAAGGCCCTTGTCAACTTTCACAACATCGCAATGAATGTCACATCCATTCTGTAGGAAGTAATCCCTGAGACTGCACACTTCACGGTTGTGGAGGTTCTTGGCATTCAAAAAGCCTCGACCCCCCCACTTCCGTGGAATGTACAGTCTCATGACAGACGATCGTGGGTGTAACATTCGATGCAATGTCAGTTGTTGACGGACTCGCCTATCCAGGGCGTCTAGTTCCGTTTGAGTCCAATTAGTATGCCAAAGGAGTACAACAATAAAGGTATCACCCAACCGTTGAAAGCCCGCATTTTGTTACCACCGGACAAAGAACTGTTAAGAATCTTTGTCAGGCGGCCAAAAAAACGTTCTTTCACCGATTTCTTAATATCCTCTACCGCTATACCCAATGACTCTGACATACCTAGGTATTTGTATGTTTCGGTCTCGGTGAGAGATCTGAGAGTTATTATCTCAGAAAGTTGTAGATTCGGTGAATTTACAACCTTCCCCGCTGTACATGCATAACCGCACACTTATCAACACCGAACTCCATTTTAATGGCATTACTAAAAACTTCCGTAGTTTTTAATAATGTCACTAAATCTTGGTGCTTCGGTGTGAATAGTTTGAGGTCATCCATATACATCAGGTGAGAAATAACCTCACCCCCTCTACGAAACCGATAGCCTAGCCCTGAATCCTTCAGCAATGTGCTAAGTGGATTCAGTGCTAAACAAAACCACAACGGACTCAAACTGTCGCCCTGGAATATACCACGCTCAATCCTTATCAAGTCATGCGAATCAGAGGCGTACCCACCACTACCTGGTTGACGAAGGACTGTGGTCCACTGCCCCATACACGAGACTAAGAAGGATTTAAGAGTCGGATTAATTTTATACAACTCTAAAATCCTCCTCAGCCATGAATGAGGCACCGAATCATAGGCATTCTTGTAGTCAATCCAGGCAGTAGAGAGGGCGCCCCTACTCCGCTTGACCTGTTGGCTAATGGCCATGTCAATAAGGAGTAGCTCCTTAGTACCACGTGACCCAGCCCTACATCCATTCTGAGCGTTATCTAAAATATTGTTAGACATTATGTGTGAATTTAATTTACTTCTCAGAATGGATGTAAGGAGCTTGTAGATGGTAGGTAAGCAAGTGATAGGTCTATAGTTTTTAGGTTCCGTGGTACTACCTGATTTATGGAGCAGGAAGGTGATGCCAGTGGTCATAAAAGCGGGTAAGGAACCAGACTCGAGGGCTTCTTGATACTGTGTTGCCAAGCGTTCATGCGAGCTCTGAACCCAATTTATCCAAAAGTTGTGCAATCCATCCGGCCCAGGACTTTTCCAGTTCGGGGCCTTACGAATTGCACAACTAACATCTTCGGAGTCTATGGTAATAGACTCCATGGGTTCGATGATACTGCATTCACGCTCAACGACACGGATCCAGTCGCCCTCCGAATGTTCGACGGGCACCGACCATATGTCACGCCAAAATTGATTCATGGTGTGAGCATCTGGCAGTTGTCCGTCGCTCAAACGTTGTCCAGTTCCCTCCCACTCTCGGTACACCTTCCTTTGGTCACTTTGGAAGATGCGATTCTGCCAGTATCTATTTACACGCTCTCTATAACGACGGATACGGCTTGCCCATGCATACACTTTCTGTTTCAGAAAGTCAATACGTTCCGTGACATTGGTTAAGTATTGCTGGGGACGAATACCGGTCCCAGCGAATGCCTGACTCACGAAACGCATGACCCGGGGACGACTATTTCCCCGGCTAAAACAGATAAGCTTCGCAATGAGAGTCCTAAATGTGCCGATACGTCGCTCGATTCTTGCCTGCCATACGGGCACACCACCCGCTCGTGGTGCACGGTTAAATTCAGGGAATTTAACGCGTGCAACACGACAAGCGGTAATAGCTCCACAGTAAAGAATCGAGTGGGTATCGAGCAAATCATTGCTAGTCCGTAAGTACGTAGCTAGCAACGCATTCAGGGCTCCCATCAACGCCAGATTTCGTCTATGCATGGGTAAGCGTGGTAGCCGTGGTCTAGAATTAGGTGCAAACCTATATTGAGAGATCACATCTTCTAAAGTACTCCTTAATTGCTCGCTTACCTGGACAGATATATCACTCGTATCATCTCCCACGTCGAGCACGGTATCAACTAAAGTGGCACTAGTTGCAACCGTGTGTGTAGCAGGTGACGGTGCTCTCGTTGACGCTGGAGCTGGTCGAGTAGATAACACTTCCAGGCGTAGTCGATCAAGCACAGGTTGATCCAACAACTTGCATCGTTGGATAGCCCGCACTTGATCCGATAGTCGCTGGACGGCAACGGTCATTGTTGGTTCAAGAGCCTGAAACAAAGGGAGCATCCTTGAACTATTATTATTATTATTATTATTTTAAATAATGGTTTCGTGCATTATGGAATTGAATTAGCATAGAACCAAGATTACTATTATCGGCAGTAACTTAACTTTATTAATTTTTAAATAAAGTTTTCATGGTGTAATGTTTGATAGATAATAAGCAGGCATTGTTGTACAAAACTAATGCTACCCTCTTCAGTGAGGAGTGAAAACCTAATTGTTGAGACGTGTACGTTGTGAAAACATTGCTCCAACACACGTCACTGTTTCCTGTCGGGCGCTCGGAACGCATATTTCTGAATAGCTTTTGTTCTTACTTGTACAATGATGACGAGATACCACAACTACAAACCACAAAGATAAAGATTCGAAAATTAGAACAAAATAAATTGTAGAATATTAAATAACTTCACATTATAGTGGACATTAATGTCAAGAATGTAATTCTGGAAGTATAGTGTCGCAATTTAAATATTTTGAAGATTTTATTATGGCAGGAAAGTGTCTATAACATTATATTTGGGGGTAATAAAACATTAATATTTATAATTATTGGAGTTGGGTTGGTTGGGTGACGTGCGTCGTGTGCGAGACATAAGTTAAGACGGTCGACATATTATCTAGATAATTTCTCACATACATTAACATACGAATCCAACAATCAAATTTTTTTGCACCATTCTTTTTTTCCAGGTAAGTGTTTTGCATATTATTTAAATATATCACAATGACGCGTGCTGTCGACTTTGTACGGTAGTAGGTACTTACATACTATTCCTTATTCTGTGACGATAGTTAGAATGTTTAAGGACCCAGAATATCAGGGATCTCAGGTATTTGTACCATACAAGAATTTGCCCCTGCTTTATACTGTGCAGTGATTATATACTTAATGGTTGCAAATACTACAATCAAAAATATAAAGGCAAATAATATTATGTGATCATGGTGATTTAAATTCGCCAGCAAATCAAACTTTTTGTGATTAGTAAGATCAATTGCGCACTACATCCGACACGATTTGCGCAATGTATCCAATATCCGCTATTAAATTCTCTAGTTAGATGATTATTTTCACATATTATTCGGATCTGTTGCACTACGCAAATGTTTTGACTTGTGAATTCATATACGAGTATGTACCTATTAAACTCGTGCCAACTAACCTAACTGCGGTGCATATCATTAGGGTTATTTCAAACTAATATAAAGCATCATCCATTTTGGTATAGATACTTTATGTACCCTTAACTCACTACTTACTAGATTAATATTTATTATAACAATCTGTACAAAGCAAACCACATCATTTCAGGTAACACCTTTAACAAACCTCTTTCATGACACCCAATACACTCGTGCCATCCTAAGAAGTGCATAAAATTAGAGGCATTTTGCATATGACGAGGTCCTTAAAATAATATTTGCATCCGAATGAAAATCCTTTTCTTACGCAGGGTGTAACATTGTACTAGTCATAACATTGGCTCGTGTGTGCAAATTATCACGCACCAAGAAGAGATTGGTATAACTAAGCACAAGTCAACACATCATCAGTAGTCAATGATTGTGAACAACGAGGCGTAAGTAATAGCAGAAGATATGCAAAAACGGATTCGTTCTAAGCCCAAATCTATTTCAAAAGGTTTTTGATAATTCCATTTTATGGCCATGACATTGACTTCCGCTGGAGTCTATCAACGTCGTACACATGTTTGCTATTAGCATCTTAGCAAAACTTAGATAGCAAAATAATTTGTGCCACTGTTAGCCGGATCTCTGTACTAGATTAGGCACTTCTAACGGAACTATTGCCAAGATTGGCAATCACGTAGAGCTTGATCTATTGGCTCGTACGGGTAGGTACCAAGCTCTTACAATATCGACGTCTAACACGCATGTTCACAACTATACCGTACATTGTACGGTTTAGCAGATTTAAACAACTTACATAAATGCTTCGGCAATGACATCTTTTAGACGTTTACGTCAGTCAGAGATATCAAACTACTTTTCTGATTCTACTTATTGCGATTTTATTACGGTTTAGTACATGCAAAAGTTCGGAGTATTAAGCAAATTCTTAGAGTAAAAGTTCATTTTTTTAATGACATTTGTGATTTTCTGTTAAGTTAATAGTTTGGCCATTATTGATTGGAAGTTTAAATTCTGATCACAATTTTGACATATAAACTTAATAAACTAACGCGCTGACCTAAGGGAGCTGACACCAATAGTTTGTAAATATTGAATGGCCAATGTCCGCCGGGTGCCACTGGAAATACCTTCTGGTGTATTACCAGAGACGCCCGCAGCAATGGTCTCGCGGAATTAAAAAAAAAAGATGACACCAATCCCAAAAATATTATATTTTATTTGTAAAACTTTCATAATGTCTACTTGGTCCACTAGCAATATGCAGGGTTAAGCATATTTCTATCAAAATGTATAAAATCTCGATGTCATAAAGCTCCCCAATCCAACAAACCCCAACTCGTCTTTTAATATGCTAATTCTTCTGTACCTTGATTTGAAACTAATCTGAGTTTTAATCAAAATCAGTCATTTGACACCCAGTGTCAGTATACGTCATTGTTTGAATGAACATTTCGCTGGATAACCATTTTAATAAGATCTCGAATTAGGATGTATTGTTGTCATTTAAAAGGTCCTTAACGTTGGATTTATCGTAATTAAAATGGAATAATATTGCATGTTATTTTTGAATAAGTGCAATTAAGTTCTCATGGTGTTACATCAACATTAATGGCCAGTAAAAAGAAATTCCTTGTATTTGTCAGTCAATGAAATTGGACGGTGACCACACTATGTATGGACTGAGCCTATAATAGCGGGGTCTTCGTTTGTCATCATTTGCACTGCTGTGCCCAGTTGAGGTTGACTTGGATACTGAAATTCTTGGTGGGACCCCATAGCTTCTTTTGAAAGTCTATTATAATCACTGATACTATGTAGTATAGTCCGAGATACCCAGGATAGTCCGAGACGCCCAGGACTTTATTTGGCTGTGCCATAGCGGCTGGCACGTAAGATTTTGTTGCCTTTTGTCAACATTTCATCGCAAGGCAACGGTTTTAAATTTCAAAGTTACAATATAGCTGCTACTTTTTATTAAATTCATTCGGGCATTTTGGACATAACCCATTATAAATGTGCCCGGTGACGGCAATAGGCTTGTCCCCTATTACGTGGGACTAAAATACAGGCAAATTGTGGGTGTTTAATGCACCTCTGCGTACCCCTTCGGGGATATAGGCGGGGTATGTGTGTGTTATGTGTAACTATGTAGTAAGTATTTAAACGCATTGCTATTTTAAATTCAGTCTAAATCGCCTATGGTGGAGTATGGAGCTCAGACTATGATTTGTTATATATAATTGACTCAACCAATATCAAACTACATAAAGATATTAGTTTGTTTCAAACTTTCTCGATCGCAGCTTTTCGTAGAAATTAATTAAATACAGACACGAAAATTTCGTGCAAAATGCAAGCCACGAATTAACTACCAGTTTTGAACAGGGTTGCCAAAATAGCTTAGGTGTGTTTTTTTTAATAGTAAAAAAGTGCTTCGGAATTTAATTCCAAAGCAAACGGCAGTATTGGAAATGAGAATTTTGCATATTGCTAAAACCGTAATAAACACCCAGTACCTAAAATTTAAAGGTATCAATTGATACGTTTAAAAATGAATGTATCATTGATATAAATATTGTCTTAAGACAACGAACACTTACAAATACTTAGCTACTTACATACTTACATACATCGTCGCGTAACACTTGCAGCTTTGTACGTTCACAAGAAAATTAATCCTTTAACGAACTTAGTACACAAGTAGGTAGTACAATGTTAAAATGCAGACGTTGTTGCAAGTGTAAATGAGTGAGGTCGTGGAAACCCTACCGCTGTTGCAGTGTACAGGGTAAGGCTTCTGTAATTAACTGGCACTGGTAATTAAATATACTGTAATTGCTTAATGCAATCAGGCTCTATCGAATATGGCACGCAATGTTGCTAAGTATACATTAGTCAATGTTGCTACTCGTACTATATTACAGGCAGTTTTACCAAGTGATATTTTCTATTTTGAGTTCACGTACACTTAAGTAGGTATACCAAAAGTATACGAAAAGGGTAGCTACAGTTTAAAACAAACTTGTTCTCTCACATAAGGTGCTTATACTTAGATCTAGTTTTGATTGCAGAAATTCACTTGATAAGTAATAGTAAGTCAGGTGAAACTGATTAAAAAGATGTTTCTTCTTTTATAAGTGACAGAGACCAATTAAATAAGAGCGTTTAAAGAAACACTTTATTCATTGAAGAGTTGTACTAATACAGGACATGCATTTGTCATCTATTGTTTTGTTACTATTATTTATTGTATTACTTATATGAACATTAAATAATAATAGTCTTCACGAACCGGTACTTTAATACAAATAAATGCCTCCAACCTGAAAAGTCAATTAACGATCATAATATCAAGATTTACGACTGCAATAAAATTTAGCCAACTGAAGAGCAATAATAAAACTGAGCTATATGACACGACATGCCTATAATATGTAAATCACATCGACAAATCAATTACTAACATCGAAAATAGAATAGGCCGAACGTAACTTCCAAAAACCATAAAATGAATCATTTTATATTAAGGAGCTTGTACACTCGCCCACTTGAATTCGACAGTCGAACAGTCTGACGTAGGCATTATTTTATTATTGTAGAAATAGTATGAAAACAGTGAAGGACGTGGGTCGCGTCCGACCGGACGTGTCCGCCGCCGGACCCACACCGCCATTCATTACCCTCGATATCGTAAACGTATATTTTGATTGTTAATTATTTAAGTATAATAAATTATTTATACAGTTACGTAGAAATATAAAAAGTAACAATTAAAACATGTTTTCAGTAATAAATTGAAGTCGATATCTGTGTCGATTTTATTGTCATCTCCTGCCATGTGTGGGCTCGCATACCAAACATTTCAAATTAATGAACACATTTTTATAGCTAAAATAGTCAAGAAAGTCACTTATATCTTATTTTTATTTGCATTTTTATTTTGGTTCGGTATTCAGTTACGATCGACAAATCACTGGACAATCTTTTGAAATATGAATAAATAACTTCCCTACACATAAAATTATATTCACGATATTTTTCAATGATGAGTAGGTAGAGTCGTATTGTACAAGCTTATTTCTCAGTATACTTAAATAATTATACTGCCAATAAGGTTCTGTTTACGGTTTTGGCTATGAACTTGGAGGTATTGTCCGAAATTAATGTAATTTTTTTTATCACAGCTTAAACGTTGCCTATAAGAAATCACTTTTTAGTGATAAGGCCGCTATTTATACATATTTAAACCTGGATACTCTATTATGTATGTTGAATTGGTGTACAATTTATATATATTTTTGGACATTCTCACACATTGTCATCTAGCCCAAATTAAGCTAATATAAGCTTGTGTTATGGGATCTAGACGACTGATAAACATACTTATATATTTCTAAATACATACATATTATACATAGAAGACACCCAAACTCCGAAACAAACATTTGTGGATCACACAAATAATTTGATTCGACCCGGAATCGAACCTGGGACCTCAGGGACGGCAGTCGCATTCTCATACCACTGCGCCACCAAGACAGTAAAGTCAGACAATAAAGTTTTATTCTATTCTATTCTTAAAGCTTAATAAAAAAACTAAATGATATAACATTTTTGAAAAAATGGAACATTCGACAAGGTACCTTTATATTTTGTTATCTACAGTGTATGTATATTTTGTTAAATGAATTTGAAGGTTTCTTTCGCAGTATACGTGCAGCTAGGCATGCAGGTTCTAAGGGGCCCTATCGACATCTCCGAGGCCCAAGTCATCCTCACTTGTACGCGGTGCACTTGCTGACAGACAAATGAACCCATAGTTCTAGAAAACAGTAATAGGCTCCCTAGTTCTTAGGACCAACAGTCTCTACCTGATTTTGTATGCGCTTATAAGTATCTACTTCACCTACACACTATCCATATTGTAAGAGCTTTTTCATATTGTCTGATTCGATATCGGATATTCGAGTTAAATGTATGAAATATCGGATATCGGAGCCAATATAGGTGCATACATTTTACTTCCTTACGCGACCGATATCGGTCCGATCGGACAATGTAAAAACGTAATAACGATTGCCAATGTTACACACACATATACAATGGTTATTCAGTTAGCTGGTCAACACAGGTAGGGTGTACTTATCGCGATCTACTAACCATTTCGTGTGCCTTTTGACACTTAACTGGCGTCCTATCGGTAGCGAAACCTTTAACTTTGTAAACATAGTGATTTTACAATTGTTTTATGTCTCTGTAAGTCTAATAATAGGTTTGAACATTGAAAGTTATAGGTGTTCCCTTCAGTTTTGCTGCTAAAGTTGTTGATTATAGATTAGTTAGTCTACGCAATGTGGTTTTAAAATGTCAGTCTAAATTATATCCAAATTGTTTCTTATTGTCTTTTTCCTAAATAACTAGTCAAGAAATTTTTATTTTTTTGTAAGTAGTAAGTAATTATTTTACTTTAGTAAGTAATGACGGTTACAAAGACGGAAGAATTGTGATCAGATTGTGGCTGTCTTTAAGACTTTCAACAGAAGAAAAAGACAGATCAATGTTGTTATTAAAATTTAATGATGTCGGCAGCTCTCCGCGTGGTAGGCTTAAATGACGATTCCTTTTTTCCCATCATCTAATTTCATTGAAGCAAAGTCTAGGTTACCCTGGCTGAGGTAAAGTTATTTGTGAAAACCACAAGAAACTCCGTTCAGCTTTTTCGGAGATTAGCGATAAGTCGGCATACAAACAGACTGACAGCATACTATTTCGTGTTTCATTAATCTCTTTATATCGCCTAAACAATTTATTTGCTGTTCTATTTACCTATTAGTATAATTACTTACCTTCCTAATGAAATCAAATCAAAATTTCCCCGACACTCATACCTTTTGTAAGAAACATTACAACCATTGTCTCTCCCAGGGGTAAATGAAAACGAGCATGAAGTGTGTGTCGACGTACAGCGTTTGTAGTAAGTATTAGTTCCCCAAGGGCCGTCAGGTGGGGCCCCGTTATCTCTCGATCGAGTGACCACTACAACCGCATTTTTGACACTTAGCCCTTGGTCGACGGTGACGATTTGATAGATATTCAAAAAGATAAAATATTACACGTGTTTTTTACATGTAATGCCCTTTTTAAGGTAATGGTATGACATTTTTTGAATGTCTTGTTTTATTAAATGATTGATGTCTGAAAAAAAAACGAATATCGTCTGTTAAACAAGCCTTAACGCTTTAATTAAATTATTACTATTTTATGACTATGTTTTTATGAGCTTAGAAAGATAGGGTACTTTGATTGAGATCCCTAAAATCTTCTAAAATTATATCATAATGGTCATTTATTTAATAATAGCTTCTACCATATTTTCTTTATCGTGCATTTTTTTAAAGACAGTTTTTGTAATTGTAAGTTTTATTTTAAACAATTAATTCTTTTGAAAGAGTCTCCTTTACATTTTTACATCTATTTAGAAAAAATAAGTCCCTTAAAGACTATCACAAATCAAATTTAAATTCGTACACAGGATTTATATAGTCATAATTCAGTACAGGTTATAAAGTATGAAGCACAATGGAGCTTGCACAATTATTATAAGAAGATACGATGTGTTAATGTCTTATTTATGGGCTTTCAAATGTCGTACACAGTTTCACATGCTTATCGAAGACACTACCTGAATATCAGATTAATGGAGCAATGAGACGTTTAGGGTAGATGCGGTATAATGGGTGATTAGGTATAGTATGGGTTAGTACAAAAACGCTTCAAATATTGACACTAAAACCGACTTCAAATTACCGGAATGGTACCAAATAATTGTCCGAATGGGACCAAATTTAATGGGACAAAATCGCTTCACCCACTCGAAACCTGATAACAGTCATAAAAGATTTTTGAAAACAAAGGTAGGTAATGTTTTTGTATCATGGATAGTTAAGGCGATATGGTGGGGGCCAGTTTCCCAAGGTGTGGAGGACGGGGAAGCTGGTCCTGATCCGTAAGGCGGGGCGGCCGGTGGACTCACCGTCCGGATACCGGCCGATCGTGTTGCTCGACGAGGTGTGTAAGCTCTTTGAGCGAATTATCGCGGAACGCCTCGTCGAGCATCTCTCGACGGTGGGGCCAGACCTGGCGGACAACCAGTACGGTTTCCGTCGGGGACGCTCCACCGTGAGCGCGATCATGCGCGTCAAGAGCCTGACGGAGGAAGCAGTCTCGCAGGGCAAGGTGGTGGTGGCGGTGTCTCTTGACATCGCCAACGCGTTCAACACCTTGCCATGGAGCTGCGTTAGGGAGGCGCTCGTGTATCACGAAACGCCTCTCTACCTCCGTCGTATTGTCGGGGCCTATCTCTCGGAGAGGGCCATAGCTTTCCCCAGCTGGCTCGGGCCAGCTCGGCGGGATGTGTCGTGCGGTGTTCCACAGGGGTCGGTCCTGGGGCCGCTTCTGTGGAACATCGGCTACGACTGGGTGCTGCGGGGTGCGTTGCCTGAGGGCGTCGGCGTAACGTGCTACGCCGACGATACCCTCGTCACGGCGCGGGGTGCAACGTACCAGGAGGCAGCACTCAAGGTCACGACGGGTGTTGCTCAAGTCGTGGGTCGGATACGGCGGCTGGGACTGGAGGTGGCCTTGCACAAGTCCGAGGTTCTGTGTTTTCACAGACCTCGGAACGGTCCACCTGAAGGTTCCAGCATAAATGTGGGAGGCGTTAGCATCGGCATCAAGCCCTCGATGAAGTATCTAGTGATCGTACTTGATAGCCGATGGAACTTCGGACCACATTTCCGAAGTTTGGTCCCCAAGGTGACACACGCATCGGTCGCGCTTTCGCGACTGATGCCCAACCTAAAGGGACCCAACGCTTCCTGCAGGAGACTGTACCTGGGGATCGTGCGGAGTATGGCCCTATACGGGGCTCCCGTATGGGCGGCGCGGTTGACGGCCAACAACTCAACGCTCCTTAACAGACCGTTGAGGACCTTGGCCGTCAAAACAATAAGGGGCTACCGCACGATCTCCGGAGAGGCTGCATGTCTCCTAGCCGGGACCCCTCCATGGGACCTGGAAGCGAGAGCCCTTGCGTCATTGTTCCAATGGCGCAAGGAGGCGCTGGAGCGGGACCACAGGCCTGCGTCTCGAGAAATCGATGACCGGCGGTCCCAACTCCGACAGGATCTCATGGAGTCATGGAGGGTGCGACTTGAGCAACCCAAGTGGGGTGCCACCATCATCGCGGCGGTGAGACCGATCATGGACGATTGGCTGCAGAGGCAGCATGGTGACCTCACGTATCGTGCGACGCAGATCGTTACCGGGCATGGATGCTTCGGTAGCTATCTGTTTCGCATCCATCGTGAGGTCACACCCCGGTGTCAACACTGCGAGGTTTCCGACGACGACACCGCACTCCACACGTTGGTGGAGTGCTCAGCGTGGGCGAGTCAGCGCCGGGACCTCGTAGTGGGTCTGGGCGTGGATACCCTCTCTCTGGAGACCATGCTTCAAGCCATGGTCTCCAGCGGGAGTAGGTGGAACGCGGCCGTGTCCTTCTGCGAGCAAGTCGTGCTCGCGAAGGAGGCGGCCGAGAGGGAGAGGGAGCGTGCCCTCCCCGCCGAGTTCCGTAGTCAGCGGCGAGGCCGCCGCAGACTCATCTACGCCCAAGACCATCGACCTCCATGATCGGGGCCTGAGGACGGCGGGATCGCCACCTGTCGTCCTTACAGAAGCAGGCTAGAAGGGTTGCGTGCTGCGGGGCCTTTGCCCCATAGCACGCAACCAGATTCACTCACTGACGCGGGATAAAACCCTACCCCCAACGACGCGGGATTCTCATCCCGACCCAACCCCCGCAGAGACCACAGAGGTGGTCAAAGTCCGCCGGGCGCCACTGGAAATACGTTCTGCTTGTAACCAGAGACGCCCGGCAACGGACGTTAGAGCGGCCGCGGCCTTGGTCGCGGAACTAAAAAAAAAAAAAAAAAAAAAAAAAAAAAAAAAAAAAAAAAAAAAAGCCGATACGGTGAAAAAATATGACTGGACTTGATATGGTAAATATGAAAAAGGACAGGATAGGAAATTAGAAGTAACTAAACATTCATAATATTGAGGATCCTGTGGTATATCCAATCAATAATAAAAGACCATGAGGTAACTGCCGCAATAACTTTATCCCTTTGCATTCAGTAAAGAATTTGTTTTCTTACTGCGTATAGAGCGCGTCTTGTGTTAATCTTTCGCAATACTCAACAATATAAGACAGTACAGTTCGCGAGGGATAAGCGGAGCTGGTGTGAGTGACCACGAAAAGAAGAGTAAAAATTCTTTTTGTAGCTGCATGTACAACATATGTGTGTGTGTAAAAGAGGTCACATAATACGTTCACGTACACTGGCACTCACACAAATGCAAAGCTCCGCTTATCCCTCGCGAACTGTACCTATTTACAATCCTGCAACATCACTGTTCACTATACACTCAATCCCACATCGCAATCTATCAACCACCACATCCGACCATTCCATAATCACAGACAACATATTTTTTACGGTTTCTACTCGAGTAGTTGTATCGTTACGATTTTAACGCGTTTAGATAGCTGTTAACCCCTTACGCATTACGCGTCGCACCTTTTTAGGCAATTTTACGCGATCGTATAACATGAAAGAAATGGTTATTTTATGGTCCTTCGGTTACAGGGTACAGATTCCACTGTCATAACATTTTGAAGTCTCGATACGCCACACTATTTAATGATAAGAACTAGCTAGTTATCATAGTGCTATAAATTTTGATACACTGTTTTATGAGGTGTAATTTTAAATGGCTTTTGTTTTGGCTATCAACTTTCTAAAAGCTGTTGAAGTTATTTATTGTAAATGTGAGTAAAATTATCAGGGATGTGTTTTTACCGTTGCTTGGATACTACTACTATTTAAGAATGTCTCGCTAAGATTCTTAGAGGGTCAAGCTAACCTCTATCGGGTGACACTCAGGCAAACATTAAAGAACCCGGCAATTATAGGTTCGCTCCCTATCACATGGGACCAACAAACACTTGGTGAAAATGGAAAGATGTTCCTAATCATAAACACAGTTCAATAATAGATGAACTTGCAAACTTCATACAAAAAACATTAATGTTCAAACAAAAATATCCTGTCGCAGATTTGTTCTTTTCATGACGATAAATGAAAAATTACAATTCAAACCCATCCTCAAGATCCCGCAACTAATTTCCTATATCAAGTACAAAACAAACACATTAATATCCCGCAGAACCAGTATTATTTGCCAAGAGGTTCACCAAAATGTAATTTTTCAAACATTCTCATTTATTTTCGCAGTTTATATACATCAACCCTACAAATGTGTTATATAAACATGGGATTATATAAGTATTGTTGTATAAATCTTACAAGGGGCAAAAAATAATATAAATATATCACTTTACAATGTGCAAGCAAAGTTTGTAGGTACCTCATTGTGGTATCAATCAATGGTTACAAAGTTTTTGTTACAGTGTTTCTCAAAGTTTGGGTTTGTTAACGCAACCGACCAATTAACAGCAAAATAGCAGTCTGTATTATGATTATTTTATACTATTGATGCATTTTATATTTAATTTTTGTAGTATGTTAATGCATGTACTAGTACTTACATTTAGTTTTACTTAACATGTTGCATCATAAATTCTATTATGATGATGTATTACTAACTGAACAACTGACTACGGAACCCTATTCTATGCGTGGCCCGACACGCACTTGGCCGGTTTTATATTTATAAGAAGATGAAGAGAAGAAAAAAGAACATGAAATATTGATTTTGACAACAAGATGACTTATTCTGGCAAATCAAATAATTAAAAAATTGTCAGCTTAAAAATCACATACCTAATCAAACAAAAGTTTGACATTCACTAACAAGAAATACGTTACCGATCAACCAAATAATACCAGCGAAATCCTCACGCTTACCGAACACGGTTCAAAACAATTTCAGGCTTATTAAAGACATCCCCAGGTAGACGAACGTCAGTTCGCATCTCTACTGACTTATATCCTTTATGGGCATCTCTAGCACCCTTACGGTACACCTCAATAAATATATTTGAAGTAGATCTAGCAAGATTTCTAAATGAGTTATTTAAACATTCAAAGGAGAATCGAAGTTATTTTTTAATTTACCGTTTGCTACTGTTGACTTTACTATTTGGACTGTATTTTTTATTCACGTCTCATCAGAACTCGTAGTTTACAAGTGTTAATACTTAGTTATGCATATTGCATGCATTGATCTATGACATTTTATTTTGTAGTAACGAAATGTTGATGTAAAACACTTTTTAAATTATTTTACAACAGCAAATTGCTACCACAAATAAAAAAGAAAGTCGGTTGAAAAAATAATTAACCCCGTGAAAGTTCTAACACCCGTGAAAGTTTAAAAAAGTAAAAAATAAGTGAGCTAAGGGTGAGCGACACTGCAGCCGATAATTAAGGCGTATTCAAACTGCGATCGGAAACTATAAATAATAGAATTCCGGATCGAAGCGGATCTCTTTTGTTCGCAATTATTATAAGTTCCTTAGAACCCTTTCCAATCGATCGGATTGGTTTAATAACAGGCTAGAGTTCACCTCCTATCCCACAGGTGTGGACCTTGTGAATTATTGGAATTAAACTGGTTAAACTCCGGTGACATTGCTACTCGTACTATAAAAATCTATTGATTATAATTTTGTTGACAGAATTTTTAAGAAGTTATAATAACAATGTGAACATTTAAACATACTCATCAATAGATGCCTGAGATTACATGCTGTCTAGTCAGTCAAACCTTTAAAACAATAAACACAAACTCAAATTCAAACTCAAAAATATTTATTAATATAGCTTATAAAATAACACTTATTGACATCAGCACATAAGAATTTACATTTAAAGCCAGATTCTCAAAGCAACGGGTGGAGCCAAAGAGAAAAGGCAATAAAAACTCCAGGCCACTCTATTTCAATCATCAGTAACTACATTCATAGTAAAATAATACACAACGTATCCAGTAAGATGCTGCAACTAATACACCACGCGTTATGCGTTAGTTTAGATACCTAAGTATTAGGTACTTTAAACGAAAACTTAGGTAAGTAGATATCTCATGCCGACCGACATGGATTTGTCAATTTATAATTCCCACGAAACAACACTAAGATTTTACCAAAATCTTCCATTAAGAAATATGAAACTATCGCGCTTCTATCATTTCATATTCTTCAAGTGTTTACAAATAAAAAAATAATAATCCTAACGGTTCAAATCAATCTTAAAAAGTTATTTTTTAAATCTATACCGAGGGACAAAAGAACAAAATAATCGACCTTAAAATCTTAGCACAAAAAACTGTTACAATTAGACAGTTTTTGTTCCATTGCTTATTTAAAAAAAAAAGTTTTTTAAGTGACAAAAATAGGAAGTACAATGACATGTCAGGTTGGGGTTGACGGGTTTTCTTGCCCCCTCCGAAGTGTTGGGTGACACTAGTCGCAATTTTTGACGAAGGGCTTTTGTATTTTTTTTAAGTATCATCTTGCATAAATTAACCAAGTAAAAGAACATGAATATTCTCATGTCAGTAATTTTTTCGGTTCATTGTTAAAGCTTTATCGACTGATGTATGTGTGATTGCAGTTTTAATTTAAAAATAGCATAGTAGAGGTTCAATTTCCGGACTTAAAATACATTTTAGGTTAACATTTTAGGCTAATTTATTTCGCGCACATATTATTGCATAGGTATTCAAGTTTCTACAACAGTTATTTATATTTAGAAAATTGAGTTTTTAGTAAGTCAGGTATTTTCGACTCCGAATTTTAAATTGCAAAGTTATGAATTCATGCAACGTCTCTATCAAATTACAAATATATTTTATACAAACAGCTAAAATGCAAACGATATTTATTGCCTGCTTTAGTCCAAATCCAAGTGGACAAATTTATGACACTTATACACAATAAATCATTTACCATAGTGATATTTTAAATACATTTTTATAAGGGAACCCAATGTTCTAGTACAACCGACAACACAATATTCTTCGATCACGTTAAATGTGCAAACTAAATACATTGCTAAAGAGACGGAAGAAAGAATATAATCGCGTGTAAGCGCTTGAGACTGGTACGCAAAAACGTTAGAGTTTAGAGGTGAAATTTATAAGTAATTTGCGAATAAATCTTTCAATGTTAGGGGAGTTTTTTTTTGCTTTAGCATCTTTTTCACAATGTAAGTAGACTATTAATGTCTTGTACCGATAATTGTCACACATATTTTACAAAATATCTTCAATGGATATAAACGTTCTTTGTGACGCATTTGTCCCATTATTTTTATGAACAATTTAGGGTATCCTTGTGAAGTTTAGTAGAATCCAAGATTTTATGAGAATATTTTCAATTTATTAACCATTTCTTTCCATTTTTTTCAGAAGGTGAGTTGACATCAAACACAATGCGCACTAAATGAGGACATTCTCCATAGGTTTGTAAGTAGAAAAATGTATACAAAAATTTTACTAATACTTAATTTAATTCAAATATTTAAGGCATTATTACTACGTGGTATCATAGATAAATTTCTCGAGGACTACAAGTTCGTTTTGAACGAATTTTTGTAAGTACTCAGGCATCCAAATTAGGAAAAGAAGAATGTTTTTCATACCATAGAAGATTATCCTGGTATAAATTCCTGTGGACTTTAGGACACGAGTACAATCATGACCTAACTATTCTGTAGTCCGAACCTAAATTCCCACAGCCTGGATCGATGCTTTAATGAAATACCAAATTGGTAATCTCTGCAATCTGAGCCACGCATGTTTCTATTCAAAAATAGCTTGTCTTTTAACCATACATTACAAATTATTTACTTAGAAACAGTTACAATGTGACCGTGATTTACTTGTCAATACGTTTGTGCAAGCAGGAAATATGATTGTTTTTACACTATCAACCAAATGATCGTTATAAAGGTTAGTGTTGATATGCGATGAAGCGTAGCGGTCGCATCCGCAGCTTTGTGGCATAAAACAATGTCATAGCTGCTGTACTGTGTGTGTCATATGGTTCAATGGAGTATTTGGAATGTACTATTTATAAATATACTATGTGTTATAGGTTCTAAAGGTTACAATCAACATCTCTGGCGCCCAAATCACTCTCACCTGCACACAATGCACGTGCTGACAGTCGAACACGTTTACACTAGGTATATGCATCGAATGTTACTTCCCATATTGCCATCGAGTTGAAAGAAAATAGCAAACTTTTTTTCCTAATTCCGCCTTGCATACTGATAGGTTGGTACCGAATACCGACACGCATAAAGCCAGCAAACCTAAATTCTAGGTGAATCGATTTACTAATTAATAGAAAATTAT
This sequence comes from Nudaria mundana, assembly GCA_963556515.1. Lineage (NCBI taxonomy): Eukaryota > Metazoa > Arthropoda > Insecta > Lepidoptera > Erebidae > Nudaria > Nudaria mundana. Next base: position 7,917,051 of record OY748304.1, on the reverse strand, counting down.
GTAGAAATTATGTCAAACAAGACATAGTTATGATTACATTAACAAGCGCAAACGGTACGAGAAGCGAAGCGGAAAACTTAGTAAGCCTGCCCCGCCTCACTTCGCGACAAAATCGTCCCTATTTACGTAATCACGACAATGCGTAATGACGATCGTTAGACTGCGACATTCAGTTTGTACACGGTAATTGACATTATTTTCCAATTTCTCCGCGATTTTTCCTGAGTAATGAAATCGTGTTCCGTCGTGCTCGGTCGCTCGTCAGCACCTAGCTTATAAAATTTAACGCAATAACGTTCTGTACTCACTGTATTATCATATTCACATTCAATTTATCGCACAATCTATAATATTTATTTGTGTATCTGTTGAGAATGCTATCAAAATGTAAATCATAACCTATTATATTATGTAGTTCACGATTCGTAAGTAGGTCTAGAATTTTATCGTAAGCATGGTATATAAAATATAGGTAGGTACATACACATAATTATTCTTGGAGAGTAGATTTTTGAATAAAGCTTCTTAAATTTTAGGTAGATAAGTATATTGTTACATAGACAAAATTCTATATTAACTATTGTGGCATTTTAAAGATAAATTATCAAAAATAGTACAAATGTACTGAACATTAGGAGTAATAGCCAAACTCATAATAAACACTGACTCATCCAAACAACATTACAGAAATGGTTCAAGAACAACGGAGCCGGTAAAGTAAAGCTGGCGCTCAAACGTGATCTATCACCTAGTGAAGAGCCGTGAGCCAAGCGGCAGTTAGCTCTCTCTACATATAATTTAAAGCCATTAAAGACATCTGCAGACCCAGCAATGAGCTCCGCTTACTTGGGATGCGTAACGTGAGTAACGTCCCTCTGGTGCCCTTTTTTGTTTCTACGTACGTGCGGGGGTGACGTTTTCCAGCAAGGGGTGAATGCGTGGGGTGGTTAGCTCATGTTTATGACTTCAATGTTCTTGACTCATATACCTCGTTTTATGAAAAACTCTGACTCGAATTGCCGTTTTGGAGTCATTATCGTGTGCCGGTATGCGTGGAAGGGAGGTATTTCGAATGTGTAGGATGTAGATGGGAGTTAAATTAGCATTTTATTAGTTTCGAACGTATTACATTAATAATACATATCAATGTAAGTATCAAAGAAAAGCAGTTTAATCAGTTTGAGATTAGTTAAGTAGTTAGTTTCGTCACTTGATTGCTTTAAGAATGTTTGACACGGCTTCAAATGTGTCCACGGGGCTATAAAAATTCTTTCCCGTGTAGTCAAATTAATAGTATCTCAATAGGCAACTTATGTTCTTCATTATTTTGGGAACGAATGCATTTAAATTGTAACAGCTATGTTATTTGAGTTATTTAACAATAAATTATGATGTCTAGTTTTTTATCAGATACAGAACGGACTCAAATCTACCGGCAGAATCAGTCTCGTCCTAATGAATACAATAGCAGCGTCATGGCACTGGCAACGACATTAACTGGTCGAAAAGGTTTTGAACTGAAAACAAACATCTTCCAATAGAAAAAGGTACGCACTGTATAGGTAGATAGAATAAGTCCTTGATGAATCAGCATTATTTCAAATTTGGAACTATGCGAACGTCAATAACTAGCAGCGAGCTTAATCAAAGTGTGTTCTGATTACGACCCTCTGGCCATAAAAACATTATCGTCGCGTCCCTCGGTAAAAAAACATAAAGAACAAATACAATGGGCTATAGGCTCACGGTACATCAGATATTGGCAGTTAGATACATCCATGCCATGCGTCTTTTCTGATTAGATCCGATGGCTATGTATCCGATCACCATTTACTGTTATGGGTGATTTTAATTATTGTAAACTTGTTATGTTCGATCTTTTTTTATTACTCTTTTCAATTAAAATGATATGTAGGTAGGTATATTTATCTATCTATATTATAGACGCATACAAATATGTTTATATGCCGTCATGCATTTCAATCAAACACAATGAATCAACATTATAAGAATACTAATATATATACATAATATCTTAAGTGTCTAATCTTATATGCAAATAGATATCGTTTTATACAAGAAGCGCTGTGTACCAGCACAGCGTATTAAGCACAACAGGAGATTTACCTCAACCTAATCAAGAAAATAGCCACCAAAACAAAAAAAAATAACCTTGAGGGTGAAATCTGGAAGTATTGAGAAAAACATTCGTGCACAACACTGGCGATATGCTTAATGCACCCCCAAAGAAATTATCGATTAGAAGCTTTTTTATGCAAGAGGGAGTACGTAGGGGAGTAAGCCCTGGGGCGAGTGGTTGAAACAAAAAACACGAGTGAAGAGTGAAAATAAAAAGTTTAAACAAGTAGGATTGCAATGGTAGCCCTCAAGATGTTGGAAAATCAATATTCGATGCCGTCCGATGCAAATCTTCTTGCATCCCGATTTGAATTTCAATGTAATCGCGAATTTGAGTTACTGTTTTTATTTTTATGTAATCTTTTCACGTCTGTGACGTTTCTTAGTAACATAGCTACAAAATATTTAAGAACCATCCTATAAATTTCTAACAAGTGTTAGTAAAAGTCTACTGTACCTACTGACCAGTTAGTACGTACCTACTTACCTAAGCTACTGTTGTTGCTTCATCAGAAACGAATAATAATAGGTATAAGCACCTACACGTCCCGCATATTGTATTAGCTGTCCTCATTTTCTATTTGAAGTAGCTTTCGCAGCTTTTTTGGCTAAGAACCTTGACATTGATTGTCAATGACATGATAATAGTAAACAGGGTCTTATGGTCTGTCTGTCTGATTTCTTTTAAAGAATGTCACTGTCATTCAGAGTGACAGGTTTTAACAATGTTAATTTAATAAGAAGGTATTCTCTATAATACTTAGTTTTAGTTTAAATATTATCGAGAGTTCGATTTTTGCTGAGCGCATGGCTGGTGCCTTTTTAGGTTACCTCTGGCGCTCCGCAAAAATCGGGCTCCCAGATACTCACATACCGAACAACGTTTCTTGTCCTGCACCTGGAGCTAGTTAGGAATAACTAGTTCTTCTATCAACTAATCAAGCATTACCTTGACATTGGCGAATCATCGATCAATATCGATGGAGCCACGTGTTTAAAAGAAGAAGAAGAAGAAATATTATCGAACTAGCTGCTATTGCCTGAAGTTTCGCTTGCGTGAAATGACTAATATGACAATAACAACGATCTTGGATCCAACGCTATCTAGAAATAGTGAATAATATGAAGCAAAAATTCGATGTTATCGGTTAGTATTGGTCATCGTAGATCAGTGGTCAGAGCATTCTCCCTGTTAAGGAAAGGCCATGAGTTCGAGTCCTGCCGATGACATCAGTTTTTGTGATTTATTCATAATTCATTTATAATTTCTTAATATTTTATGACAATAACTTTTTTCTTGTCATCTGATATTGAAAAATAGAGCTCAGAGATTAGCGTTTACAAATAGACAATAAAAACAAAATTAAGTTCGATTATATGTGTCTTTTTATCCGGCACAGTGAACCTAACGGCAAATAGACTTGCCCTCTATTCCGTGGGACCAACAAACTTACCGGCAAATTAATTGTAGATGAAAGAATGTACCTCTTAGTGTGGTACTTCGGGATTATGTATGTATGTATTAAATGCTGTCCATTCTGTACACACACAAATTCTACTGTTTTATTATAGTATGGATATAGTTTGCATCGCGAGATATTTCATTAACGTGAACAAAATATATGAGTCAGTACATATTCAAATGTATTCAGAATATTAAACCAGGTAACTTTTAAATAAACTAGAGCTAAATATAACATAACTAAAATATACAGCAGTTAGTTATACAGGTTATGGAAGATTGCATACTTTATAACGACAGATGATTTAATTTTATAGTAAATATTTCACAGAACACTGACATTTTATAAATCTAATTTAAATTAAAATATCTTACCACTCTCAGATCTCGGACACTTGCGAATTCGTCCCCATGGTACAGGACGCGAGGCGTAAGCGGAGCTTTACATTTGTGTGAGTGACCACGAAAAGTAGAGTAAAAACTCTTTTTGTAGCTGTGTGTACAACACATGTGTGTGTAAAATAGGTCATATACACGTTCACGTACACTGCACTCACACCAATGCAAAACTCCGCTTACGACCTGTAACTTGGATTTTGCAATGTTTTTCAGTGCTACTCTGCTCCTATTGATTATAGCGTAATGTTATATAGTCTATATTACTAGCTAAGAATGTGGCTTTACCTATAGATAGATGAAAGAATTTTGGAAATCGGTTTAGGAGTTTTGGAACCTATTCAATGCAAACAATACGTACAATCTTTCCTCTTGATAATATTACTAACGGACGCCCGCGGCTTCGCCCGCTTGTCAGATTATATTAATAAAAACACAAAAACCTTCCTCGGGCGGGAACCACTCTGATATATATCTATGAATAAATGGAAGTCAAAGTCAAACTTACCTGCAAGTCGTGCACCTGTCGATCAATATAACACAAAAGTTACTAGCGAAGATACGTCCCTGCCTACCTCTAGTGGGAACCAGGCATGAGTCTGATAATATTTTACATTCAAGGTGAATAGTAAATTATTCTCTAGGTACATGGTACTATATTTTAAACAGAGGATGAGAAAGCTGGTTGAACATATTCAAGAAATAAGAGATAGATATATTTATTGAAAAAAAAAATACAACTGTTTGACGGGGATCCACCGTAAAAATGTGCCAATCAATCAACGGAAAACATAAAAGAAGGTTTTTACCATAGTCCTCAGCCCAATTAAAGCGCCCCAGGGCTCAGATGTGCTCTCTCTTGATCGTTGGAGCGTCATCTTTAAATTTCCGTCGTTAAGATTTAATTTTTATCAAGGTCCCCCCTGAGCCCGCACGGGAGGCAACCTGTCGCGCCAAATATTTTCTCCGTAGTTTTTTCCCTCCTTCGATGGCACTTACTCGCCTCCCCTCTGTACGAATTTTTTTATCATTAAAACACAGAGTGGGGTCGCCGAACTCGGCGTTGCCAACTCGCGCTGTCATAACAAAACAAAATCATACGGAACCGTAATTTGCAACATCGCGTTCTTTCGGTCCATGAATTTTTAAACGTTTTTAAATTATTAAATAGGCGTACAACATACTAAATATTTAAGTAACTAATTTAGTTTTTATTAGTTTTACTGGATAACTTACAAACAACATTCCGAAATCTTAAAAAATACTTCTCAAACATACACGTAGACAGAATTACCCATATATGTATCTCTAAAGTGTTAGGCAGAGGCATTTGTTACACCCACATTTCGTCAGTTACTTTGTTATTAAAACCAGAAACTAATGAAAACCAGGTCAGTCAACCCGCGACCACAGCTATTGCGACAGACTCGAAATGTTGGGGAATAAAAAGGTTATATAAATATAAATGAATCGCCACTCGTTTGTCTCGCTAAAACTCTGGAACGGGTGGATCGATTTGTCTAATTTTGGGTCTTGGAATATTCGTAGAAGTTCAGCGAAGGTTTAAAAGGCGGTACGAAGTTCGCCGGGATAGTAAGTACTTAGTAATAATAATCGAGTAAAAGACATCATAGATTTATAATATAAATATCAGAATAACCCAATAAAAGTAAAGCCACCACCTCAATCAATAATACCAGTTAATAAATGTTAACTCTATCAATGTATACGGTATTACGTGTGACAACTGTCACCCGTGTAACCCTCGGACGACACATATCACTTAGTTTCAATACCGACGGTAATTAATTAATTTACTCGGGTATTAATTACCTTGGGACGTCATATAAGACGGGCTTGGTTATTCAAGGTACAACTATAGCTGTAATAATAATTATATACGTTGAACGTAATTGCTTTAGACTAAATTATTGTGTTAACTTAGGCAACGTCACCAGCTTATAGATAGTAACTACAGCGTAGAAATGTAGTATTATTTTGTATGAGTTACTAAAATATATGAATTAGGTATCAAAAAGTTTTGAAAGTACTATCTGTGTGACAGTAAAATTCAAGTTGTATTTTTGAAACGAATTATAATTATTAAAAAGCAAAAACCAGTTGTCACATTTTGCCAAAAATTGTTAAACTTAGGTGAGCAGATAAGAATTAACAGCTCAATTTTGTTAGTGTTACGAAGTTTCAAATGGCTGCACGCACGTACCTACTAAATAGTCAGATTAGATTAGATTAGAATAAACTTTATTGTACACCATTTAAAAATCATAGGATACAACAGATACAGGATGGTCCTATGGCTAAAAGCAATATCGTGTAAGCAATAGTGTTCTTATTCAGCTGGTATAATAGTCATGGGAGCCCGACTGTTAAATACCTAATACGTACTTGACCAAAAAACATCAACCTGGCCTCACGTGCCATCAAAGCTATTAATCAATGACATAAAAAAAGTCTGACATTCAAATCGCGACTTACATTTAAAAAATGCTAATTTGTAGTTTTAAAATACCTACACGTCAAAAATTGACACAGCAACCGACTTCAAATGACCGAAATGGGACCAAGTCAATTTTTTTTTGCTGAAGCTGAAATTTTTCTTTACTTAAAGCTACTTCTCCCTTGAGTATATTTCAGTAAAGAAAAATTTCAAAATTCACCCACTCCAAAGATATGAAATAAATATTTTAAAAAATATGCAGTCGAATTGTGTACCTCCTCCTTTTTTTGGAAGTCGGTTGAAAAGGAGGTAGGTACGATGTGATCTCAGGTGAAGTTCACTAGTTTCTAAAACTTCTCGATTCTCACAAAGTAAGCATTTTTTTGTATTTCAAAGCATTGAGTTTGCTTAAACTATTCTTAAAATATTAAGAAAGAAATTATAAATAGATCACAAAAACTGATGTCATCGGCGGCACTCGAACCCACGGCCTTTCCCTAACAGGGGGACTGCTCTGACCAACTGAGCTACGATGATCACTACCGACGACATCGAATTTTTGCTTCATTCATATTCATAATTTCTACATCGCGCTATTAAGGTTAGCGTTAGATCCACCTACCGCAGTTCTACCGAACTGACGGTACCAGTGTATCGTGTTACAACGATATTTAAATACTGAATTTTTAGATGAATCCTTACCAAATCCACATATTTTTGTCAGTAGCTCAGTTGGTCAGAGCAGCCCCCCTGTTAGGGAAAGGCCGTGGGTTCGAGTCCCGCCGATGACATCAGTTTTTGTGATCTATTTATAATTTCTTTCTTAATATTTTAAGTAAGCATTTGTCTAGATCTAAGTCTAAAACGATGAACAAACAAAATTAACGTAACCTAAGTTGAAAACTTGAGGAAACAGAACTCTTATAATCTTATTACAACGTAGACGCAGCGGCTAATCCTCCTCCCATCAGCTAATTAATCCCACCAAGTTTATTTCTCAAAAAGTTTCAACTTGGCCGGAAGTAATTTCACGCCAAGCATTAGTGGGGGGCGAACTTCACACTTAGCTCTCTCGGTAAACACTCATGACGTTTCTTAATTAACGGACGCAATTAGTGGTAGAGCTCGATGGACCAGGGGGTGAAAGCAGGGGGGAGGAGAGGGGGTGATAAGTGGCCCCGAGCGGAAAAGTTAGGAGAAAATTCAAGAGCTTAACATGGGGCGAAAACGTGTGGCGAGCCAGACATTGGCGAGTTTCACGTACTGTTAGCGTCTAGTTCATGATAGTGTGTGACCTTCAATTGTTTTGCGTTCGTCAATTTAAGTTCTTTCAGTAGCTGAGTGAAAGATTGGCAATTCAGAAATCTGCTTTTACGATTATGAGTTTGGTATAAGAATATCATGTCCAATACTCGGCTATTGTCGTATGAAAGTTAATAATATAGTACTTAATTAATTTGTTCATTGAAATCTCTTAGGCTATGGAATGTTCAATTTCTTCGTAAATTTATTTGATGTAACTTATAAGGTAAACGTTTGCACTAGAGATTTGTCAATCGGTTCCTACAATCACTTGGTGGTAAGGTTGGCTTTGGTCCAAATGCTATGCCGAGGCTCCTTGACTGAGTAAACCCTGTAATCATTACTTCGGGCCTTAGCAGTGGTTGTATAATTTGCTTATTGACAAATATTTCGATTCAGTAATGTAATACCCACCTCTCTTATTTTTAATCGCTAACTATAATAAACTAGGAGCTGCGGTCGCTGCCGTGGTACTGCGCTGCAGCATGCAATTGAGCGAAGCGACTATTGTCATATTTGTGGTCAATAACTTTTTTGGTCTATAACTTTTTTTGAGGGTCCTAAATCAAAATTCGGTCTCGAAAAAAACCTGCTCCTGAGAATACTTGATTTTTGAGTAAAAAAAATCATGAAAATTCGTTGTAGACATATTTTTGGTCAATAACTTTTTTTGAGGGTCCTAAATCAAAATTCGGTCTCGAAAAAAACCTGCTCCTGAGAATACTTGATTTTTGAGTGAAAAAATCATGAAAATCGGTTGGGGTAGTTGTCGAGAAACAATTACATCGAGTTGCAATGGCTCGCTACGCTCGCTTCGCTCAATAATATTTGATTTACAAATTTACAAAAATTACATTTTCAAAAAATTTTTATAGTCTTCTTGTAACAATCGATTAAAACTGCGTGGATGTGTATTGGCATTGTTTTGTATTGTCAATGAAAATGAAAGGTGGTGATTGCGTCATGATCAAACATCAATAAAAACAAGGTAAGTACGTACTAGGTTTCTATCATACTCGTATTAAATTTTATAAATTAACTATACCGAACCCGCAAACGCTGTTTTGCCATAAGGTAAAATTTAGGGGGATCTATTCTCAGACCTACCCGATATGCACACAAAACTTCATAAAAATTGGTCAACCCATTTCGGTGGAGTATTGTAACTAACATTGTGACACGATTTTATTATCCATTATGTACAATTAATACTAACATAACAATGAAACGCTAACACATCACAGGTACATTTAAATTTATACACAAGAATATCACTTTAGTTAATTACGAACTCGTGCAGATCCAAAGAGACTGAATGAAAAATATCTCTTACATTCAGAGTCTCCTTCTTATTAAGATTCCTCCCTAGTACTTTTTCCGATGAGTAATTGCTTTCTTAATTTGCGTCATCCATCCTCAAAATAGGGCAATTTTTCATTCGGCTTCGCGAACCGTATACAGTTAATGTCTACGAAAAATACACACATCTAAATCAGAAGTGATGTTGAATAAATATTTTGTTACACCTGATTTTACTCTGATGATATATGAGGCTACACTTCTGAGTAACATAATGTAAGACAATTAGTATTTAGCATAACTTTTCACGACGTGGATTGGCTGCTGACCAATAGTTGTACAACTAATGTGTTTGTATCCTTTTCCATGCTGTGGATAAATATTATTACAACCCAGAACTGTTTGGCATCTATACCAGGTTCTATTAAAATTATTTTACTCTAGAACTTATTAGTTTGAGTTTTTGCTTAATAGAGTATACAGAAGTGTACATAAATTCTTGGTTCAATATTTGTCATCTCTAAGAACATGTCACATACGTTAATATGCTTAATATGAACCACGTTAATTATGTAGGAGAAACTGACCCCAAAGGTCCTGAATCCATTTAAATTTGAACTTAATACTCCACAAGACCATCCCTCCCAGTAAACTTTTGTAGGTACTGTGACTATACTTTAAGCGTACAAAGTTGGTATCCATAACTGCAAATAAAGGTCGATTTACACATATTAGTGAAACCTCAGTTCCGACCGGCACGTCACCGGCAGAGTCGTATTTGACACTGACATGTGGGAATGCATTCATAGAAAATGTATGTAAGAATATGTTGCACTAATACTGAACTGTGTCGGAGTCTTCACTGATTATGTGTGAATCGACCTTATATGTTACCTTGCACAAGGGAACTAAAGTTCAATTTAAAATAAAATAATACTTCTAAAATAATGACTTTAGCTACGCTACACGTTTAAAATATTAAAAACCATTTTACTTCATAAACAATGTACCCCCCGATTTGCAAAATATAATAAAGCCGTCAAATATTAAATGTAATCTAAAGTCTCACTTTCGTAATAATATGGAGATATGATATAATGAGGGTATACTGGGAAATGTTTTCAACCAGTTTGTTTACTCATAGGTAATAAGCTGTTGTTTACATGTACCTATGTGATATTATTGCTTTTTTTTCTGTGTACTTAGCTTGACTGACATAATGTTGTAGATTACTGTAGCATTTAGTACAAACCTTAGTGGTTTATTAATACTATTTATAACCTAACTACTTATCCTATATTTTAAGATGGTAATCAATAAAAAATTAAAAAAATATTTATATTTTTTCTTTTACAAGAGTCCATCATGATTATAAATTTATAATACACAAGTCGAATTACAGGACTCATGGTTACTTCCTAACCTACCTCTTTCAGGAAACATAAAATAAAACCGTCGGCTATTGTATCATTACTAGTTAAAAGTAAAACCACTTCTTAAAAACCAAAATTGTTACCCGTTGTTTGCCAAATCCGATTTTCCCAACCCTAACTCTAATTTATTCCCCAAAATATAAAAGGATTCTGAGGAGTCGTTAGCGATATTGTAATTTGATTATTTGTACTTTTTTCTTATACTTTAATCACCAACCGAATCAGAGGGAGTGAAATCAGATTTCAATTTCAATTAGTGAAGGATTTTTGTGGAAAAATGGGAATTAAGTGAATGATCATTGATGAGTTTGGTTTTTAATATAAATGAGGCATACAAGTAGGGGGCCGCCCAATCTAAATATATTTGTTCTCTTATTTGGTTGATACCAAGATTATTATTAAGTACCTAGTTGGACTGAGATTTCTTCATCGCATTATCATTAAGTCGAAGTGGACAGACATAAACTCGTTATCGTTGCTAATCATTCCTATTTTAACGATTCTAAGGAAATTATACCCTCGCAATTACAAACGTCTTACTTTCAGTGGGGTGGTAAGGTTGCAAATGAGAAGGGCCACCTCATAACATAATATCCAACACAGTAGAATAATTAGATACGATTGCGATTGGTGCACGCAAGCCACAAATAATTCATTAGAGGTAGGTACGTAGTCGTATATAGTTCGCCACATAATCACTTAGACTGTCATGCATCGAGTTTAAACTTACCAAGTGCAGTAATTACAGCTGCACTGAAGCGGCCTACGCTGAAAGGTTAGAAATAATTGGATAATAGAGGGTGTGTTATGCACAGTAATGACACGTAGTTACCAGCATGTCGCGCTTCATGATACCAACAAAGACAACGCCAACTAACCTTGTTACAGCGTTTGACGAGTCTAAATTAAAACAGAAACTGAACTAAATTTTAGCACTTTAATAAATTCAATTTACAGAAGCAACGACGACGCCAACCAATTAGAAAGACGAAAGTCAAGGAAACCACAATTAAAAGGAATCCTCGAATATCTTTCGACTTAATGACTTCTTTGCTTGTTAATTCCATGTCGCGCAGGAAAAAACTCAGAGTCAGATTAATTCCAAGTGAGAGTCGATTGTTTGCATAAGCCTTGATGGCGGGGAAACATCACCTCACTGCCACTGGCTTAAAAAAATAATTAAAATTCGTAATCACTCTTGACTCGGTCCCTCGAGGGAGAGAGTCTTCCTTGCGATGTGAAACAGTCGACAGTTTTACAGAGCACGATATGGACGCTACCGCAAATTCGTTTATGTGACGTTTTAAGTAATTTGTAGTACTTGAACGTAGTAAAAATGTCTTTATTGCGAGCTACGATTTACATCAGAGCGTTGTTCAAATAGTGGCACAAAAGACTAGTTGGAATGTTTATGGAAGTATTAATAACGACATACACTGGAAAGTTTTGGAGTTGCTTCGTTACGTGAGCTACTCGCAAAATATGAAAGCTTAGTTCATCCCTTGCATGTTTAAGGGTAGTTTTCTACCCTCTTAACAACATATTTCGGCATATTTCGATTACCATAAAGCGTTTCGTGTGATGTATATTCACGTTTCATTATGTGTACTTATTGCAGTGCTTACATGCATTAATTTCTTTACCATTTTTTGAACGAACACAACTTTTATTAATTCTTACCTTTGTTGTATATCGTACAGCTAAGGTAATTGCACGGTACTAAAACGAAATTAATATTGTGAAACTAGGAAAAGCTTTGAAGTAGAATAAAGCGGAAGGTGAATTCTAATAAATTGTGATACTTATTTTATTAATGAAAATACTAATTAACATGTAGTGTTATCTCTATAACAATTATAGCTACGAGTATCATCAACTCTCTTCAGGTTTTGTCATCATTGTGGAAACATTGCAGGAACCGAGCTTCTAATAGTATGTAAAATAACTCGTCACAATAGGCAGACATTTCTTTCGTACATTCAGAAGAATCCAAGCTTATCACGGTCTTAAATTAATAAGCATTCAAGTCGAGCCAAGTAAAAATGAATAAAGCCCGTAACACCGAACAATAGCGTAATAAGGATGGTGCATTTTGTCTCAGAGAGCTCGCTTGCAAAACAACAATAATTCTTCTTACCGTGAAAAGATTTTCAGCGTTATTCCACTTGAAATTATTATTATTTTTTTCTTCATCGTCGTCTTGCCATTGTCTCGGATGGGACGTAAGTAATGAGGGAAATTGGGGGCTCTTGTGCGGGGCTGGGGACGCCAAGATTTGCGTGGCCGACCGCCGGCTAATGCCGAATAATGAAACAGCTTTGAGATATTCCCCACTCAGCGGTTTGGATTTATTAGATTAAGTCAAACGTAATCAGCCACAAAAAGCTGATATTGACGTACATAGGTATAATATTACATCTACTAACTTTTAGCCAAGTTTTATAGTTAGCGATTTGTGGTTAAATTGAATTAAACACGCCGACCCACGCAAAAGACTTAACAAATTTTACGCAACTAATTCTGCTTGCATCACAAATCTTAACATTTTATTCTGGCACTTGTATGTCCTTATTGGGTACTAAGTTAGAAACAATAACAAACATTTAAACACAACGATGTATGTACAGTATGGAATTTTATTATTTATTCACATCATTTAGTACGATGTGAATAAATTATAAAATTACCACTTAGCACATCATAACTATAAAATGTGACCGGCAATTAAGAGAGAGAAAAGTTTCTTTCAACAAATTTCCTAAGTACCTTTTGAAAGTTTACCTCTCCCTTCCTTTACCGTGGTCATTCGTGTGTACAAAATCAAGTGTCGTCTGTAGAATTCCTTAGATTCTAGTTTTTGCTTTATTCAAGTCTCGAAAACGGGTCGAGAGCTGTTACAGACTTTTTTAACGTTGTTTCTTAGAATTCAAGTGGTCATTAGTTTTGCGTCTGTGGTTCAGATGTCTCTCTCATTGTGTTGTCAATTGTAACTGTTTTGGTTGTGGTCCAACAAAGTACCTGTTCACTTGCAGATTTACATTATGATTCAAGCTATAAGTACTTTATTGTGTTCAAATTTTAGTGACATTGTTTTGATAGTTTTAAATCGAAAAGCTTAAAAAAATGTTGTCTTACTTTATGATTTAATAAACTACAGCTGCTGAACTTCATTTTTAATATTTTTGTACAGGTACTTAAAACCACTACTAAAGTAACAAACATTAAACATAGATCTAAATTTAAATATTGGATAGGAGGATATTATGCTTACCCAATATTGGTGGCAATAATCCAGTGGCCACTCACTCGCACATCGTTCCAAACTCAAACATTACTTTTGTAGTTTCCTATTTACATATCCCCAAAGCGGCTTTCTTCGCGAACTCCAATATTTCTTGTCTCGTACTCGACCCAACTCACGGCGGCGGCGGTCTCCATCCAGCATTTTTAATCTTGTTGGCCGGATCTGGGAGCACGTGGGTCCTATCCCTCTATGTTTACCTTCCGAAATAGTTTAACGGGCACAATTTGCATTTGCTTATACGATGCCCGTCCTCGATTGTTAACTAGTCGCTTTCGGTTTACCGTTCAAAATCAATGTATTCGGTAGAACTAGCTATAGGATGGATTGATGGTTAGTTGAAATGAAAACTTTTTTTATGCTTCTGTTGAACTTTGCTATTAAAATTGGCAATGAAACAAGAATCAACCGATGTGTGATTACACTTTGCATCTATACAATTTATATCCAAACCCAAACATCTAAAATTTTTTTTTTATTGTGAAATTTTATGAAATAGAAGCTACTTAATCAATTAACGTTTTGTGTTATACCTATATAGTGACGATTAAACCTATAAAGTGGGCAGCTGTGGTCAAAGGTACCTTATTGTATGTATTACATGAGTGTTGCACTAAGATATGAGCAGGTTAGAGAGGTGGCCCTAATCGATATCCTTATAATGATTGCCGGAGGAACTCGCATACGAAATAAGGAGGGCGCTTGACGTTGGAGGTGTCCGGGGGTAGAGGGAGGACCGCGGGGAGAGATATGAGACGATTTAGATTTTTTCCCTCTTCTATTCTTTCGTTTTTTTTAGGGGAGCCCCCTCAAAAAGGGTGAGGAATTTAAGACGGTAACAAGCGATCGATTTTTCGCGCATGCATTGGTATTCTCGTAATGTCTTACTTAAGATTAAAGTTATGTTACATAATTCTCAGATAGAGATAGCAAAATATCATAAACAATTTTAAAAGTATTATAAATGGAAAACAATTATTTTTGTATGTCATGGTGCATAGGGGTCCTACCGAGATCCTTGATCACCTGCCTACTTCTTCAGAGAAATAAGTGTGGCGTTATGTATGTATTTTTCTATTTCATCATTTGCATTTTTTTGAGTCCTTCATTAGTTATTCATGATTTCAATCAAAACGCACCGTAACGAAAATTGTATTCCATCAAACTAACATTATGGTGTAATTTAATCCACAAAATAAGCCCGATCAAATTATGTCAAATATTAAACAAAAACACCGTTGTATTTTGTTAAGATAAAAAAGGGAAATATTTTCCTTCATTAATAGATCACCGGCGAGGCGGTACAAAGGCGAGGCGCGAGCCGCAGTCAAAGGGGCTAAAAGCCTTTGGCCTACAAAAAAGTCTCAATTAAAACCTGACGGAAGCTTTTAGAAGGTAATCCTTCAAATTGTTTCCAACGCCCCCTCATTAGCACCGAAAGTGTTAAAAAATAAACTTTTTAATCTTTATTACTCGTCGACTGCGCTAAACGGGTTAAATTATTATGGGACAAGCTGTATATCTCATTTTTTATTCCTTGCCCTTCGCTCGCGTAATTTATTAGTGACTTTGGTGGAGTCTTGGCTTTCAAATTTTTAGTCTATGTTTAATTTAGCCGGCTTCCGTCATAATTGTGGGGTGGATTTGACGTTTTATCATTATTCCTTTGGATGCCGCCTTTTTGTGGTAATATTTTATTAAATATTTTAGGGAAACAAGCGACGAGCACTTTTACTTTTTGTTAATTTAAGCGATGTTTGTATATTATTATGTACAATATCAACTCATGGGTTCTAGTTTTGAAACACATTTTACAGTGAGTTTTGCAGAATGAGATTCAATCGACCATTCCGTGAAGCATAATATATACTTTTTTTAATTTGTTTTGTGGGTATAGCAAATACAGAAAGTTTTAACGGAATCTCGGTAAAGAACGCATTGTAATTGCAGGGAAACTATTTCTTATAAAATGCAACTAACGAAAATAAATCAAAGACAAGCAACTATACACTTACTCGTATTTTTATTTGTTTGGTCTTTGTAGGTACTTCCTATAATTTATGTAGCTACCATATCTACCTACTACTTAACGATAGGTACCTACTTTTAAATATATGGAGAAAGATGGTTAACTCCGACCAAGCGATCAAGGACTTTTACTTAACTTTTCAAACTGAGTTTGGGTTTCGAAAAAATCTTAATTTGCAACAGTACAACTGTTTTTATACAACCCAATTCACCTTCAAATTGAATTCCACCCAATTTGTAACACAAAAAAGAACAAAAATAATTGTAACGGAACAAACTTCACTAATTACACGAATAAATCCAAACAATCCACCGCTGAGCCCAGTCCCAGCAAACCGAACGAATTAAAAAGAAAAAACCGACAGATGGACAAAAAAGCATTTCCTTGACAAGTTTTATTTACCATAAACATTGTTACAGAAAACGGAGGCCGGATGAAAAAGTTCGCGTTCATTAAATCCATTAATTAATTCAAAAGAAACCGCGACATAACATTTACATTCGTCGCCCCGCTTCCCTTATAGACAAGGAAAATTCAAGTCATTCAAGATTTTGCCTCAAACCGTGCCCAACAAATGGAAATTAAGCGTTTAATAAACCGTCCGATGTTAGCTAGAATTAATTAATACCTCGACTTGCAAGTATTTCTTACCCTCTCAACTTTAATTTGAGAATATCACCAAGGGTCGAGGGGAGCACTTTATAATGGTCTAATAATTAAGACAAAGTCCCTTGTTTTAGCGATCACACCGCTAATTATTCATTTTGAGTGCGACATCGAGATTTTATGGGGTGACGATTTGTAATGCTCTTGTAACTTTGTAAGAAAGAGCCTATTACTTACTATTTAATATTTGGTATAAAGTATATTTAGGTACCTACGTTTATCTGCATTATCGCAGTGTTATTTTATTTTCGTTATTATTTATGTAATATACAAACTTCAGTTTTGGAGTTGCAATTTTAAAGTCAATATATTTTCCAACAAGGTTGGAATTGGAATCGATTTAAATTAGAAAGAACTTTTAAAGATTCAAGCACATTCGTATTATGTTTCTTGTCCCAGCTATTTTATCACCGAAATTGGTCAACAATAATTTCCATCCAACCACTTCACAGATCATAGAACATTTTCAACACCATACATTTTAACACATCACAACTAAATATTTCTTAAATGTCGTCCACACCGACAGAGTTAACATGTAACTCTTTATTTGTCAATTAAATTATTACTGCGCTCTTCCAAAGTGCCTCGGAATTGGTTTACCGCTCGTATAAGGAATTTCATGGCTATTGGACGTTGTTTAGTTACTTAATTAGTATAAGGTTTTGAACACGGCACGTTGGATTAGAATTTTCCTGCTTCGAACCTACAAGTAATTGCTTTAAAGCGACTTTTATGATTCCTCATTGTTTTATGAACCTCTTATACACTAGGATCTGGCAGCGATTAGGCCTGACAATATTACAATATTTTGTACATATCATCATCATCATCAGCCAATTGACGCCTACTGCAGTATTACCTTCCACAACATGCGGTCTTTCTTTTTTAATTTAATTCTATTCAAACATGAATTTAAAATTTTCTGATGATGTAAATTTGCAATCACGTAGGTATATTTTCAATAATGTCTGTCTGAATATCAAATGTCATACGTATTTACAAAAAGAAAATAATATATAACTGTCTTGGATCGATTAATCGTCGTTGTGGGGTTTGGCAAGAGACATATTGAGACCAATATTATTACCAATACGGAAATGAGAAACTCGAAACTTATTAAAAAAAAAACAATCGTTGATAAAATAAGTTACTGTAATCGGTACTTCGGTCAACAATGAAATTTTCTTAAAAATACTGTTTGGAGAATTCAAATCTTTTGATTGTTCAAACCAAAGTTTGTCATCCTAGAGATAGTTACTTAATACGATATAATTTAGTTAGGTAGGTACTAACGTGTTTTTGCAGGACAGAACAATCTGAGCGCCTACGCCGAGTCGTGACGGGCTTGCGTCACACCCGAGTCACAGCCCACAGGAACAAGTGCAAAAAAATAACAAAATATTCTCCACACAAAATTATCTCAGCATAAACGCCATGTACCAGGCTCGATCTGATAATGCGGCCCATTAATTTGAACAAAGTTCGCGTCGACACCGCCGTTTGCCTTATAAAGGTGAGGCGACAAAATTTATAAGTTCGATTACTTTAATCTCGGTTAACTTATGCGAGTACAATTTCAAAGCTGACAAAAGAAATGCAAGCAATAAATCGCGTCTCTCTTATCTGTCAAGTATAGCAGTATTGTTGTAGGGGGTGTCACTGTAATCTAGAACTAACATGGGGTAATTAATATAATGAAGTAGACTGGTATATCACGCGAACTTTTTGGTCGCGTGTGACGGTGACGCAAGCGGTGGAAGTGTGCCGTTTCCTACCTCTGTTTTTGACTGTGAATTATGCTATTCTTCTAAGTTTTTTAAGGAACAACTTCCACTCTAATAATAGTTTTCTTAACCTCAAAATGTCCCAAATAAAACCGTATATTTTATGTAATAAAATAACTTGTATAACTTTAGCCAAAAAGCGTTTCACCATAACATAAGCTTACGTTAATCAATTTAGAACCACTAATGAGGACACTATAAATTGATGTTCTTAATCCGAACAAGCTGGCGTCATAAATAAAGGTATAAGAGCACGCGCCATATTTCTCGATTAAGTGCGAAAGTAAAGCGGGCGCACTACCCCAGGTACAGGACACGACGATGGCGATAAGACATGACTAAGCTATTTAATTCACCACATTTAACTAACTCAAATAATAGTATTTAATTAGATTATAATGTAATTATTTTATTAGTACTGGCATTTCACAATTTTGTTAAATTACCTACATTTTGCACTTTAGTTGATATTATTTATACATTTTGAATTAAAGAACTCTTTAAGTATGTCAAAAACAAATAATGATCAGTAGTTTAAAAAAAAACATTATCGCTAAAGTTGCAGTGTTGTAAACGCCTTAAGCTGAAGCGACGATAGCGGGCGGTAGGCGCTCGTCATTACGTGCGCAGGATTGGTCACGCAAATCAGATCCACGCTGTCCGCACAATTATAATCAAGAAAGCCACGCCACTCGTAATTCTAAAGTAATCAAAGGTTTAGCCATCTGTTTGTGAACGTATTTCATGGATCATGGTTACACAAGTAACCATGATCCATGAAAATAGCGAACTGTCAGTCCAACACTTTACGTCGTAGTAAGTCCACATTTTATATGATACCTAAATTTAAATATTCAAGTTCAATATAAATTTTAAAATATTATAATTTATATAGACAACGAAATAAAAGTTAACAAAATATTGATACAACGACCACAATGGGTTGAGAAAAATTATTTGTTGCATTGTTGACGCTCGGGCTCCATAATCCTTAGGAAAGCTCCTTACCATAAATAATTCGTGTAGCTGCTAGCTATAATATTAAATGTGCGTAGGCGCAACGCTACAGATCGACAGTCCTATCCTGATTGTAAATCAGTACTCGCCTGTAAACTATTAGGCTCGGCCCTCGAATTGAGCGTGCACGAATCAATGATACATGCATAATACCAAGCATATTTTACAAGAAGATTTAGATGAGGATTCAATGCAAGTGATAAGAAGTATCAACATCAGTAACTTAACATACAGCTTCACTCATTTAATATAGATGACTGGACGGTTACGTAATATTTTGAAATGACTAATATTAATCAATATTATATCAAAACGGTGTCGGATGAACTTAAAGCTTCTAACAAAAAAAACACTTTTTTCACCATTTTCACTTATCTGCAAACTAATTATGTTGTAGTTAAATATAAACTTAACATGAATGAACAACCTTTATAAATAAAATGTGACAAAACCCAAACATAAGGTTATATAGAATTACACCATACCGGTCGCAGCCCAGACTCCGCCCGGTATTTGTTAAACGCCAGTCTCGGGGCCGGTCTTGGCGCCTGACGGACGTTACAAGACTTGTGTTAGGACAAACACCTCTGAATCATACATTGTTCTCATTTAAAATAATAACATAGGATTTATAGGTAGGGAATTAAATTTTATAGGTAGCACCTGTAGATGTAACGAAAAATCATGATATTAGATAACAAGCAATTGAGGTCGATAAAGTAAATTTTATTACTTACTGAGAGTGCAAAGACAAATTTTCATTATAAATCACGATTGGCATTAAAAATTATGATCACAATGTTTTTGACGTGAATAAAAAAACAGTTGAACAATATTTTATTTCAAAGGCCAACAACTTTAATGTCCACACTAATGTAAGTAGTAAAACAAACTTGGCAAACACCTGCGGACAAAACATAATGAAGATATAAATCGCATTTATCTCGAACACTTCTAGAATAAACACCTAAGATATCGTAATAGAGAAATTACTATAAAATAATGTTGGGTATGTGTTGTGTTGTAAATTGATAGGGATAGGGCTGTCTGCGTCCCCACGTGCGAACATGTCCGCCGTGTTGATTGTAATTTGTAGTGCGCTAGCGCATGTCCGAACGTGCTGCGCTATTCTGTAACATTTAGGCGGTTTGCTTCTTAAGCAATATATTATTGGAAAACGGCATGTACTGTTTTAATTATATTTGTTAGGTAACTATACGAATAGATCATAAAGTGTTTAACCCTAGTTACTTTTATAGAAATGAATAATAAATTTAAATCAATATTTTTGGACAACACACAACGTTATCTAGCCCCCATACTTACCCCCGAAGAGGCAACGCAGGTGGCCAAAGTCCGCCGGGTGCCACTGGTAATACCTTCTGGTGTTTACCTGAGACGCCCGCAGCAATGGACATAGTAGCGGAATTAAAAAAAAAAGGCCCTACTCTTTCCCCGCCACATTGAAAACTGTCTCCAAAACCAATTTAGGCCGTACTCCATTATTGTCTGATTAATACTTGTTCAATAGGTATATTTGATGAGGCACCTACGTCTTGGGGTTGTAATCTTACTCATCGAAGCCGATCAATCAGGTTTTTGGTTATGTTTTCTTTCATTAATCATAATTATGACATCACCAGCAAAAGTATCTGAAACTGGTTAACAACGAACCCAACTTAAGATTTCATAAAAATGCCGTTGTTTTTATGTTAACGCATTACAATAAAAAAAATCATATAAAACTTGAATTGTTAAAACTATCGTCGATGGCACTAAAGGCCCGGACAAGGTTAAAGATCACAAATATTAAACTGGTTCGTGTCCATAGCCCGTCAGTTTTTAATTTTATTTACCCAAAGTATTACTTGATTATTTTCGGTCATTTGTAGCGTGATATCTACTTAATTATTATGTTAATCTATTTGATGATGATATTCGTTCTTAACATATATTTGCATATTGTGTAAATATGTCATACGTTAAATATAATAACGGATACGTATATATGAATAAACTTTTGATGAGCAATGTCAATATCTGTCTATTGATCGTATTTCATGTTAAAACGAGACGAAGATTTACAACTAATTAGGTATATATTACATAATACTATTGAAATAAGATACATTGATTAGTTTACAAACAATATTTCAAAATTTAAATATGGGCAATATTTTATTTATAACTAAGCTATTCTAGTGGATAAGATATTTCTAAAGTTACATAATGCACAGCTTCGGTGGCGTGGTCGGTAGTGCGTCGGCATTTCGACTCCGGAGTCTCGGGTTCGATTCCCGGGTCGAATCAAATACTATTTGTGTGATCCACAAATGTTTGTTTCGGAGTTTGGGTATTATCTATGTATATTATGTATGTATTTATAAATATATAAGTATGTTTGTCAGTTGTCTAGATCCCATAGCACAAGCTTTGTGGCTTAGTTTAGGCTAAATGACGTTGTGTGAGAATGTCCAAAAATATTTATAAAAAAATATTTATTTATAAATGAAAGTTAGTGATTATCGGTAACATAGGCAGCTAATTGTATAAGTGCCATAAAACTTTACTCATAAAATTATTTACTTACTTAACTTAACGTAGAACACAAATTTAACCTTGTAGTCATTACCACGACAACATAGAGCCGGTCGTTAAAAAATAAACTTAGTAAAACAATGAAGATCGTAAACTACTTTTGAGAATAAGCACCTTGCTTTGTCTCCCTTGTAGAGCGATGGAATAATTTATGGCTCGCCCTCGGCGTGTACCTAGGATTAGTCCATCACGAGCCGTTTAAACGCGAAGCTACGAATTATCGCACTCACTTAATTGGAACACGCGACTAAGTGAAATTACATTTTTATGGTCAGGATTACCGATGTAGTTTGTGTTTCACAAACTAGATCTGTGGAAGGTAGCTATAAACGCAGGCAGATGAATACAGATACATTCTCAAATGCAAGGAACATCACTGTTGATTTTATTGGTGGGATACAAAATTTATAGATTTATTACAGTGACAAATCTTTAGAATTAAAATTCGTATTTTCTAAATTAATTAAATCAGCGCAGGGCAACATACCTACACTGAGATTGATGCCTTAACACACAGATAACTTTTTCATGGTTTTGAATGTCATTTTTATAGTACATTTTAACAACAAGAATAACATCATATTAAATTATGATCGCTTGGTGGCAATCGCAGTTTTAAGGCAAGTTATATCATCTTTTATAACTTTTACGGACCAAACAGCTGTATAAAGGCTTTAATGTTGCGTTTACTAATGAATTAATAACTTTATTGTGATATTGGTTAACACCTGCTAAAGCGGAAATACGCGGTTAATCCGTATTGGTATAGGTGTGGACGTATGTACAAGATTGGATATATCAAATTTTAAATTGCTTCATTTTAAGATTGCTATAAATATTAGACATATAAGTGACATTATAATTGCCGCGCTTAAAAGATAGAACTCCGATATACATGGACTGATGTCTCATTCTTTTAAGATTTAGATAGGTAGATATCGACTTTATTTTTCCTATTCTTAACGACCAGACTTCTTTGATGGCAAAAACATTTTACTACTTAAATAATATTTTCATAACAATAAGAACAGAAAGTAAAACTTTGTAAGATAATAATTAACGACTGTCTTAATTACGGACAAATTATTTTTGTAAACAACCGTATTCCGTATCTTACGATATCAATTTAAGAGAAAATTAGAAAGTTGTATATTTACACAATTATTTACATTTACGGAAAAATTCCTCAACGTCATTGAATTTACTGAATTAAAATTAGGTATTGGGTCTTAACACTCGAACGTATTTGAGTGCAACTGTAAAAGTTTTAGTAATTAAATAATCTAGTAAATATTTCTATATCATTCCGACTGACTAACTGAACGTCAGTTAAATTCAGTTACGTGTTACAACATAGTAGGCGCGTCTTAACTCCTGTAATAACTCCGCCGTTTAAACATGTTTAACTTTTAAGTTAGTAATTTACTTTTCTTACCAACTCTACGAACGTCTCAATCCAGTAAATCAACAATGTAACCAGCTACTGCTAATACTTAGAAACAAATCGTCTCTATGGCTCTCTATATACTTTTACGGTGTGTTTTTATGATACACATATTCACTACTTGTTTATAATAGTAGAACACTTTGTCAAGAATATTCTTTTTTTAACTTAAATACATATTTAATACATTTTTAAACTGAAATTGCATTTTTTTTATTAAGTACCAATTTAGTAGAATATTGTATATATATGTGTACTAAGTTTATATTACTAATAGTGTTGTTACCCATTAGTATATAACGATATCGATACAAAAAAATATCCGAGAAATTCAATTTTGATGTGATTTACTTTCTACTACAATCCTTTCCATTCATCCGCCCATAACTGACCTTCGTCCTCGCCTACAAACCTTTCTAACATAAATATCTTTAACGCACAATATTTGGAAAACTTTTTACCGATATCAAAATTTAATAGCGATAATATGTTAATTACCAACGGAAATCTTATAAAATCACGCACGAGTCACAAAAAACATCTTTATCATATTTTTTTTGACAAGACGAATAGATGTAATAAAGTATAGGGCTACCACATAATTCTATCGATAATGGTCGCAAGACGCCTACGTATGAATTAATTAACACGTGATGTGAAAACTGGTTCTCTATGTCGATTGTCGATTTGGATGTCAATGGTCCGGTGAAATGAAATGGTACTATAAAGGCAACATCGACATTTTTATGACACTGGATTAAACTCCAATGAGTCATATAAAGACTTTAGGCTTGCTTTAATATTGTAAAGTATGTTCATAAATTGGATGCAATGTAAGTCAATCTGCTGGATTTTTTTCTAAAACCTAAAGTAACTTAATAATCCTAATAACATAGTATAAAACAAAGTCTGTCCGTCTCTTTTTTTTTAATGGCCATTCCCATGTCCATTGCTGCGGGCGTCTCTGGTGACACTAGAAGGTATTTACAGTGGCGCCCGGCGGACTTTGGCCACCTGTGTGGCCTCATCGGGGTCTGTCCGTCCCTATGTAAAACTACGCAACAGATTTTAATGCAGTTTTAACCAATGGAGAGTGGTTCTTGAGGAAGGTTTTGTGTAATTGATTTGTCAAGCGAGTGAAGTCGCGGGCGTCCGCTAGATTTCAAATAAAATGATTTATTTTTTAATTTTTAATCAATCATATAGTACGAGTATACGTACGTAGGTACGGTCTTAATCAAGTTTAAAAAGCTAATACACTTAAAAGTAGAAGAATTATGATTGCTTATATTTTTAATAAGAAGTTAACTATAACCTTTACCACCCACTGTTATTAATATACTCGATATGATCATAATGTTCATTGGATGGGACAAATTCTAGTCGACAAATTCCATTGCGTGGCTGACTAGTGACCACTGACCACTATGTTGTAAGCGCTACTAAAGGCGCTATTCCTTATGAATGAACCGTGTAACTGAGGATGCGTGTGTGTCACAACACTACGAGTAAACACGTTACCCTCTCTGTACGTGTGTGTGTGTATTGGTTTTTTGTGAATGGCCGGCGGTTTCCGGTCGTACAATATTGTCTGGTCTACACTCAGATCAACCATCTAGAGATAGACGGAGAGTGTCACCCGTTTTCTTCGTGGCGACTACTAAGCAGCTCTGATACAGGTTGTTCACTATATGTTTGCGTTCCACTAGTGGCGCCACATGACATTGAAACACGTCAAAAACCAAGATCTTAGAACAGTAACTAGAAACAATAATTAGATTCATTTTTTGCCACACCTCAACTTAATCTGGGAAACTGTAATGACGTTACGTCATCCTCGACTATTTGACGTTCTGACGTGCAGAGTGGTTAGCGCTCTATATATACGTAGTATTATAGAACAGTTGCCCTGAGGATCTACAGGTTTCCTTATCATCTCTCGGACACTGTCTAAACGCAAGATATAAAAATAGTGTTTTATTGCGTTTTACAACTCTCTCGTCCCATGAATATCGATGAGACGTATCAAATAATAGGACCATTGGTTAAAAAACTCGAGTCGTATAAACGTAGGTGTCAATACGTCGTCCATTTCTGTAAACAACAACTTAAGGACCGAGTTCACATTTTACATTACAAAATTTAAATCGAGAGTGGACATTTGGGATTTGTTAATTTCATTCTGTTCAATCTGGTTTTTAGTTCGACGTTTAATTATCTTGAGACTTACCTACCTATAATATTATAAAGTTAAACGTCTGTAAGATAATCAACAAAGGATAATAAAAAGATAGCAAAGAATTAAAAACAATAGCAGTTTTCGAAAGGTGACTGAAGAAACCTTGTATTGCCCAATAATAAACTCAATCCAAACACTAAAACAAAAACAAGACAACGTCTGACGAGAACAAAAAGGCCACCCTCACCAAACGAGGACAGAGTTAGAGTATAACAGGGACTTGCCTTATCAAAATTTAAATTTGGAAAAAAGCGGGGACTTGGCTCATTTCAATAACCGTTATTCGCGTCCCCCGCTCGTTCTCCAAACCCCCGTGGTCTGGGCTCCTTACTATAGGTGATTGATAGCCTTACAGAAACAATAGCGAGTCTTTCAAACAAACCCACGACGCGAATCCTAATAAACGCTTTATTTTATTTGTGTATAATATATCGATATTCTACTTAGATACGGAATTATTGACACAGCCATTGGGAATTTTAAACGTGTTTAAAGCTCATGTAAGTTTGGATTGTGAATATAAACTTGGCCACGTAATTGTCTATTAATGTTGTGAGCAGAATTATAAGGAGAGAGAATTAAGTACTGTGTCGTAAAGAGTACATTAACTTAAATTTAACTATAACACTACATGTTTACATGCATGAATTCTCAGCGTAAGTAAATGGTTCACTGCTTCGTTTTAATATTCAGGTAAAATTATCACAAAATTATATGAAATAAACTGAGTGGACGTAATGACAGTGATGTTAGTAACTACGAGTAGTGACACAACACTAGCGTTGTCACGCTTAGATTACAACACACACTGTGATTAAATCCTTACAACCGACGATATATTCGCCGACTTTCAAACGTTATTATAAGGCTGGAACAACAATTACACATGTTTCCCTCCTTCTGTTACCATTAAGTATGGTGTAAAAACAAGTATCGAGTCGCTTCATGCGTGTCATTCGACGACATCCCTGGACGTCCCTCGGTATGATTATTCGAGCAAATCATTAGACGCTTTTACTTGTTTGCAACGACATAATATTACAATGGACAAAAATAACGATCTGAGTTTGGTGTGACGTTGTTTAAGTATAACTGGTATACTCATTACTTAGTAAGTATATTTTATACTACGTCGGTACCTATGTAGCAACTTTACTTTAATCTCTGTCTTGCTAACTTAATTTTAAGAATTCGACTTTAGTAGTTTCTTATGACCAGATCTTATCTTTACATAAGAAATAGAACAATTTTTTTTATGTATATTATATCATTCTCTCAAGACTTCGACGTCCATTTTTATTACTGTCATAAAGCATAGACAACAAAAACTGTTAACTCCATAGCTCGTCAAACTTGTCAACCGTGTGTCACAGTTCAGTCGTGTCTCTTCCATTTGCGCGAAAGCGTCTCCAAATGTAATTGTCTAACATCGACTTACCTTCGATGAAACCTGCATTTAATGTTAGGCCTGCTATGAATACGATGACTTGAATATTATTATTCTAATCAGTTTTACTCTCTTAGATGTATTTTGTGAATTAACTTTAATATACTAAATTAGATTCAATTTAAGTGCTAATAAACATCTCATCAACAAGTCGTCTTCACCGGCTGCGGTGCACCCGATAACAAACGGACAAGTCTCCGGAAAATATACTTCCCGGAGACGGCAATAGGCTGGCCACACGGTTGGGGAAACAAACGTGGGGGAACAAATTTCAACAAATTCAACTGCTTCCGCGTAGTGGTATGTGTATGCGACTGCCGTCCCTAAGGTCCCAAGTTCGATTCTGGGTCGAATAAAATTATTTGTGTGATCCACAAATGTTTGTTTCGGAGTTTGGGTTTTTCTATGTATAATATGTATTTATTTAGAAATATATAAGTATGTTTATCAGTCGTCTATCCCATAGCACAAGATTATATTATCTTTATTGGGGCTCGATGACGTTGTGTGAGAATGTCCAAAAACATAAAAAAATATTGACGAAATATGGGTGTAATAAGCGTCTCTACCCCTTCAGAAACAAAAACGTGATTTGTCTGTATTCTGTCTTTATTGGTAGGTAAGTTAGCTTTTTATAATTATGGGATCAAAGTTTCTCCTAATTCCAGGTCACTTACCAAACTGTACCTGTCTCCATCAAATAAATATCGAAACAGCTTCATTTATTGTACGAATAAGACCAATAAGTAGACCTGAGTTAGGGTGTGGCAACATGAAATAACACCATTAGGTATAATATCTACTGATATAACTGATATTATACACTTATCTATATATTTAATACGACAATTTGTCTATCTGTCTGTCCGTCCGTCGCGTTTTTCAATTTACATACATTTGCATGAAATATTAAAATATTCTTTTTTTTTTTTTTAGGCGATACAAAGTTCGTCGGGATAACTAGTATGTTATTAATGTAGGTATAATTGAATTAGTATAGTGTGTGTGTGTGTGTGTGTGTGTTTTTTTCTTTAAATAGAGGCTACAGTATCGAATCAGGTATTATCCTGTAATGATACATGTAGGTATTGATAAATAATAAATAAACTCTAAAATTTAAATATCAATGACTTACCTATTAATGTTGGGGCAATTAAAATATTTATGTTAATAAATGGTTAAAACTTAGTTGTTCACAGTATGAGACCGGTTCATTATAATGTTTTTTGTATGAATAACAAGGTAATTAATTAATCAAGACAATATGAATTCCAATCACTTCTGCCAGAACTAAGAGCTGACTACGTTTTTGTTTTTTAAATTCCTTTGATCGTTTCTTATTACCTATATTGTCTATTGGCTATGTCTTGACACGTAGGTTCTCAAATTTATTTTAAACTGGTAAGTAAGTTGTTACTCTTTCTTTTTTTTAATTTTCACTTTTTTGGTAAATGATAAAATTTTAAGTATGATAGAATCCGATAACTAGTAGGAAAATTTGTTACGCGGCCTTTACTCCACGTATCCTAGAATCTCATACTTAGGTACTTTTTTTTTTAGTTTTGTTTTAGGTATTATATTATTATCAGTGACGTAAGATTATTATATTATTTTTATTTTATTTCATATTATTTTATTATTATTATTATATTTTTTTTTTACTTAGGTAGTACTATCATATTCCAACTTATTATATTGAGTATTCAGACAGACACATATCACGCCTTATATCCCCAAAAGGTTAGGCAGAGGTGCATAACACACCCACAATTTGCCAGTATTTTTAGTCCCACGTAGGTGGGGCAAGCCTATTGCCGTCACCGGGCACACATATAATGGGTTATGTCCAAAATGGCCGAATGAGTTTAATAAAAAGCAGCAGCTATATTGTAATCTTGAAAAAAAAATTGAAACCTGTTGCCTTGCGATGAAATGTTGATGAAAAGCAACAAAATCTTACGTGCCAGCCGCTATGGCATAGCCAATTAAAGTCCTGGGCGTCTCGGACTTGTTGATATTGTGTAGGTAACCTATCTTATACCTATAACATTATTCATTTATGTAACCATATCTAATGGTCGGAGTGCCCAAAATCACATTAAAATAAAGAATACTATTTTATGTAAGATACTTAATTATTATTAACTTAACATTTATAACCTTATTAAGTTAATACTATAATATTTGGACATTAATCATGTTCAGTTACACGTCAAAACCAGACAACACACTCGATCCATCCTTTAATGTACATTTGAACTTAATAACACTCAAACAAAATAGAAAACAGACCAAAATAACACATAATGATCCATTAAGAAATATAAACATACCACCTAATAACTAACATTACATTTTAATAACAAGTAAATCATCATAACAACTGTACAAAATTGCTGTTAATCAACTTTAATCATTAGAGCAGAACAATAATAATTCGACTTAGTTGGTTAGAAGTTTCCCTGTATTTGAAATACCGCGAACTTCTTCACGTTGAACCTTTGCTACTCGTATATTCTTTTTTACTTTTTGACATAAGAGAAAAAATCATTGATTTTACTCGTATAACATTGATATAGTAATGTAACTTAGGTACCGCTAAGTTTTACAGTGACACATCACAATTAACAACATAATATACAAATAAAATAGATAGGTATGAAAATTGCATGTTTTGCATGTAAATTAATACAGGTAGTAAACTCTAGTAGGACCTTAGAAATTTTTTATAAACCTTATTACAATAAAAGTCTAATCTACAATAAAATAGATTAAATTTGAAAGCTAAACGCAACGCTATTATCGAGATCTCAACTTATAATCGACTCGTCCAACTAATCACATAAGTATTACGGTACCAGAAATGGACCGTAGCTCACAATCATTACAATAATTGCCCGGGTATTGTAGAAATAACGAAAACAATTCCGACAAACACAAATTATATGCAGGTAATTAAAGAAAGGGGTTGATAATGGCCCGATAATTTCGTACCGACAATTTTCTAGTATTATAACAATGATTTGATTGTGTTTAGATGTTCAAGATTGTTATGATGGATTGCTAACCCGTTTAAATTGTACCTATTAATTTGGGAAACGGCTCGTGATAAAAAAATGTAAATGGAACAAAATGTTTTGAGATCTATCTGCAAAGATATTCACAGTTTTAAGAAAAGAGTTCTCATATGCGGTCTTATTATTAATTGATGAAAATATTTACTACTGTACCTACCCTACTTAGGTAGGGTACTTTTCGAAGTTTTGACCAAAAAAACTTGCAGTTCTCGATGTTGTACTACAGGTTTATGTTGTAGTTTATTCGTCCCTTGTCTAAATGTTGTTCGATATCAAGGTATCAATTTTCTTCCTTACTAGTACGGTGTCTTGCGCGGTGCTTCGCGCCGCACCACGCCATAGGTTTTGGCCTATAACTTTTGATTTTTTGGCTTGCCTCCAGATCGAGGGCTATCCATAGAGGGGTCCAACCATCATTGGAGCATAAGCAGTTCTCGAGAGCTAAGGGGGACATTCCCCATTTCTATATATAGCTTTGTTTATCAGTGACGCGTGATTCCACAATTATCTGTTATTATTTTTTTAGAGTAGGTATAAATACAATCACATTACTTAGTAATTGACAAATACAAAACCTTTGTGTTTGTAAAAAAAACACAAATTAATTCATAATATCGTCAAACAAATTAGAACTCGGTTGAAAGCCCACGAACAAAGAAACGCAGAACGATACTGCCAATTTCATTTGCCTCCAATTAGCTGGTTCCAAAATTGAATTCTCTGACAATTATACCGGGTAGGTACGGGTATCCGGATACGGGCCGTTTGCACAGCCTCCGTCGGAAAGAGAAGGAAGGAGCAAAAGAGAAGGCAATAAGCAACAGGTGGCAATTTGGAGCAATTAAAAGCGGGTTTTAATTACCAGGGGAGATTATTAGCAAATCTCGCCGCACTTTAAAGCGTTTCACTGGAATTTTAACCGCTACAAAAGGGGCGCTCGTGTTTCATTGCTGTGGTTGTAGCTTTATAACGAACCTACTACAAATAAAATTTATATGATATCGATATTTTTTGCAATGAAATTTTTTATCTACCAACTAACTGATGCCCGTGGCGCCATCTGGGTATTATCTTTGGTTTTATTTATCTTCTTATCTTATCTACTTATTTTTTTAAATAAATTAGCACCCGTTTGTATCACAAAAACTCTGGAATACCTGGATCGATTGGCTATTTTTCGTCTTGAAATATTCGTGAAAGTTCAAGGAAGGTTCAAAAGGAAAATTTCAGGCGGTACGAAGTTCGCCGGGTCAACTAATGAAAATGGAAAATTTTATCACAATTGATGTATCATGTGTAATATACAAACACACACTTCAAATTTCGCCTATAGTTATAATATACTCATTTATGTCAAAAAACAAAAGTACTTAGATAATGATCCATCCATTAATTTCACGCGCTGTTTACTAATTTATGTAAATTTTATTAATTTTTTATTTTGTCTGGTGGAATTCTCGTTATTTAAAACGACAGCAGTGTATTTGTTATGATGAAAAATGTG
Organism: Nudaria mundana; assembly: GCA_963556515.1. Classification (NCBI taxonomy): domain Eukaryota; kingdom Metazoa; phylum Arthropoda; class Insecta; order Lepidoptera; family Erebidae; genus Nudaria; species Nudaria mundana. The sequence goes on along the minus strand of OY748304.1, from coordinate 7,885,453 downwards.
CAATTTAATTGACATAAGATAATTCTGGTTGAATAGCGACTCAGAATACTCGAAGTTTTGGGTTTTGGGTTTGATAAAAATTCTGTAAAGTAAGTCTCAAGACAACTCGGAAAGGTTATAACAACCACGCTGACCACGCAACATGTGGTTACCTTTTGAATCGTTAGTTTTTTTTATGTATTTGTATACACACACATACACATACACACACAGAATCACGTTTCACAATTAACCCCGCAGGGGTAGACAGACACGTTATAACGCCTATATATCGCTGTTCACTTTTGTAATAGACGAGCCTATTGCTTAAAACCAGTAGTTAAAATCATAGTACGTAGGTACCTATTCGTAAAGTTTATAACTATTGCCAATTCAATCTACTCAAATATTGGGTACCTAAACCTCAAGCATAACTAAATCAATATGACTAAATCACAACTTATACATGCACATGTCATTCAAATTAGTAAAAAAATTCAATTCAAATAAAAAAATCAAGTTTCTAGCACTAACCGTTTGCAGAGGACGGACGGACGGACATGACAAAACTATAAGGGTTTCGAAACTTTTACTACGGAACCCTAAAATAAACTATACAAGAAGCTACAATATGTAATATATATCTAACAGTTATATTTGGCAGGCTTGTATTATGACATCCTTCGTAAATACCGCTACTGCCTTTCAATGCTTATTCGATACTTAGCTTTTCTTGAAATGTCTGCATTTCCTTATCAAAGGACTCCCGAGGGTGTGGGGAGCTTTTTAAAGAAAGGCTCGGTCGGTGGGTGGTTGTATGTGTGTGAGTGGCCTTGCCATGTGTGACTATTCATCTATATGTGTTAATGCGTTTTCTTTTTACCAATTTTTCGGGTGACCATCATTTTTGTAACTAAATATTATGGAATTAAGTTTAATTGTCGTTCATTTTGTGTTATATGCCTACAGCTTACAGAACTTGCAGAATTTACTATAATTTATTTTATTTAAAAACGTACTTAGGTACGCCAATGATTAAAATTATGACGTGGAGTGAAACTTGAGAACCATTTTTAGGGTTTCGTACCCAAAATGTAAAACGGCAACCCTATTACTGAGACTTCGCTGCCCGTCCGTCTGTCAGTCTTGGGGTGTATCTCATGAACCGTGATAGTTAGAAGTTGAAATTTGCACATACCTACCTATGATGTATTTCTGTTGCCTCTATAACAACAAATACTAAATAACAGAATATGACAAATACAAGGGGTTCCCATGCAAGAAACGTGATTTTTTTCCGTTTTGGAGCGGAATATATTTTTTCATATTAAGGTAATATCAGTTAATGCTCAATACTGTTTTAACCGTAAACTTTTAAATTTTTTACTAAAGTTAATTGTTCCAAAATCTCCAAATGTACCTAGTCATAGTCACCCTACAATCGTCTTCACTCCACACTCTCGTGCATATTATTTGTGCACACATACACAAAGCTTTCCATGTGTAAGTCACTTCGCTATTCACGATTTTCGCATCGATGGTGTTGGTATTGATTTCGTATTGTCGTTAGCTTGCGACATGTAAAAAGAAAAGGGGTCTTGTGGTGCGAGCACACTGTCTTGTCAGTTCAATTCCGGTTAATTTAAATCATTCTACAAGTATTGTACTTTTTGATACTTCATTTAAAATATAATAAAAGTTGGATCATCAGCATACATTTCAAATTACACACACACACACACTTGTCACGCCTATGTCCCCGGAGGAGTAGGCAGAGGTGCATTACACACCCACAATTTGCCAGTATTTTTAGTCCCACCTAAAAGGGGGCAAACCTATTGCCGTCACCAGGCACATAATTTATAATGGGTTATGTCCAAAATGGCCGAATGAAATTAATAAAAAGTAGCAGATATATTGTAATTTTGAAAAAAATAAATTAAACCCTTTACCTTGCGATGCAATGTTGATGAAAGGCAACAAAATCTTACGTGCCAGCCGCTATGGCACAGCCAATTAAAGTCCTGGGCGTCTTAGACTATTTTCAGATTTCAATTTACCTAAAATAGAAATATTCTACTTCTATTGTCCTAGGGTACATCTTAAGTGTACAATATTAGCTGATACAAGCATCACCGAGCGATCTCGTTCTTGATTTCAATGAGTTTCAGGTTTAATTTTTTTTTTCAATAAGAATTACAATATATATAATTATGTACCTACTAAAAATATTTACATTACAAAATATCTATCGTTTATAAAATCCTCCACGTCATTGCCGACTGGGCATTTCCCAGAATGCTGGCTGTGTTGCCACGTTGGATGGCGATACTTATTCTTTGGGCCAGAATTCAGGTTTCATAGTTTTGTATGAAAGAATACAAGAAGTCCAAAGAATCATCCAATATCATACCTACCTACATTACATGACGTAACAAGCTTTCGTGTTTATAATATTATTAAGAATACTAAGGTAAGTACCTACTTGCATCATTCACATTATTTACACAAGTACATTAGGTACATTCAAATATAGATAAATGCAAATTGGTACAATATTCCGTATGGGTTAGTATACGTACCATGCATTATACACATGCGTAAAACAAAAAATTCAGTAGTGTGTGTAAACTCCATTATAAAGAAAAAGGGTCTCAAACACGAGCCGCCATTAGAAAAATGTCGCGATAGGATGTTCAATCATTTCGGTACCAATAAGGGGTGCTATCGATTTTGCAAAAATGTCAAACCGTACGATATCGAATATCACTGACGTATAAACTGATGGCCTCATAAGTACCTATTATACGAACACAGTTTTATTGAACTGTTATAATACGTAGCTAAGGTTCCTATGTTCCTATGTTCTAGTGAAACTGTTGTAAAGTATCATACCTATAACGTAATTATGTATCGTAGTAATTAAGAGACAACTCAAACTACTTAGATAGATTTTTGTTTTGGAACAACTTATACTCGTAAATAGTCATCAATAGAGACACAGATAGACAATCTATCCCAGGAAATAAACAAAAATCAGGGGAAATAACTAATTCCTGTAGAAAAATCCAAAGGACTGAAAACGTTGACCTTTAACCTTGAATATCTTTTTTAGCACAGCCCCTACACTTAAGGACTTTTAAACCGACTTCCAAAAAAGAAGGTTTTCAATTCGTTTTTTTTATTTATTTTTATGTTTGTCATATCTCTGGACTGGGTAAAACGAATTTTGTTTTTAAATGAAAGCTACTTCTTCTGAAGTGGCCCCATTTCAATTTGGTCCCATCCCGACAATTATTTGGTCCTATTTCGCTTGTTGTGTAAATTTTTGGCATGTACCTATTTTAGTATGTCCATCTACATTCTCTAAGGTATAATTGTACCAATTCAACAAACTACGGAAATTATTTCCTGTGATGGATTATTTTTGACGTTTATTTCTGGCTCTAATCATATTTTTATCAATGTAACAAAAATATCTCTTTATAGCAAAAATATGAAGCTGGGAATGAATTGAATGCACCCACATACGCTATAGAATCAGTAGAATTAAAGTAAATAGTTTTTATAGTTGTTAAACTCTTAAAAACGTGTTCAGATTATTAAAATATCGGAATTGAAATACTTTCTATAAATATTTTATTTATCAACAAAAATGTAATAAAATGTTCTTTGTTACAGGTAAACACGACTTGTTATTCATCGTAAGGGAGACCCTCAAAATTAAGAAGTAAACATGCGCCTTACAAGCAACCTGTAGGAATTTAAGAATCACAATTCTAACCATAAAACAATTCAGTGTTATTTTAGTAGCACTCGTCTCGTAAAATAAACTGTAAAATAAACTCGTCTATTCGTCAAGAGATGGCGCTAGTTTACTAGTATGGACGTTCTTATATAAGTGTTTATGTTTGGAACACGTGTACACATACGACACCAGCGCTACGTTAATCATATGAATTTCCTCGAGGCTTTCCCAAGTAGAAAAGGGTGAGTTTTCTTGCGTTAGTTTTGTAAATATCTAATAGATGGCATTGTGTGTTCGACGGATCATATTCTGAACAACATTTTCAAATGTCTGATTTGTAACCATTGTTGATACCTACTGAGTTGAATACATTACTTTAGAAGAATTAGGTTAATTTTGGAGCTAATTGTGTTTGTAAAGTCCTTTTTTTTTTGGACATTCTGGCACAACGTCATCTAGCCCAAATTAAGCTATAAGCTTATGGGATCTAGACAACTGATAAACATACTTATATATTTCTAAATACATACATAATATACATAGAAAAACTCCGAAACAAACATTCGTGGATCACACAAATATTTGATTCGACCCAGGAATCGAACCTGAGACTCCGGAGTCGAAAACCAATGCACTACCGACCACACCACCGAAGCAGTCAATGCAGGGTTTGGTTTACTGTTGTCAGAATAGGGTAGATGCCCATTAAGTGACCCGTAAACCCGTAAGCTCATTTCTAGACTGAGTGAAAAAAAAACTGATGAATTAAACTTACAGAGAGAAGTCTTTTGATACAGTGTCAGATTGTTTTGATAAAAAATACAAACTTGCATTTTAATAGGTATGATGATTTTAGTTTTGAGTTTCTAAAAAAATACTTAGTAAGTTTGCATTTGCATGTAAGTGATAAATAACTAAATACTTAGGTAAGTAGCTACCTACCTACCTAATACTAAACAAAGACAGATTACTTACTTAGGTAGCAATTTTTAAAACACCAAAAGTACAGTGGGCCAAAAAATTGCTCTGTACCTACATTAATCAGTAGAACCTTGTTAGTAATAGGCAGTAGATACTACAGTTTAAATAAGCACTCAAAACTTGCAAATCTTCTATATATATAATACGCCAGTGAAGCCGCTTCTCCTCCTAAACTAAGAGTCGCACTGTCAAGTGTGGCACACCGTTGGAAAGGTCGTGGTCTCAAGTGGTGCGATAAGATTAGAAAGTTGACAAAAAGTAAAAAAAATAAATATTACTTGCGCAGTTTGCGCTAAGGGTTGCTAGTAATATTTAATCCTACTAATATTATAAACGCGAAAGTTTGTGAGTATGTGTATGGATGGATGTTTGTTACTCTTTCACGTAAAAACTACTGGATTTTAATGAAACTTTACAATAATATAGCTTATACATCAGAATAACACATAGGCTACAATTTATAAAGATATTGTGTGAATTGTTCAAAATATGACGCGGCGCGAGGAACGGGAAAAAATCCAAATTACCACGCGGACGACCACAAGTAAAAAATATATTTAAAAAATGTCCACTTAGTAAACAAGTACAGTCAGAAAAAGCGTTTATTACTCATACTATCTCAGCCATTCTTTATTTTGCAATTGGTTTAATTTTTTCCAAGTTATACACTTTGTAAACAAAAAGGTAAGCAAAGTGCGTACCATCACATGTCAGTAGTAGGAAAGAGTCACGCTTACGTCACCGGGTACAGTTTACGATACCAAGGTCAGGGGTTGGCCGCGCGGGTCAATGCCCGCACCGCTTTGTGACTGAATCGCCGTGACCTCTCGCAACGATTGTACCTACACTTTTTTTTGTATTTCTTATTTTCCCAATACTATTCGATTTGGTGATAATGTGAAGGAATCGTGTTTTTATGGTTTTTGTACTACTTATATCGATATTCTATTTGGCTCTTAGATAACTTTGAAAGAAATTATGGAGAACATAGTCAGAAATTAATTGTTGAAGAACTAAACAAACGGGTGAATTTGTTGAATTTGATGAAGTTGGGGTCAACTTTCCAGTCTAACTGCGATTCGACTGAACTTCGATATTTTCCGTGAAGCGACTGTCATCTAAACCTCCACAGCCCATGGGCGATATCGAAGTTCTGTAGTTAGACCGGTCGGATTTTTGTTTTAGGGCTCCAACTACCCCTAACGACTGCCATAGATGTATGATGTGCCATAGTATGACAACCGGAACCGACGGCTTAAGACCCCTCCGTGTCTCGGAGAGCACTCAGTGTCTTAACAAATGGTCACCCATCCTAAGAACGGTCTGACTAAATGTTGCTACTAGACCACGAACCTCCTTAAGAAATATCTAATAATAGCAAAAATATACATCCTATATATCACAAACACAACGTACTTAACTGCTGTAAATCGTCGAGGAGTTCCCTCGACTGGCTTTCGTCTCTCATCAGATCGACTCCAAACCTTCATTAAATGGTAGTCCTTTATCTATATGTATATATATCCTAATGAAAAAATTAACAAACACACAAGTCGCCCTTACAATTTTTGAAGGTTCCCCTCGATTTCTCCGGGACCCGATCATCAGATCGTAAGTTTTTCTCATAATGGTACCGGACCACCTTGGAAATATCTCCTTTCCAACAAAACAAAACAGTATTCAAATTGGTTCAGTAACAACGAACAAACATAAAAAAAAGTCGAATTGAGAAACCTCTTTTTTTGAATTCGGTTAAAAAGGTGCACTAGCATGATAATTTACCTCTAATATTTACACTTTTGTAAATGTCTCTTTCGCTCCTATATTTTTTAGAATAAAATAAGTTAAATATTGGATGGAACCAGGCGTTACTCGGCGAAAATCCATGACAAAGCAATGGTAAGTAAAATGTTAAAAAAAACACTAAACTTATTTTAAATTGTTGCTGTTCTCTCTGAGACAGTCTTGATAATGCTTCGTTTAGAGGCGAAACAATTGTCGACGTTTTGTTGTCTTTTTGATCCTGCGAAAAATAGTGCCATTAAGAAATTTAAAATAAGTTTAAAGTGTTTTTTTTTAAATATTTTACTTACCATTGCTTTAAAATAAGTTAGTTTATATTGTAGGCACGTAGGTGTACCTACCTAGTTTTTTTTTTTTTAGAAAGAGGACAGATTTGTATTTTTGTATGTATGTTTGTAATGAATAAACTCAAAAACTACTTTCAAAAATTCTTTCACCATTGGAAAGCTACATTCACCCTGAGTAACATAGGCTACTTTTTATCCCGGTAATGCGTTCCCACGGGAACCGGCACGAGTAAACTAAATCACGCGGGTGGAGCTGCGGCGATCAGCTAGACAAATATAAAAAGCTCGTTTCATATTAATCCCCGTTTATAGCTCATAAATGATTATTTTCGACTTAAATCACACAATTTTATACATTTAGATAAGTAAATTCTATTATAATCGTGTGTTGGTTGTGTATAAATTTATTTAACATTACTTTTAAATTATTAAGATTTATAAGTCTGTGAGTCAATTCGTAGAACATACAGTTGAGAATTCCTCTTGGAAAGACAGCCCGAGATTTTGGTTTTGTGATTCATATTGTAAAATTATACAGACATCTGAATCAATTCCATCAGCTCAACCGCTGTTGTCTCGTGGACCCACTAAACTGTTCCGAGACCACGGGACCACGGTGACGAAGGAGACTTATGTATTTCTCGTATGATGTCTACCCGAATTCAAAACAGGCTTGAGGCTACAACAAAGCCTGGTTCGAATTCGGGTAGACACGTATGAATGACTACATGGGAACGAGCCTTTGAGGCTTTCCGGAATCTTTTATAGGAAACTAAGTGATATAATAGAAAAATAAGTGATAGTGTAAGGTGTAGTGAAAAATAAGTGTGTATATAAGTTTTCAAAAATAGATCTTAAGTTTTCCTAAGTCTTGTAACGGTAAAGTTTAAATTTTACTGTCATAAATTTGAAACACATTTCAATCCAAAAATTTATATTCTAATAACCGTTCAAGCAAATATCGTATGATGAACTGACGCATTAGAATGTTTTAACATTATTTTATAAACCGTAGGTGTTTAGATATTTGTTGTTTCACTAAATTAATGGAAGAAAATGTAAAATATAGTTATGTTTATTGTAATTCTTATTGTAAATAAAACTAAAAAAAAAATATATTCTAATATTTAATTTGCACTTTTTCAGTTCTGGTTATTCATTTAATGTGCCTAATGAAGTTTTTAAATTAAGGAGATATGTTGCCTTTTCAACCGACTTCCAAAAAAAAAAAGGAGGTTCTCAATTCGACTGTATGTTTGTTTTTGATGTTTGTTACCTCATAACTTTGGACTCGAGGTCTAGTGGTAACTGACAATGTTAACATTGCAAAGGTTAAGCAACATCTAGTCAGGCCGGTCTTAGGATGGGTGATCATTTCTTAAGACACTGAGACCCCTCCGTGCCTCGGAGAGCACGTTAAGCCGTCGGTCCTGGTCGTCATACCAACATCTATGGCAGTCGGGTGGTTGGAGCCCTAAATCAAAAATCCGACCGGTCTAACTACAGACCTTCAATATCGCCGGAAAATGTCGAAGTTCAGCCGAATCGCAGTTAGACTGGAAAGCCGACCCCAACTGAGTTGGGAAAAGGCTCGGTGAATGATGGACCTCATATCTTTGGACTGGGTGTGCCAACTTTGTAAATTTTGATATTAATTGAAAGCTAATACTTCTCAAGTGGTACCATTTCAATTTGGTCCCATTCTGATAACTGTAGTAAGTAACCCATAAAACTATTAGTTATACAAATACTTACAAGTAGATACTACCTACTGTTCTTATAAGTAAAGTTAGCACATTTTTTGCATGCGCACACGCCGTGGGTGGTCACAATAGGGGAAGCTTTTATTTATTTACTATGGCTACCGTCATGTCACAACTGACGTATAAAATTTTTAGATGTCTTTTTCACCACATAATGCTTCGCGTCTCTTTGGTCATTGCAACATAGTTAAGACGGAGCGTAGCGGAGTCTTCTCTAAGATGGGCCCAATCGAAAATGTATATAAAACGATACCGGTCGCAATTTTAAACTTATCGGCTTGAAATTTGGCATGCAGATAGATCACATTAACGTGGTTTGCTTTATAGTTTTTGGTGTATGTGGCTTTTATAGTTTTTGAGTTATTAATTACGTTCTCCGTCTTATTTATTTCGACGTAACCGCCCTCTATCTGGCGAATACTTACCTAGTTACTTTCGTTTTTTTTTAAGTCTGCGTAGACGTTTCTGGTAGCTACGTCAAAATAAGAAATGAAGTAGCTTGAAATGAATGTGGAGCTCGATTTTTGCTGAGCGCGTGGCTGGTGGCTTTTTAGGTTACCTCTCACGCAAAAATCGGGTTCCCAGACACTCACATACCGAACAACGTTTCTTGTCCTGCAACTGGAGCTAGTTAGAAATAACTAGCTCTTCTGTACGGGACTATCAACTAATCAAGCATTACCTTGACATTGGCGAAATCATCGATGTACTTACATCGATAGAGCCACGTTTTTAAAAAAAGAAGTAGAAGAAATGAATGTATTGTGGTTTATTTTATTTTAATTAGGTTTCTGTTCATACTGTTTCTACCTTTCTACACATAGTTGTCAGCTCACTACTTCATTAATTAACTTTATACATTTTTTCATATTTGTCACGGAGTTAGGACGTACAATTAAGGAGACACTCGCTCTGGGTCTTTCATGGTGTAAAGATTGTCCATTGCCATTCAGCGGGGCAATGCTGCCAGCATTATGGGCACCTTTGCGCCAGGTACGATGCAAGACGTATAATTTGTGTTTTTTTTCTGGCTAATTAATTGTTTATTTTTGTATATTTCTTATTAATAATTTTGTAAGCTTGACATGTACCTTGACATTTAATTTGTTATATTTAAATAATTTAATTATGTGAAATTTAATTAAGAAGAAGTCTTTTACGAATATGAATATTCTATTTAATATTATCTCAACTAGATACCTAAGTAGTTATTTGTCCTTGTGGAATAGTTTTTGTTCCCAATTCTCAAGAGTGCCACCTACTTTAACGTGATTAAAAGCTTTAGATTAAATTAAGTAGCTATCTTTTGTAGGTATTTCTGTATGAGATATACGTATTACTATAATAATGTAATATTAAGAGGTTATTTTTAACTAAGTAGTTAATAGGCATATCTAAAGTTCTAAACTTGATTTAGAGAAATACCTATTGTTGACATCATCATTCACCGAGCCTTTTCCCAACTCAATTGGGGTCGGCTTTCCAGTCTAACTGCGATTCGACCGAACTTCAATATTTTCCGTGAGGCGACTGCCATCTGACCTCCACAACCCATGGGCGATATCGAAATTCTGAAGTTAGACCGGTTGGATTTTTGATTTAGGGCTCCAACTACCCCTAAGTACTGCCATAGATGTTCGTATGACAACCGGGACCGACGGCTTAACGTGATCTCCGAGGCACGGAGGGGTCTCAGTGTCTTAAGAAATGTTCACCCATCCGGCCGACCGGCCTGACTAGATGTTGCTTAACCTTTGCAATGTGTTAACATTGTTCGTACCACTAGACCTCGAGCCCCCTCATACAAACAATTTTTGACATATTAATTTTGGACATAACTCATTATATGTGTGCCCGGTGACGGCATAGGCTTGTCTCCTATAACGTGGGACAAAAAATACTGGCAAATTATGGTTGTGTTATGCACCTCTGCTAAACCTTTCGGGCATATAGGCGTGATATGTGTGTGTGTGTGTATTAAGTATCAACCAATCCTGGGATATGCAAAGATAAAATTTTCATTTCTATTTAAATGTGTTTTTACATGGGGTTACAGGTTCTTTTGAACCTTCTTTGACGCCTTGGATAAATGTAGCTCTATCCTACGTAGGTACAATATTTACGGGTAGGTACTGCGTTTGAAGCAACAGGCTGGTTCCCCTTGGCCAGGCCGTTCTGCTCCCTACTCAATACACGTAAGCAACTTACTCTATAATCATCATACATATAATAAAATTGTAAGTGGTCGATGTCTGTACATCGAAGATATATAGAGAAACTGTTGTAGACACAATAGAACCCAAAACAATGGTTTTTAGAATTTTTGTCTGTTTGTCTGAATGTTTGAACACGCTAATCTCAGAAACGGCTTAACCGATTTGAATGCGGTTTTCAGTAATGCGTTGTGGTTTATTCAACTTAACATTTAAGGTTTGTTTTATTTCAATCAGTTCATAAATAAAAAAGTTAAATCTATCTAAAGTAACACGCAGGCGAAGCTGCGGGCAACAGCTTTACATAATAAATCAGTAACTAGTGATCAAGAAAACTATAACACGCAGGCGGAGCTGCATGAAACAGCTAGTAAATAAATAAATATGTTAGGACAATTCACACAACACCATCTAGTCTCAAACTAAGCAGAGCTTGTGATATGAGTACTAGATAAACAGATACAAATACTTACATACTTTTTTTTGTAAATACATACTTATTATACATAATGAAACATCCAGACTTCGATACAAACGTATCTGTCTTCACACAAAGTTTGTCCCGACCGGGAATCGAACCCAAGACTCCGGCGTCGAAAGCGGATGTACTACCGACCACGTCACCGATGCAGTCAGTTTTCCCGAGTTGTCGACCGCGACTTCGTCCGCGTGGTAATTTGGATTTTTTCCCGTTCCGTTCATATTTTGAACAATTCACACAATATCTTTATAAATTGTAGCCTACCTATGTGTTATTCTGATGTATAAGCTATATTATTGTAAAGTTTCATTAAAATCCATTCTGTAGTTTTTACGTGAAAGAGTAACAAACATCCATCCATCCATACATACATTCTCACAAACTTTCGCGTTTATAATATTAGTAGGGTCGGACTGACCTTCCGTCTGACTGTACCAGCTAGTTCCTACATAGGATGACACCATTATATTTTTCTACATTTCCAATAACAGAAATAAGTAGTCATGGTTTAAACATTATCAAACATTTATGAACGTTTAATTCAGATTTCAGTACGTCTGTATGTTTTATGAATATATTTTTAGTCTGTTTTGTTATAAATTTATTTGGATATTTAAATATCGCACGTGATTTTCGACCGCACGTGACTATTGGTAGGTATCCGCATAATTATACGAGTAGTAGGTAGATATATATCATACAAATAATTTACACTCATTATAAATCAAAATAAGTATAAAACAAAGTTTTAGTTGCCCGTTCCCTAGGTATGTATGCTTTTATCTTTAAAACTACGCAACGGCTTTTGATGCGGTTTTCACCAATGGATAGAGTAGTTCTCAAGGAAGGTTTTTGTGTTTATAATTTGTCAAACGGTCGTCAAGGGGCTCGTGGTCTAGGCAGGCAACATCGAGTCAGGCCGGTCTTAGAATAGTTGACCATTTTTTAAGACATTGAGACGCCTCCGTGTCTCGAAGAGCACTTTAAGCCGTCATTCCCAGTTGTCATAGAATCATCTAAGTATGGCAGTCGTTAGGTGGAAGCCCTAAATCAAAAATCGGACCGGTCTAACTACAGAACTTCGATATCGTACATGGATTGTGGAGGTCAGATGGCAATCGCTTCACGGAAAATATCGAAGTTCAGCCGAATCACAGTTAGACTGGAAGGCCGACCTCATAGGTAATCACGTCTGTTATCTTCAAAGGGACAGGTCTACGCCTGTAATGCCTAGGTACTTACGTTCATATTTAGACAGTAGCTTTATTGTAGGTTCTACGTAGTCGTAGTTGTCGCAGAGACGCCCGGCAACGGACGTAAGGAGGGACGGAAAGAAAAAAAGAAAAAAAAGGTTCTACGTATAGTAGACGAGTCAAGGGTCGCTAACCAGAAAGTTTTCTGTCTGTCAGATTCTCATTTGTCGATCGTCATGTGCACCATTTGGGTTTCAAAGATATTGGTTGGAGGCATTCATACAAAGATTATTTAAAATGACAGACTGGCCGTGACTTCTTTTGCGTTGAAGGATTTCTACCTAAAAATCCTCTCTAACTCAGCGTTTGTAAATTTTAACCGTTTATGCGGACTTAAAAATTGCCTACCTATTTATAAAATACTTAATATCTTAAGTTAGGAGTTCGGGTATTTTTATGAAGGCCTACAAAAAAATACCCAAACTCGGAAATTATTTTGTGTGGTTTGTCTTTGTATGATTTAGGCACAATCGAAAGGTATAATATATATATATAAATATATAATAGCACTTTAGAGATTTTCGATTATATTAATTACCTAGTTAGTAGATAGTAATACGTATCAGGTAGGTAGTAGTAGGTACCTACTTAGTGCCCGGATTGTAGAGTTGTAGAGATCATGATTGTAATATACTTACCGAGTTTCTGTGCGGTATCGGGAATGTTCACGGAGGCTTAGGTGGATTGCTTTTACCGTGTACGAGGGAGCTCTAGTAGTCTCCTGAATACGCTATTGGAAAGTCTAGTGTCCGATAATGAAACATTGGAACAGTGTACACATGCTTGCAAAAATATTAGATAACTAGCTGTTGCATGCAGCTCCGCCTGCGTTTTATAGTTTTCTTGATCACCAGTTACTGATTTATTATGTATAGCTGTTGCCCGCAGCTCCGCCTGCGTGTTACTTTAGATCGACATAACTTTTTTATTTATGAACCGATTGAAATAAAACAAACCTTAAATGTTAAGTTGAAAACCACAGCGCATTAATGACAACCACATTCAAATTGGTTAAGCCATTTCTGAGATTAGCGTGTTCAAACATTCAGACAAACAGACAAAAGTTCTAAAAACCATTGTTTTGGGTTCTATTGCGTTCATAAAGCCACAGCACTACAACAGTTTCTCTATTAAGTATAGGTACGAGTATCTTCGATGTATACAGACATCGACCACTTACAATTTTATTATATGTATTGATTGATAATGTAAATAAATTTAATAATAAATTTCATTTTAACTAATTTAATTGAATGTGATTGAATAAGAATAAGAAATTTTTTTTGCTTAGGTAGGTACCTAAGTTGTAGGTTCCTATGTAGTTTCGTAGGTATAGGTACCTACGAAACTATGAAACGTCAGTTCTGACTGTAGGAGGTTTAGATTCGGAGTATGTACAGAATATATTTTGGAATATGATAATAAAATGATATAATCTTTAAAAAGTTAAATATTTATTTACAATAAGAATTACAATATACCTACTAAAAATAATTACATTGCAAAATATCGTTTAAAAATCCTCCGCGTCATTGCCGACTGGGAAGGTTCCCAGAATGCTGGCTGTGTTGCCACGTTGGATGGCGATACTTATTCTTTGGGCCAGAAAATAGCCAGCCTTCTGGTCCTGAGAAGCATCGATTAAGCGTTAAGCAATGTCAGAATGGTTATTGATTTTCTAAGTATATGGAACATTTATTTGTGGAGCCGCAACAGGTTTGTCCTCTATTACGTACCTCAGAGGACAAACAAAACTGATCGCAAAATTTGGGTACTGCAGTTGCATTTTTTAGATTAGATTAGATTATAATAAACTTTATTGTACACTAGGTATTCTAAAAATATTAAGAAAGAAATTATAAATAGATCACAAAAACTGATGTCATCGGCAGGACTCGAACCCACGGCCTTTCCCTAACAGGCGGAATGCTGTGACCACTGAGTTACGATGACCAATACCGACAACATCGAATTTTTGCTTCAAACATATTCATAATTTCTAGATCGCGCTATTAAGGCCGTGTGTTCGAGTTTTGCCGATGACATCAGTTTTTGTGATCTAAGTATTTATAATTTCTTTCTTAATATTTTAAGAATATTTTAAGCAAACTCATTGCTTTGAAATACAAAAATATATTTATTGTACACTAATTAAAAATCACAAGATACAACAAAAACAGGATGTAAGTACAAAGGACGACCTTATCGCTAAAAGCAATATCTTACAGGCGACCTTAGGGTTAAAGAGATAAGCGTTTAAGGTGGGTAAAACATTCAGTTAATAAATACTTAAGTACAAACTAAAAAATTGGTAATAAAAAGGCTAATCTTAATGAATAATAAATAAATATAAAAGCTATATAATAATATTTATATAAACATAATAACTCCAGATACATTATTTAAGGTATTATGTATCTATTATAAATAAGTATATTGTGTAGGTAGGAGATATATTATATAGGAATGGGTAATACTGACTATATAGGTGGAAATTTTGCATACCTCCTCGGGTATTTAGACGTACCTAATTAGGTATTATGAATATACCTACCTAGTTATGTATGTTGGTAGAAATACCTCAAAATAAACAATTTTTATTTTAATTGTATTTTCTACCTAGGTTTATTGATAACTAGGTAGAAAATCCTTTATATACCATTTAGGTTGACAAATTGACGCCGCCCGCCTGTTGGTAAACTGTGGAGACTTCTGGCGATTATGGACGACTCTCATAGTACACAGAAATACTATAGTGGCCCTCAACTTGACGACCTAAATTAGGTATTATGAAAGTAGGTACCTACCTCAAAATAAAGAATTTTATTTTGGTCATCAAAATGAAATTGTTTATTTTATTTTTGTATTTCAAAGCAATGAGTTTCCTTAAACTATTCTTAAAATATTCAGAAAGAAATTATAAATAGATCATAAAAACGGATGTCATCGGCAGGACTCAAACCCACGGCCTTGCCTTAGTTAGTTTGGCTGAACTCCGGTAGGTGGATCCAACGCTAACCTTAATAGCACGATCTAGAAATTATGAATATGATATGAAGCAAAAATTCGATGACGTCGGTAGTGGTCATTGTGGCTCAGTTGGTCAGAGCAGTCCCCCTGTTAGGGAAAGGCCGTGGGTTCGAGTCCTGCCGATGACATCAGTTTTTGTGATCTATTTATAATTTCTTTCTTAATATTGTTTATTTTAATCGTAATGTCTAACTAGGTATATTGATAAAGTATGTTTGTTGGTAGGTATTTGTGCAGCGGATCTATTTTTTTTCCGATCTCCAAGAAACTTGACTAAGGTGTTCCTTGATTGAAAACAATTTCTTCATTGTGAGCTTTTTTGATTGCCCAAATATTTTTATAAAGTCTAACTACTTTTCGACCAATGGGCGACCTCTACTGTTTTAATATTGTAACCTCCTATAAAAATAAGACTAAATTCAGAATAACTCAATGGATTTCATTTTCCTGAGTTTCGGTAGTTATCATTCATAACTTTTTCTTTGTATTTGTTGTAAAACTACTTAAATGTCCAATTAGGTGCCTACTTACCTCTCTACCTTCTTCTTTAAAGTCTTTATTAACGATTTCATATAAATAGATATTAAGTACCTACGTAGATATTAATAGTAATAAAATACTTAATGAAAAGATAATTTTATTATTTCTATGGTTAACTTTGTCGTTAAACCTATCGTGTAGTTACTTAGTCGGTATCTTTTAACAAAAGTTGGTAGGTACCTAATTACATAGGTATAGGTAGGTAGAGTCACCAAAAATTACAACCAGTTACTTATGTATATTTCCCTACGTACCTACAAAATGGTCTCACTATAATTTGCTAGCGTGAGTTTCGTAAATAGCATGTCCGTAGCGAAACAACAAGTGCCAACATTTCAACCAATTAATGTGACGAGACAATCAGTCGGTAACAAAACATACGGCTCGTTCCAAATTCGAATCGCGGAATGTTTGAAAAAACAATAAACGCATTGACAATTAAACGTGTTGTAATTAAATATACGGGCGGAGCTTCGCGTTAATGAGGGACGCACAGAGGCGGCGGCGGCCGTAATCAACATTAAAGATTGGCGGGAGATGCAGCGCCCCGCACCCGCGCCCCTCATTACTTATACAAAATACTTAAGACGCGCGTCGTCCCGCTCTCCGCGCGCTAATAGCTCGCGCCCACTCGCTATCGCCGTCCCGCTTCGGCCGGCGAGCGTAATTAACCAGCGGCATCGCCTTCGCTCGCTCGGCTCGGCCCCGCCTCCTGGGGGGATGGGGGCGAGGGGGGCGGCTCAGCGCGCGGGGGGCGCCAGCGCCGGGCGCGCAGTGTGCCGGCGACCGTTGACTGAGCTGTGTCGCACGCGTTGCGCTAACGCACCCGGACGATAAACTACACACCAACAACACAACTTTAGTTCCTCATTAACAGTTCAGTGGGTGTTCTGGTGTATCTAACTAATTGTATTGTTGCAAGTGTTTGGACTTAGTGATTGAGTTTTGTTATAGTTTGGATATTGGACAAGTGATTAAAAGTCTTCGTGCTATGCAGCAATTAACAGTTTAACTGCGTTCTGCGGGCGATGCTCACAGGTTAATATTTACTTTTTAAGTTTTCTTATAGGAATCTGACTAAGGAAATGGTCTTGTTTACTTTATCTAGTCTATTGTGCAGATTCCAATTGGAAATGTTTTGAAGTCCTATTTAAAAATATCGGTGTGCGTGTTAAAACGAAGTCGATTATTCGCATTGTTTTTGTAAATAAAATACTGTATTCTATGTTTGGTATTTTTAGAAGCAGTTTAACTTCAAGTTAAAATTAATTTTGAAAACAATAAGCAGATGGTAAAATGTTTTTTTTTAAATCGAGACACTGCGCATTTTGTCATTATTTACCTACCTACAAATAACGAGGTACCTATATCTACCAGCAACTAGGTACCTAACAAACCTTTGAAAGAATTTACATAATTAAGTAGGTACTTACCAAGCCATGTGATATTAAGGTATCTTCTTCATCATTCTTCTTCTTCGTAGTTCTACGTAGGAATTTATATTAAAAAAAAATACTTAAGTACAACGCGATGATTTGTTTGAAAATCGAAAATCCAAAAATGTTATAAGTTAGGGTAGTGTTAGGTAGTCACAATTTTAGGAAGGGTTAAAATGTTTAGGTAATTTTCCTTGCATAAAATATACTTAAAATAAAAAAAATTATAGCTTCTATATTTACATGTACTGCCAGATTCGCAAAGCAATAAGTAGAACCGAGGGAAAGAACCTGGCAATAAAACTCACGGTCACTCTTTTCAATAATTGACAGGTCATCGTATCGTCTTACTAATACAAATTACAGCTTAACCAAAAACAACAGTTAAGGTACATACATACATTTTGTTTATTTTATTTAGTTAGGTACAAAGACAGATAACAGATTACACAATACAAATTATAACATTTTACAAGACACTTTTAGAATCTGACATCCACTTATATCTGTATACAGCCTTTAAATATAACAACCTTGCTAAAAGCTAAAAGAGAAAAATCAACAAGATGATCTATGATCATGGTCTATGATCATGGAGTAAGTTCCTCCATGAACATGGCGCTCGCACAGTTCCGAAATATCGGAAACTCAAACCAACGTTACATTGTAAATATCCCGATTGTAAAGATAATTTAAATTGTCTACAGTTATTTAATTACGTTTAAATAATTTGTAATAATAAGGTTAGTGTTCGGACGCGTGCCAATTTTCAAAACAATTCTTTTTCGCAATAGGTTACTGGTAATAAAATTATGTTAGTTACAATTTAAAAAAAAAATCACTGTATAGGATTCTCTTTCTTTCTGCACAAAAGTAGGAAGATAGCTTGTATATGTGTATCTATATATATATTATCTATAATACAATACATCTGACTTGTTGTTTATGTTTATGTTAGGAAAGATTTTTATTCCAAAATAAGATGATATTTCCAGTATAACGATATTGATTGCGAATTAAATGATGATTGAAACAGGAAATCTAAGTAAAACTTTAAGTAAACAATGGAAAATGTGAGTACCTAGTTATACCCCTTAAGTATAAAACAATGGAAATTTGATGTTGAATTTTTAGATAGTTGCAATGATTTCGCTAAATAGAAGACATGTCAAACGTCGACATATGTTTCACCTACTCTCGAGGCATTATCAAGACTGTCTCAAAGAGAACAGCCCTTAGTATACCTGGTAGGTACCTACCTACTATTACCTACTCTGTGCTTTAAGGTGTCGATGAAGCTCTCATCATCGATGTCCGCAAAGCCATGAATAAACTAAATGAAGTTTCATAGTTTTAATTCAAATTTTAAAATTTAATTGTTTTTCTTTGGATTTTATGTCGCAATAAATTAAAAAAACTTAAAGACTATGTTTTTAATTAACGATAGATAATGATCGTCATTCAACACAAATGCAAAAATAATTCCGTGATCAATCAAAACTAACTGTGCTAATTAGTATTTGGCTCATAAAATAGAAATATCTTGGGAAATTGCAAATTGCTGAATATGATTTTAATCAGCCAGTTAATTTTCTTCTGTACCCAAATCTAAACGATAATACGAAACCCGTGACATTTGATAATCACAATACGAACACCGTATACAATACAACACTCGGATTTTTACATTGGACGAAAACGAATCAGATCTAAAACGAAATAAATACATTCATACGTTTAGAAACCAACATTTTACGTTTTATAAAAACTGTATTTACCTATGTACCTAATAATAATATTACTTCGTCATTATAATAAATAAAAAAATAATCTAATTAACTATTTATAATTCATAATGTGAATCAGAAATGCGCGGGCACATTCCCGCGCTACAGGCGGCCATCTTGCGGCGAGATTGCTCGAGATTTTCTGATACACATTCGGGACACTTTGATTCATTTATCATGAAGATCTATATCTATCGTAAACAGTATTTAATTTATGACTTCTATAATAATTGATTTGGTGCGTGGGCTTTTGGGACGGTGCGAATAAGATTACAATAGAGCCACCATAGGCGTTATGTAAATCAGCCTTGTAGTCGTGACACTTGCTTAATTGTTTAGAAAGCACCTTCACGGTCTGCTTTGTTAAGTAAATTTTTGTGCTTATTAGACACCTCATGTCATCACATTTAAAATGCCGCCATGTGTGTTTGTGTCTAATAAAAACATGTCGGTAGATGTTTGTTTTGATTTTTTTTAATTGTATTTAAATTTAATTTTACGTATAGGTGTGTATTTTTTAGCCTGAATCAGGTAATGGCAAGTAAATTTACTTTAAATAGGTACATGTAGTTTTGAATTTATTATAATATTGTAAAGTACCTAGACAAATAGATTACATTTGTATAATGATAAAGGGATCTAACTAGACATTCTTTTGACACTCCCTTTAAAAAAAGTGATAGTTCTTTGATAAGGTAGGTACCTATTTTATTAAAAACATGCTATGTATGTATTAGGTACTTGAGCTACCAGTACTTACATTGGTATTTTTCACAAGAAGAGTTTCAAGAGCCTACTTATTAGCACAGAATAGGAAATAGTACTTACATACAGAACTTGCACTCCGACGTTAATTAAAGCACATTCTTTTGTTTACAGAGAACATTAAAAAGGGAAAATGGTGTGGTTAAAGATACCTATTATTATGTATGGATAAGAATTTACCGTAAAAAAGTTACTGTTTTTGTTTTTTTTTATTAGTTTTTCCTCATTCGATTGTGAATTGACAAAAACAGCAATGGGTATTAGATACAGCAATACTGTGAGAACAGCTCTACATACAACATAAGTAACGGGTCCATGGTGTCCCATCACGATCGTAAAAACTCAAACTTCTCCTGCAAAAGGAGCACCTATCAGACAAAACAAATAAAATAGCAAATATTAAGATAATATAAATTATAATTAAACATGGTCATAAAAAGTAGTCTAATATCTGCCTCAGGTTTGAAATCTTATTAAAATTGGTCAAAATAAACAAACAAACAGAGATGTCGGATTCAGAATCATATTAATCTTTAAAGTAAGTAGTTACCAAAAATGTTATTTCATATTAATAATAGACATAGGGAAATAGCATCAATAAATAGCCCGCAAATTATCTTTTGGTTAGACTTCTAAAATAAGTAGTGTATTCCAGAAGTTTTCTGTTAGTAGGTAGGGGAGGTCTGCTCAAAACGGCCACGTCAACTTTAGGTTAAAAAAATATTTTAGGTATACACTTTAAGATAATTTGTTTAATTTATGAAATTTGTCTTTTAATATCGGTTAAATTTATGAGCTTGAGATTTGTAGATTACGAAACTTTGTCAAATTACTGCTTTTCCCGAGTGGCCATAAGTAAAAATGGCCATAAAAGTGGCCATAGTGGTAAGGGCAAAGTAGTCAACCCTAATATTCTGCGGAAATTATTGTTTTTTGGGTGTAATAGGTATTTCGTTTTATTACTAAATATAAATTTAAATATTTAGTATATTTATTTTTATGAAACGGTTTTTTTTTCAGTAAAATAATCCATAATACCCATCTGTTTTATTCATAAAATAGTTTAACTTGACTTCAATGTTACATTTAGTTTAGAAATGTCTATAAAAGTCTAGAATTAGTAAAATTAGCTGCAGAAAATCTCCCTTCGTAAGCCGAAATAAGAGTTAGTCCATGTGGAACATATTATACTCTAGAAGTTTTCTTCTTGCTCTAAAATTCTAGAGTAAACACTTCATTTCAAAGCTTCATCCGAATACACCTGGGTATCTTTCATTTTGTAATTCTTGACCATCTACTAAACAAAATAATATAACCTTAAGCCGTTTAGCATGGCCGCTTTGAATTTATCGCCCATTTTATTATAAAAGTTAACCACATTATTTATTAGAATTTACAACTAAAGCGAAAGAAACAATGCCAAATTGTAGTAGTAATAATACAGGTATAATGCAAATATTTAAATTTAATGAGGTTTGACCAAAACAGGTTACACTTACCCAGAGTTATTTAAAAAAAAACGCGCGATAGCGTATTTTTCGTCACTACGCTAGCACCCAGCACTATCAATATCTGATCGGTGTGTGGCAGAAGGTCTGCTATACGTGCAGAATGGCCTAGCATTATGATTACAAATTACCGAAAAATTAATCGTGGCCGCTTTGCATCCAATAGCCGCTTTGAGCTGACTTACGCTACATACTAATAATGTAGAGAGGAAAGATTTGTTTGTTTGGAATGACTAGGCTCAGATTTTATCCGAGTCATGAGTGTTCTCGTGGAAATTGAACCGACTGTAATCAACTACTATTTTAATATCCTATCTAGAATATCCATAGATATACCTACTCTATGAGTTTCTGTACTTTTCCTGAGGATTTGTTGCATCTTCGCTTTAATTCATACACCAATAGCAATTTTTCATTTCATTTCTTAATCCATACCGCCATTTGTATCTAGTATAGGTATCACGAATCCCTTCTCTAATAGCTTTAAAGCATCAAATACAATTGCAATGCAGTTGCAAACGTAATTGTAAACCGAACGCTACTTTTTTTCGAACAGTCGTTTTAAACCGTGTATTCGATGCTTTATATATTCCTACTTATCCTCATACTATCACTATTCACACACATACAACCAGAGGAATGCCAGTCACGGTATTTGATCAGAAGAAGTGTGTTTCATTCATAAAATTACGTAATTGTGAATGATATTGTTGGCTTCAAATGTTTGGATGAAATCAGAAAAGATAGATAAATAATAGCTTCTTTTTTACTAATTATTATACTCATTATTGAATTATAATACCTACCTTCGCACATTCTTTGCCAAGATATTTGTTGGTCCCAATAAGAGGCCTATTGCTTACGCAGAACTTTGGTGTTTGCCTGATTCTCGTCCGTTGACTGTCTCTGACTAGCTGGTGAGGTTTGGTTTGCTTGAAAATTTAAGTAAGACATGAGCTGTCATGCCTATTTAAGACAAAAACCTAAAAAAAGGACAGGTTGCTGTGTTACAAAATATCTAAAAATAATAATGTGCCTACAGCTTCTCTGGCTACCCCACTAGGAAAGATGTGTGGCAGTGTGTCTGTATGTCTACAGCAAAGAATATCGATAGAAAAGTACTAAAATCAAAAAATGTCCTTACAAAATGATATTAGCTACTTATCTAATATACTTACAATATTATTTTGATATTTATAAGATATTTATAAGTAAATATAAACAAGAAAACATAATCAAATAACTGTTGCCCAAAACTTAACTGATAAGCTAAAATAATCCTCAAACACTTCCGTTGCTAGTTTGTCATACGAAACTTTGTACTGCTACCGCCATCTATCGGGCGATAGTGGAACATTTTTTAGAAGTCAGAATGGTTGCACTGTATTTGTGTTGATAAACAAACAATATTCTACTACGATGGTATTAAGTTTTTTATTTTATCCAGATTTTCGTTTGTTAGGGAAGAACACGGGTTTGAAATCCGTCCGAGATCCTTGTTTTTGCGAATATTTTATATTCTAACAAGGAAGTTAGAATATAAAATATTCTAATAATAAATAAATAAATATGTTAGGACAATTAGGCAACGCCATCTAGTCACAAACTAAGCAGAGCTTGTGATTAATTTCACAAGCACTGCTTACTTATGTAAAAGATAAACTGATATAAATACTCACATACATTTTTTTTTTAAATACTTACATATTATACATAGGAAACATCCAGACTTCGGTACAAACGTATCTGAATTCACACAAAGTTTGTCCCGACCGGGAATTGAACCCGAGACTCCGGGGTCAAAACCGGGTGCACTACCGACCACGCCACCGAAGCAGTCGAGTTTTTTTTTTGTTCTTTTTTTTTTTATATTTAGGTCGACAAATTGACGCCACCCGCCTGATGGTAAGCTGAGGCGACTTCTGGATGTGCCTCTTCACGCTTCGCTTAAAGAACCCAGGGTTATATGTTGGAGGAAACACGTGCGCAGGCAGGGCGTTCCAAGCCACCATCGTTCGGCAGAGAAACGAACGTTTAAAACGCTCGGCTTTAAATAACATCTTTAATGTTTTCAAAATTTACTTAATACAAATTGAAATACAACTACTATTAAATACATGTACTATCTAGTATTAGAATTCTTATATATTTTAGATAGGTAGGTATTTATTTTGAAATTATTATATATATTACTTTTGTCTTTAAATATTGCCAAATTAAAGAATTAGAATTGCTTATACTACATTAAAGATTTAGAAGTCCCAGTTGCTTCAAAGAAATTTAAAAAAGAAATGTGATGAATTTAATTTCCTCAAAATTTCCTAGTTTATATTCAAAAATTATACGACTAGGACATCCTGTTACTTCGAGACTTGATGCTAAGTCACCGACCTGTCTGAGGACATCGCCACTTCGCCCAAATACAATACATTTTAAAATCAAATACAATACATTTACAAGTCTTTCCATCTGATAACATTCTTCAAATACACACCATTAAGGAACTAAGTTCAGAGGTCTTCGTGTTTACAAACTTGCAACTGTTAACTTGAATATTACTACATTGCGATAATTTGCATAGGATTTGTGCGATTTAACAAAATAACCATTTGTAGGTAGGATACCTAGCAATTTAACTTAAACATATTATTATTGTTTTTACACACCCACAATTTGCCAGTATTTTTAGTCCCACGTAATAGGCAAGCCTATTACCGTCACCGGGCACTCTAGAAAGTGGGTCATGTCCAAAATGGCCGATTTAATTTAATAGAATAAGCAGCTACGAGTATATTGTAATTTTGAAAACTAAATTTGAAACCCGTTGCCTTGTCATGAAATGTTGATGAAAGGCAACAAAATCTTACGTGCCAGCCGCTGTGGCACAGCCAATTAAAGTCCTGGGCGTCTCGGACTGTGTAATGTGGGTGTGTAATGCGCCTCTGCCTACCCCTTCGGGGATTTAGATGAGATGTGTGTGTGTGTGTGTGTGTGTGTGTGAGATAATTGTTTTTTTATGAAAATATCAATTACGAACTATACTAAATTGCAATTTTTTAAAAAGTCTAAAAATAACGTTACACAAAAGGTTTTTTTTTTAATTCCGCGGCCGCTCCGTTGGCCATTGCTGCGGGCGTCTCTGGTACGCACCAGAAGGTATTTCCAGTGGCGCCCGGCATCAGACCTTGGCCACCTGTGTGGTCTCTTTGGAGGTACACAAAAGAATCTGGAATTTATTTAAAATTTTGAAATGACACTAATACGAGTATTATAAAAGGTGGAAGTTCGTGTGCATGTTGTTCCAACGGTTAGGTCGAATTTAATAAAATTTGGTATGGAGGTGGCTTACTTGTTTTTATTAGTATTTGTATCCAACAATAAAACTATTCGGTTCACTGACGAATTCAAAAGAGTAAGTAGACCAGAATATGGATGAGACTAAGAGCAGACAATGCATGTCATAATGAAATCAGTGACTTACTTGATTTACTCGTTACTACCTCAGATCAACCATCTATAGATAGATGGCGAGTGTTACCCGTTTTCTTCGTGGCGACTACTAAGCGGCTCTGATACAGGTTGCCTAGTAAGTATATGTTTGTGTTCCACTAGGGGCGCCACATTACACACGTCAAAAACAAGATCCTAAAATAATAACTACAAACATACGTAATTAGTTCCATTTTATGCCACATCCAAATAAGTTTGCGTGTGTCAAAAATTTTATAATTATATATCTGGAAAGCTGTAGTGACTTTACGTAATCCTCGACTGTTTGACTGTTCAGATGTTCAGAGTGGTTGTTAGTGGTTCAGACCGGTTATCAGCGCTCTATATATAATGTAGTATAGAGATTGCCCTGAGGTTACTACCTACTTTTGAGATACAAAAAGTCCAAACGACCGTTACAATTTTGCACGTGTCTTCCATTCACAGATGACCGAACCGTTTACCTATTTACATTCGTTCAGTATCCGTCATTCAACGTTTTTAATTCAATCCAAAATGAGTGATCTTAGATGTTATAAATTTCCGTTCCATAAACGGCCTGTTCAAATTTTAAATCGAATGTCAACAAACACGTCTGTTGACGTCAAACAAAATCTATTTCCGAATTTTTAACACCGTTCGAGTGCTTCTATTAAAATAACATTATTTTTCATGAGCGTTAGTTTTGTGTCGTATCAAAATATTTTGAAACAAGAACAATTCATAAAAAAATAGAAAGAATTTGTTTTTAAAAACCGTTATGGAAAAGTCTTTGATATACAATGTCAAATGAAATGTCAAACGGCACTTTAGTGTCGAATACATTCAGTGGCGTCTCACATTTGTATGTACAAGAGATTGCGTCCAGTCCCCGGTACCATTTTCTTGTTTAGAGCAATTTATCAGCGTCGAGTGACATCAATAAGTTTTTCGTCAATTCCATACGTGCTTATATGGGTATGATAATTTGTTTCCGGCGTACGCGACGCGTGCGCACGCCACGACAAACTATTACATTCATAGCGTTAGCACGATTTGCATTTGAAATATTTCGTTCAGCTCGCGCCACAACGACTTACAATGCCTTCGGGAGAAGCGTTATATTCGATAAAGGACTTAAGTATGTCATATCAAATTTCTTGGTATATTTTTCAGTGGCTCGTGTCGTACTACTCCGTGCAGCTGAGTGATAATACGGTTCATTTTTTGGAGCACGTGCGTGAATAATAGGTACTGGTATTTTGACTGTTGGACCCATATATGTTGCTTTATCTATTTATCTTTAGTTACTTACATAGCATAGAATAAATTAGTAAATTATGTAAGTGAGTATTTTACTATGCACACGCCTCCTCATTTGCATTTGATAATAGGTACTTTTTTGTAGATCCTTTTGAATTATTATAAGATTTGAATGTTATACTCGTAGCTAGTTACGAGTAACTAGTGTTAGATGTTTAGACATTGTTTGTTTTAGATATGGAAGGATGTTTGATACTCATCCACACATAAACTGTTAAATTGAAGGTATGCGTTATTAGCTAAATGCAATGTATCATTATAAAATTTCCATAAAAATTACAATATACATGATTATATACT
Organism: Nudaria mundana; assembly: GCA_963556515.1. NCBI lineage: Eukaryota > Metazoa > Arthropoda > Insecta > Lepidoptera > Erebidae > Nudaria > Nudaria mundana. The sequence goes on along the minus strand of OY748304.1, from coordinate 7,858,788 downwards.
AAAAATATTTACATTACAAAATATCTTTTAAAAAGTCCTCCGCGTCATTGCCGACTGGAAAGGTTCCCAGAATGCTGGCTGTGTTGCCACGTTGGATGGCGATACTTATTCTTCGGGCCAGAAAATAGCCAGCCTTCTGGTCCTGAGAAGCATCGATTAAGCGTTTAGCAATGTCTCTCTATAAAGGCCGCGTGCGCTCGCACCCCATGACCCCAGTGTCTCAACCCGTAACCGATTTCAATGAAAACTAGCACATTTATTGCCTGAATTCTCACAGGATACTTTTAATACTGGTATTTGTTTCATGTGAATTGAGAACGAGAAAATTATCAGTCTGTAGCATTTCTCTCAAGTAGGTAGTATATTTGTTCTAAAGATGCAGGATATTTACACTAACACACACTTAAGACCTCAATTGAACAATCTGACACTAATACACCGATCGAACTGGCAACCCTCTTTGAAAACTATTTTTACTACGTGCAACCACTATTTGTAGATACCTAACCTACCAATCACAACTAACGCTTGAATACAGATGATAATAATAATGGTGAGTGCCATCTATTTATTGTAATATTATCATAAGGTATTTATTAAGTAAGTATTTACTATTTTAGTATTATTTTCTGCTTCGGTAGCGTGGCCAGAGTGCATCCACTGTCGGCACCGGAATCTCGGGTTCGATTCCCGTTCGGGACAAACTGTGTGTGATGACATATACGTTTGTACCGAAGTCTGGATGTTTCCTATGTATAATATGTATGTATTTACAAAATGAAATGTATCTATATACGTATTTATATCAGTTTATCTAGTACTCATATCATAAGCTTTGCTTAGTTTGAGACTAGATGGCGTTGTGTGAGTTGTCCTAACATATTTATTTATTTGTTTTATGTATTAATTCACATTTTTCCAAGTAAATTTAGAATTTCTGTTGGTGTGGCGTAAACTTGGCGTGGTTGATGCTTTTGTTTTATTGAATAATTGCCCAGAGGTGTTTCGGACGAGACCGACTGGTTCCTTCAAGGCCAGACGACGAACTTGCCCCAACCATTGTCCTTATTCGCGCCGACGAAACTCGACTCGACTCGATTTTAGCGTCAACAGCTTTTTCGGTTTTATGACAGTCATTGTTAGCCTTTCAATGCTACTAGTCGTTGTTTATCGATATTAAACTTTCCTTTTATATACTTGCGTACGGAATTGTATACTTTTTCTGAAACTTTAGTTAGTTGAGTGAGATTGGTAAAAATAACGATTTGTTTTTTTTTTTATATTTGTGCGCGGTTATACAATATTACCTGCGGCGATGAGCCCACGCTTGATTGTCCATTTGACACCGTGTGCACCTTTTTGACACTTTTGACAAATCGTTTTTAGGGATCCGTACCCAAAGGGTAAAACGGGATGCCTACGTATCTCATGAACCGTGATAGTTAGAAAGTTGAAATTTTCACAGATGATGTATTTATATTGCCTCTATAACAACAAATACTAAAAAAACATAATAAAATAAATATTTAAGGGGGCTACCATACAGCAAACATGATTTTTTCTTTTTGGTACGGAACCCTTTGTGCGCCATTCCGACTCGTACATGGCCGGTTTTATTATAATATTTGAATAATATTTCTATAGCATTTAATACCCTAATTAGAAAACAAGTCTACTACCTACTTCATATTTATTGCTATTGCTATCTGTAGGTACTTCAATCTTTTATATAAGTACCTACCAATGTGATTCAAAATTTCGGTAATGATATACAGCATGATTTTATTTAATATATAATTCTTGAACATCTCTTTGCAAAGAACACTCTATACAGAATTTAATCACTATGAGCAACGTGATCAGTAAACAATAATAGGTATGTAAAATATTCTAACAATGTTATGTTCTGATAAACTGATTGAAATTGTACCTATTATAGTACAGTAAGTAAGTGCTAATAGAGCAAAATTGTACTGAACTCCAGGTTATATTTACTAGAATATCCGGGCAAGAAGACAAATCAGAAAAGTTTTAGCCCGATTTTCAGTTAAAACATCTCCGTATCGCATTTTATCATAATCGGTTCAGCTATTCTATCTAAAATGGTGACTGCACAAACTGGGTGCCATCCGTCATCCCACGAAAATTTTGATTCGCTGTTCAATAATAATTATTTTTCGACATTCTCACATGACGTCATCTAGCCCAAATTAAGCTAATATAAGCTTGAGTTATGGGATCTAGACGACTGATAAACATACTTACATATTTTTAAATACATACCTAAGTACATATTATACATAGAAAATACCCAAATTCTGAAACAAACATTAGTGGATCGCATAAATAATTTGATTCAACCCGGAATCAAACCTGCGACCTAAGGGGCGATGGTCGCATTCTCATACCACTGCGCCACCGAGGTAGTAAATATAAATAATAGGTACACGTCGCGAGGCAAAAGCGGAGCTTTTCATTTGTGTGAGTGCATTGTAAGAGAACGTACGTTTTCACTACCGAAGCGTTCAGCGCTTCGTATAGAAAATCAAAATCGCGATTATATCTTGGGGAGGCTACCTTTTAATCGCGATAAATGTCATTCACGCAGGGGAAGTCGCGGGCACCATCTAGTATTCTATATACATTTTAATAGATAAACAGGCAGCCACATATATCTCTCAACAAGTTCACGAATTAATGTTAAAAATTAAAAAGTACATAATGATATTGTTTAAGATAAGGTTCATAATCCGTTGTATATTGCTCACCAATCTATATAGATATCGAACATAAATATTTAATGTAATTTCCGATTATCGTTCTTGGGTAATTCTAAAAAATCTACTTTTATATTAATTAATAATGAAACTTTCACAATTTGATCCACTCTGTGGCATAGTCGGTTGAGCGTACAACCAACGTGAGTCTGATACCCAGGTCTCGAATTCGATACCCGGGGTGGGGTCAAATATTTGTATTGTACTAGTATAGGTACCTTTAATGCCCAGAATACTAAGTGTTCTTTTAGTTGAGGTGTAATCCAATTGAGTCGTCGTAGAACCATAAGATACCAAACTTGATTCTATAACATTTAAGTTAAATTTATATATTTTAACAACTTATACCTATAATTAATTATGTTCAATTATAGGTATAACATTACAGTTGGTAACACAAAGATATTCAAAACAGAGCTAATACAGAGTCAACAACGAAATTTTTTTATTGAAAAGCTAGCTTAGATACTTATATATAGTCAAGAGGTTTCAAGATTTTTCCAAAAAAACATTCTGTAGTTTGCAATTGAACAATATCTATAGATATTTATATATTTAAACTTGTAAGTCTCTCGAAAGTGGTAGGACATTTAGAGCAGCAATTCAAACGGGTATTGGATTTTGTGCTTAAAAATTATCATTTGGTTTGGTGATAAAAAAATCTTAGAAAAAGAAAAATAAGTCAGAGTAGTAGTCATTAGACATGTTTTTTAATCCGCAGCCGTTGGCCGCGGCTGCACATACGTCCATTGCCGAGCGCCTCCGGTAGACACTGATAGAATTCCCAGTGGCGCCCGGCGAGTCATTTGACGTGCTTGCAATGACTTCTAATAAGAAAAACTGGTCAAGTGCGTGTCAAACCAGGTGTAAAATAGGGTTCCGTAGTCACGCAAAGTGGCCTCTAGAACTCCTGAGCTAACAGAGTTAGAGAGAATAGATACTTAATTTTCGAGCCAGTCGTTTAGGTTTTAGAGGGGGGACGGGCACGGCTGATTTAATAAAAAAGGCGTAATAAAGTTGTCTTAACAAACCTCTCAACGTTTACACATGACGAAACTATAAGGGTTCCAAGACTTGAGCTTTTTAGCTAATTAGACATTTCATGATATTTTGAAGATTAATAAATAAAAAGTTACTGACCGTTAGAGTCGCAGTAAATGTCGCGGAATGACCCATCGGCATTATCAACCCACTCCAATTCAGTAATAAACCTTGTTATCTTCCCATAATTAACGATAACTTCCAAAACGTTATCTTCTATGTTTGCTATTAAATAATCGATGGTACTGTATCGATAAACGGTCATTGGCTAGAACTTAAAATGTTAAAGGAAACTCCTTCCGGTTAACAAAGAAACTTATATCTGGTGGCTTGGAATAGTTATCTTGGTCCAAATTCCCACATAAAGATATTGCCAGGGTAAAAATTTGTAACTGAATCTTACGCCTGAACAAATTATGGTCCTTCGAGCCACATATGAACTAACAACAACATGGTGAGATTTGACATTGTACTCCATCTTTTACTCTTGGAGCGCTTGGTACTATCTTACTTAGCCTATCTTACCTGCAGTGGTGCATCTGTTACCAACGGGCGGCAATAAGCTCGCCATTGCATAGATCTACTGACAAAATTACTGAATTATTTTACCTTTCATAAGGAGTATATTTCTCTGCCCTACCCCTTTGTGATGTTATATTATCACAATATATATTTTTGTAGCCACTTACACCTGAACATATCGGTAAAACCAATTCAATAGCTTTATTACGAAAAAATATTTTCGTAGGTATGCTAATACGTACGAAAATATTTTTTCTTCTTTCAAAATAAAAATTAAACCTTCTCTGTGAGGATTTAAGGTTTTTATAGAAATCATCATGAAAGTTCCTCAAATATGATCTTCGGTTATGCTTTATACTGTAGTTACACATAAAGCAGTACTTGGACCCATTTTGATTTCAAACAAGTCATTCACAGTATTTTTTACTACATTATTTATTTAATATTTGAAACTCGTAGATAAAGTAACATAGAGTTCCTTAATTATTTTTTAAATTTTTATATAAATAATAAGTTAATATATAATGTTAAGTGTTAATAAAGAGAATAATAAATATTTTTTGGACATTCTCACACTACGTCATCTTGCTCAAACTAAGCTATAAGCGTGTGCTATGGGATTTAGACAACTGATAAACATACTTATATTTCTAAATACATACATAATGTAAATAGAAAACACCCTAATGGTACGAGTTGGCAGCGGACGACATGAGGCAGCAGCGGACGACGTGTCGTAGCGACACTACTGGTTTCAATGTATTTCCATGAAATTTCCTCCGTAGTTAGCGACGGCAGACGCCAGTGTCGCCCGACCGAGGATCAGTAGTGCGGGATTTTCTTTGGTTCGATTTCTTCGCGGATTAAACTTAATATAAAATTGAACTGGTTTTATTTAAACGACAATACTCTCTGAATTCTTTAGTATCGCTTTTCAAATGGTTTTTGATCAATATTGAATAAGTTCCATCACTTGTTCTGCATTTAAGTATAGGACGTGTGACTTCTCGTCTTTTCCTGTACAAGCACAACAAAAACAAATCATCATCGTTTCTTCATCATCTAATAAAAGATAGAAAAAAATGGGATCACTATTCTCGAACACGTCAGACATCTTGTTTCACGAAACACTCGGAACCAACTGGATTCCATCTGCTGTTGCCGTCTGCAGTCGGGTTCGAAATCATGACTGCAGCGACAGGACGCAACGACGTGTCGTGGCGACATGAAGCGACGACACGTCGTCTGCTGCTGCTGCGTGTAGTCGGCTACCAACTTGTACCTTTACTCCGAAACAAACATTTGTGGATCATACAGATTTTTGATTGCACCCGATACTCCGGAGTCGAAAGCCGATGCACTACCGACAGACACTACCGACCAAACACTATCGACGAAGCGACTACAATGGTACTTTTTTTTGAGAATTTTCCTCCATCAGAAAGGTGAGATCTTCGGTCCAGTGTATCAGAGGGGAAAACAATGGAAAGTGTTGTACCTATTAAAAATCTTAAAATTTTATTAAGAAACATAATAAATAATATTGAAGATTCGGTAAAATGTAAATTATACACGTAAGAATTTCCCAATTTTCCAACTTATTTTATTATAAAAATTAGTTGAAGAAACAAAATATCAAAGCGTTATTTCTAATAGGTACTTACCTATTTATAACCTCAATAAACTACATATTAATCAGTATCTAATAATTTAATCCACATTAATCTTTTTTCAACGATTAATTTAAAAAATTATAAAAGAGAATAACACAACACTTATAAGTAGCGTACGTGGCTAGGTGCTGTCGATAAGCAATCATAAGTCGTAATTGGATAATCTCAATCCAATCTAATTACAAATTCCAATAATCAGAATCTGAAATGCATGTGTGCATGTGTATTTGCGTGAATACAATTCAAGTAAATTACGTTATCAGATAGTAATCGACCCAATTGGCGGTAAACCAATAGAGTTCTACCTGAATGTTAGATTCGTCTTGCCCAAGTTCCGGAAAGTAAACAAACGGCGTCAGCCTTTAATGTTACAAGCGAAACTGTATCAATTCTAAAAATGTTACAATACATCGGATTTAGTACGGCTTTCAATATATTTTTTTTTCAACATTGTTATTTCAACTATTTTACACTAATTTCAGATAAAATCCACGCTCAAAGCATGAGACGCGTTTGATAATTTTAGGTGACACTACCAAGACGAGAGAAAAAACTATAACAAATCTTTGGGGCTTAAACATTTTTATTTGTTTAATTCCTTATTCTAATCAAATCAGACGTATTTATAACAGAACTGTCTATACATTTCTGCACTTCAAAGCAATGAGTTTGCTTAAACTATTCCTAAACTTAAGAACTATCTATTCTATCAATGTTGACAATTGGTTGACAGCTGGTACGAAATGTTCACTTGTACCAAGAAACACGCAACCACTGCTCTCGTCGGCCAACTTACTGGGTACGAGTGATAAGGACAGAGATAATAATTGCTTGCAATCGCAATATAACGTAGTAGAGGTCCTTTTGTTTACATTATTTCTCTCGTCTCTTTGGCCTTACTTTAGAAGTCGAGCAGCAGCACAAGAAAATATTCCACACAAGTGAAGCCAGTCAGTCAGCTAGTCCAAAATAGATAGTTATATTAAGTTCAGAATTAGCGAAAATCAATATTATTTTTGATTGACTACGACTGCGACTAGTACCTTCCTACTTTAACATAAATTTAACGGTATTTCGAAGAGTAACCCCGGGCTCGTTTACACAATGACATCTAAACCTATGTTTGGACAGATTGACGGTCAAAATTAATGAAAGTTGTATCTTGTTTCTAAATCAAACACATTGAAAGTTGTGTCAACCATTCGGATGTTAGAAAATACTTCTAAGACAATTTTTTTTATACGGTGATGAACTTCTGATGGCGTTGGGAATGAAAAAGCTTTCCCATACGGATTTGAACAAATTAGTATCGCAGTATCTACTATTATTATATATTTATATACTAAGCTGATTTGCTACGAAGAGTATAAACCTTTCCAAGTGTTCACATCACTGTGACCCCATGTCTGAGAAACTAGACATTCACATGTGTGTCACAGTGGTTCTACGAATGCGTGTGTGCGTTCATAAGTCGTTATAAACCAGTGAATCATTTCATTATGCATGCAAAGTGTCAGTTTAATTAAGTTTTGTGTTTGCTGCAATTGTGGTGGACATTTGTAAGGTTCGTTTTGAATGCTCCCCTCATTGTTTTGAGGCCAGAAATAACTCTGATGTAGTTTTAAAGTGGTATTCTAAGAACTTGTGAAGTCACTAGACATTTTGAACACTGTATAATTAATAGATCTTTTATGATTTTTTTTTATGATTGATAGTCTACTGTTTAGAGGTTCGGTGAACGATACTTTGATGCGACCTTTGATTTTGAACATATCTATCTATAAATTAAGGGTAAAATATAGGCCCCATCACCACAAGCAACCCACTACAACTACAGTCCACTACCGGGTATAAGACTACCATAACATAACATTCCACTCGATACTGGGTCATCTGTATTCAGTCAGTGCCTGCTATCTCAAGAATATCATTACTCCAATGAGTCTCGAAAGCGATCTACGCTAAACGCATCGATTCCCGGTCTCTACTCAAGAATACAATATTATTGACAGGTAGAGAAGAACGTCACACTCAGGTAGGTACATGGGTATTAAGCATTTACAATCATTTAATTTCAGAATAATAAAATATAATCAGCCCTCATTTGTCGTACGAGTGCCGCCATAAATCGAACGAATATTTTTTCCATTTTATTGATAATTAAAATTGCCCGCAATTAGCCTAAGTAATAATTATGAGTAATTGTAAATCAACGGATTAGCTAGTCACGCGGTGTTTTTAAACGTACGATCTTTATCTTAGTTTATGATTTAATTACACGTTAATATTAGGCCTCGTTATATCGTATCGAGTCCAAAGGTGTAAAACTTAATACATTCTGTTATTATCCTTTACAATAAAAGGAGTGGCCGTGAAAACAATTTTACTTATCGGTTCCAATTAGCTAGTGTATAATTATATTTATATACCTAGTACTTACTTATCGACATATTGGGTTTTCGTACCGTAAAGGATCAATCAGAAAAAAATCAAATTCGCGCAAATGCTACACCTACCCTACAGTCATACAAAATGGTATTTAAACTGTGACCATACATACCCTTATAATATTACCAGCCGAGTCAAACGCAGTAACATTTATAAATTGAATGGATTATAAAGCCTAAAAAAGGTACAAAGTAAAGCAGTGTGCACACTGCACAGTGTCGTCGAAACGCCACAAGCTAAACTGCCACGGCTGAACGAAATTACCCTCTCAGTCGCTCCCATTGTTGGCTTGCCAAAAGCAATAAAAAATTTCCTTAAAACAATAGCACCCCCAGGCGTCGACTGCCGCAAAAGATGTTCATGATAATTATTTTAGAAAATATACCGCCTTAAACGCTCCTTGGACTGCAGGTGTGGTTTATTGGGTAGACAGATAAAAATATTGGTTACTTATTTAGGTACTCCAAAAAATATTGAATAAATGTATCTTATAATTATTCACGGAAAAAAACTAAGAAAATGATATATCCTGAAACCTAGACTTAGTATCTCTTTAATAGTAACTATGTAGTACTAATCTACTATCATATACCTATCTACTACATTCTACACATAATTTTGTGTATTTCATTGAAATAAAGTGATCTAAAAGATAACGTGATAATAGACGAATTTAATATGTACTGTCATTACCGGAATAAAGGAGACATTGATTACTATTACGTGACGATATATTTGTCGTTAGCTGTTGACTGTTGTAATGACATGTCATAGAAATTGTTGTCACTCGCTTGTCCATCAAAATGTAAAACGTGAACGTACTTACTCATCACAGAGGTAAGCGGATTTTAATAACATTTGGGATGCGGAGGTAAGTAATTACTGTTTATATCATCAACACTCGCTCGGCACAATTAAGTCAGTTTTTTTGGACACGACAATCACGTTTTGATTACTGTCGTAAAAACGCGGACATGGCTACACTGTCACTAAATAACGATTAACCATAGTCTACCTTATGTTTCTACGTTTTTGAATAAGTGGTGTAATATTTATAATAATTGTCGTGGAAAAGTTTTGAGGTTTATGTCGAAAGATTATGGCCCCTTAAATAAAATCAAGATTTAAACTTCTATGCATAGGCTTGTCTAAAAATGTGATCAATTTCTCATTTCCAATCTTATGATTATTTTATGAGCCTGAGAAAACTAAGTAGGTATATTTATATAGGTAGGTACGTAGATAGGTATAATATTTTATAAAAATATTACTTGAGTAAAGTTTACGTAGTAAGTACCTGTACTTTCTATTTGAATAAATTCAAAAGTTGAATTCTGTGCATCGCATTGGAAAACACTGCTGTAACAAATCTTGGAAAATAATTGGTAATATGCGGCAGACAATGTGTTTACGCATAGTAAATGTGCACGACGCTTTATAATCTACTAAGGTAGGTATACCCATCTATATTCCATATTGTCATGAGACATTTAATTTTCATGAATCTTCTCATCAATAAGCATAAGTTTTCTAAAAAAAAGAATAATAATAAAGCAGACCTCACACTATGGTAGCGTTCTATGATATAGTCCTCGCTCAGATTACTCTATCAGCCACGCCAATTCAAACCTTACACAGCAATGAATTAGAACCTGATTTACGTCCGAATCGATTGGAGTTGTTTAATTAATGTGGAATACCATCAAGAGATTAATTAGTTCTGTCCCCTATACACTTTGGCGGCTATTAATTTAAAGCCGAATAATTCCTCTTACAAATTGAATATTTGAGAACTCGTTTCTGTGGAGCAAGTACGTTTTTGAGACTCCCTGGGCTTATATTCGATGCAGATTTATTGCCATTTTCACGTGCATGGCATAAGCCTTTAATTACCAATGTTGGCGATTTGCAATTTGTTCTAAATATATTATTAATGAGTAGACCAATCAATGAACTTTACCTGTTTACGTACTTCTCTAACTGAAACAGAATTGTATAGTTACTTTGACACACTCAACACAACGTTTCATTGAGCCTGTCATAGTAACTTTTAGGAGTGTGTAGTCGATATGTATGTACAACCTAAAATGTTTATAAATATTCATATTTTATCGACATATTTTATCGATACTTATTAAAGACCAGCTACCACTCGCGTCGTGAGGTGAGAACGATGGTGCCCCCTGCTGCGTGCGTTCACAGTCAGACGGGAACAAACTGAACGGAATTCAAAATAAAGTTATGGCTTTACATTCCTTTTTTCTCTCGTTTTATACTTTTTTATTTTATTTTGAACATAATCCTGGTGAAGTTATGACCGTTGCATACCTACAATTTCTGTAAACTGGTACCCTCCTAATTAGTTATAATATTATGGTGAACCAATGAATGAATCGAGAAATTATTTCAGTGGCTCTGTGTGTAATATAATGTCAGCTAAATACAGTAGCTGTGTTGGTCATGTCATTTTTACAACAGTAAATAATGTACCTGCTACCATTTAGCTCTCGAACTGGACAAATATCAAGTGTCAGTGTTTGTCGTGGCAGAGTAAATATCGACAACAGAGTTTGCGTTACGCATCACTAGCCCTTATTTGATGAAGTGGTCGCGTTAGTGGTGTACGCGGGTGCCAACGTGTAAAGGGATGGCTGGGCCACTCGAAATACTGGTGTCGATAAATATACAATTGTTTACCTCCATTGCATTGACTAAATATTTTCAATAGTTCGTCAAACTAATAGTTGTATAGACAGGTATTCCCTTCAAGAAGCTTTGGCTTGGGGCTTTGTTTCTATCGTGGTAAATTTAAATTAAGTTTACCTAAGTCTTGTTTGTCACAATATGTTCCTTATTTGTTTTATTGTACCTTCCATATAAGACTAATATTCCATTTTGTTTACAATTAAACTATTGTTATTATTTAACATAAATTTCTAATATAATTTCCATTATACTTCGTATCATCAATTCATACATTATGCATGAGTCGCCCATATTGTTTCCTCAACTTAAATGTGTCCGTATCTTTTATGCAATAACTCAGATTAAAATTGTATTAAGTATTATGTCACCCGTAGTAATAGATTTAATATTTAAATAGGAATCGTGATCACTTTAAATGTGTTTCAATCATAAGTAACGATTAATTACCTAGATATGCGCGTCCGTCCAATTGTTGTAACTCGACTGTGGACTACTTCGGTAAAATCATTTATAAAATAAAGAGCCTTATTGTCCTGTTCTTGGTAATCAAAAGTTCAAGGTTTTTAATAAGATGTTTATTAATTAGTTTCATGTTGAAATAACTGGTCGTTAAATTCGAAATAAGGTATATGTGTAGATAACAATAACGTGACTTGAAACTTAGTGCGATATTATATAAAGTGCTCACGGATCTAGTTAATTCCACCGTTTTATTACCACAAACTGTTGTACTAGGTATTTCATTCGTCGAAAGAAAAAAAAAACGACAGCATTCATGTTAACTAGCCTTGTTATTCTCTTTAATCTAATTATCAATCTACGCGTGTCTAAATAATCGTTAAATTAAAAGAAACAATGCATTCTGAATTCAAACGACGTATTTGAGTGTTTACGTTAAGTTCAAAATTTAGTGTCGTTTTACTACAAAAGGAATTGTATTCTACCCACGTGTTCTGTATCCCATTACTCTCAGCTAACCCCATTCACTAACATAAACATAAGTCAATCATCAACGCGGAGTGATTTATAAATTAATTCTGTGAAAATTTAACTATCACAATGTCTTTAAAACTATTCCATAATTTAACCAATCATAATTACCAAGTCAATCTCCTTGATTATTATGACTACTCGGTAGATATACGAGTGATATAGCATTTATAATGTAGTAGAAAATTAATTAAAAGTAGTTTCGATTGAAATCACAGTTACCACATCGTTTAAAAAGCAGAATGTGCTAAGTAACGGTGAGAGATTGTCGTGTACTACCGGTTTTACCCGTGCGCCGCACCACTCATTATCGCTCATAGCGCTCATCTTGTTGGCTTTTGTCGAAAATCAACCAACTTTGCCTCTTTTGATTAGATAGAAGTATTCCTTTTATATCGACTCATTTATTTGTTTGCTCGATTTTTATAGTACTACCTGTTTTTATGCGTAGTCATCCCATTCTACTGTACACACGCCACTATGCAAAAACTGCCAATCGCTATGTTTACTGACTTATGTGAATATAGTTTCATTTGGTTCTGTGTACTTTACTATTGTGCCGACAAATTTTACTTTGATCACCTATTAGATACTTACTGCTTAATTTTCAACCATTTGGAAATAGTAATATTGAGATCAAAAACATGAAATACACCCACTTCATTGAGGTAATGTCAATTGCTGTATACTGATAACTTTGACACGTCCAACAACTTTATAGAGCTTTTTTAATCTAATGGTCCTCGTAAAATCATTAATTTACTGTCAATTTATGACAGCCAACAAGTTAAACAGTTTTATTTATGACTTGCAGTACGTTGATGTAACGTAGGCGTTACAGATATTATTTGTAATCTAAGTGAGTTAAAAATTGCACTTTTTAAATGCTCTACTTTTCTTTACAAATTTAATCATAGGGTCTATCTGATACCTTTTTATGAATTTAAAATTTTGTATAATGAATAGATTTTATGGAGACTCATTTAGTAACACAAGTATCATCGTACTTAGTCATTTAAATAACACCTTATCTAGAATACACGGTTATCATACATGATGGACCTAGTTTTAAGTATTATGTTATTAAAGTACAAATCCATAAGAAACGATTTTTATACCAACAGAAAAATGAAGTTAATTTTTATTTGCAGTAAGTACATTACCTACGACTACCTCGGTGGCACAATGGTACTATGTACGGACTGCCACGCTCGAGGTCTCGGGTTCGATTCCCGGGTCTGGTGGATAATGTATAATTCTCTTTAGAATTTTACCCAGATAATTATCCCAGAGTCTGGAACTTGTGCCCGGTAAATGGCAATAGGCTCGCCCCCTATTACATGGGACCTAACATAGCTGGCGAGATGTCGGTGTGTTTGCACACCTCTGCCTACCCCTTCGGGAAAAAGGCGTGATGCTATGTTACATTACCTATAATTGTTCAATGTCTCCACCGTCTGCTGCACGGTATACATCTAATGCGGTAACCGTCTAGTTCGTAATTGGGACGAGTTGTCCCAATTACGAGCAACTGTAGTACTTAGGTAACTACGGTTACTGAGTGCACAGCGGCTGTGATACGGGAACGTCAGATCATCCAGAGTTGTTTATCTCTATAAACAACTCTGGATGATCTGCAGGACGTTGTTAGAGGTACACAACTTCCTTCATATAACCCGATAAGAAGTAGTCCCACGGGGATAATAAGGAGATAAGGAGATCTCGATGGTCAAAAGTGTAGCGCCAGATCTGTTCTTTCCCATGCGACCTCACTCACAACTGCTGAGAGCGAAACGAAACTCAGCGTGCTCGCCTAAAGACTATCTTTGAAATTTTGTCTTCACATGTTTTAAAAATGGGTCCATCATTTAGATAACTTTGTATTTTTATCCTGGCTACCCTAACTACATTTGGTACTTACCTACTCAGTAGGTACCAATGGGAGTTGGTAACGAGAAAACTATTCCACACAAGTGAAGTTGCAGTCTGCTACGTAAGTACTGAGTTTAAAGTAGCCCACACATGGGACAGATTTGCCTGCAGGCCCAGATCGTTCAGACGGCCCTTTTTCGATTTTAACCTTATTGACTAACTTCTGTAGCCAAATTTAACCCTCTGAATGATCTGAGACTACAGGCGGACTGTTGGTGTATGTGTTCCTTAATACGAAAGCTACTGTCCGATAACTACAAAAGCGAACAGCCTCAAGCCGATCACGTCGCACATTATGACTTCCATTCGCGTTCAGGCATTAACCAATGCCCATTCATATTCAGCTACTAATCCATTCATAAAGATTTCTACATGTTTCAAGGTAAGATTGTGGATCTTTACCAATACATGAATAGTCTACCGGTTTTAGGAATAAACATCATGTTGTGCGTAAAAACAGTAAGTACCTAATATCGTAGCTAAGTATTGAATTACAGACATTTTATGATTTGACAAACTAGGTATCTAAAATATGTAGGTACATAGTCTCTCATTCTTACTATATGCTAAGTAGATTCAAGTTGAATAATGAGCTTAATTATATAGCATGTTTTACCTTTTTCTGTAGATACGTATAGATAGGTATATAAACATTGGTCAAATGATTTATATCATACTTCACTCCCAGATCGGCCTTGATTACATTAAGAGTATGAGTCACCGTTATGAATCAGAAGGATTATTATGTTACGCAAAACAGTATATTCTATAACAAGTAAATTTACTCCTGCAAAATCAAGAATGATGATCCAGCCAAAATCTGGGTTAGTTGAGGCGACCACACACATCTTTGTTAATTGCATGTTCATACGAATCACCAATTGACTTTTGCCACGAAACACTTAAAGATCGTACGTAAAACTTACGTAATAGTTGAATATTTAATTACATCATCACACAAATTTTATATTATGTAATAGTAGGTAGGTTATATCTTTAAGACATGGAATATGGTGTTGAAGTTAAACAAACCAGTTTAAGACAATTAAATTAATGTAGACAAGATTAAATTGGAAACAGGAATGTAAATACATACCTAGATAGAAAAAGATCTGTAATATCTTCCTGAGTTTATATTTAGTTACTTAGTAAACTTGAGTTGTTTTCAAATCGCTTGTTAACTTATAGTTGTAACATAGTAACGTTTATAATCATCTCCAATCGTCCTTATGTACCTACTAGTATCTAATACCTTGAACTAATAATTTTTATAGGTGTACTGCAGTAAGAAAGTCATATAACTACTCTAAAAGCTATACGTAGAAGTAGTACTAAGTAACTAACTAAATGTTAGAATGTTTTACGTGTGTAGATAATTTTACTATTAGTAGGTGGATTAATCAACACGTTCTTTGTATATTGTCATTATATCGTACTAAGTAACTAACTAAATGTTAGAGTGCATGCTCATTCTCAAAAAGTCACCTATTGCACTTACTAAAGGTAAGTTCATACTTATACACAGACTAAAGTAACAGTAAGTTCAATCGACTGGTATCGATTAGACACGATTTTTAACTCGTTAACTGAAAATTATTTTCAGTTAACGAGTTTAGCAGTAGGTGGATTAATCAATACATTCTTTGTATATTGTCTTTATATAAATTTATGAATATAACGTCATTTTCGTACATCGATATAGATAAGTCGTTGACCTGTCAAACTTAGGTGTGCATTTGTGCAACAATCCAAGTGTTTTCTGAATAATTGGTTGCCCATTGCTCACTGGTGTTAGGTTGAATCACGATTACTGACGCAATGCAAAGTAACTAAGGTACATTGTTTACATAAAAGTAAGGTTTTTATGCGATTTTTTACTTATATAAAGTTATTAATCAAAAGTGTTATGCATATAAATATAATTGAGTAAATTAATTTAAATTAATGTAGGTACTTACTTTCGATATTAAATAATGTTTCGCAAAACTGTTAATAGGTTCCTTACTAGGTGCGGAAATAAATCTAATAACCATTCCGTTAATTAAAGCCATAATCTAAATTAATTGCGCAATCTAAATTAAACAGTTAAAAATAAATCATAAAGCTTAGTCATTGATTACGTGTATGCGAATTAAAATCCGGTAGCAGTACGAGTTGGTCGTTCATCCATTTGAACATTTAAATTCGACGGACGGAAGTATCACGCAGCGATAAATTATTTACGACCTTTATAAACACTTAAAATACCAAAAATCAATTCCATTCATAACAGCAACCGAAACGAAGTCCAGACGCACGGGCACTGACTGCTCGCGACCGAACCCAATAAAACCAGTTTCGCTTTTGATCATTTTACTAACGATCAATGTATGACCGTCGAACACCAGCTCCCAAACTATCATATATTACAGCTTTAACACAAATTATACAATTTTAATGCCACAACATAGACGGAGCGTGGGTGCTTAATGTTCAAATGTGTCATATGTAATTAGACGTTCCCGGGCATGTTAATGTCCTCCAAATGTCGTCTTCTTTATTACAATAGGAACCTTACTGAAGCTATTGTATCGTATCGACACATTTTATCTTCTAAAACACCTTTTACAACCAAATTGTTGTAATAAAATAAGAAAATATAGTCTTGGTTTATATATAATATTAAGTGGCTGCGTGCGTTTGACAAATAGTGATGTGACGATACGCACCGCAGCGTCACTACGACCCACGGTAATTGTTGTTGTCCATTGACTTACATACTTACACAGATTTTTATATCTTGTAATATTATACATCCAAATATCTACGTTATTGTTGCTGTGTATAGCGTAAATAATTTCCTCCAAGTCTCCCA
This sequence comes from Nudaria mundana, assembly GCA_963556515.1. NCBI lineage: Eukaryota > Metazoa > Arthropoda > Insecta > Lepidoptera > Erebidae > Nudaria > Nudaria mundana. Next base: position 7,841,845 of record OY748304.1, on the reverse strand, counting down.
GCGTTCATTAGGGGCACATTGTCTCACATTCAAACACATTTTAATATCACAACCTCCCAACCTTTATTATGACAATTTGTCGTAATTATTCTAACGATATGAATTACATTTGTACAGTAGAATAATTTTCTATACTTAAGTGTATTAATTTTTTAAACTTCTAATATTGAGTTTAAGTTACTTATACTATAAGCATGAGTGTTTGTAGACCTCGACCATTAAGAAGTGCTAAACCGTACATCACAATTTATCATTAGTGTTAGCTTATGTAACAACAATATCTACAAGTGATTCGCTAATCATTCGTCTCTTTGATCTCTTAGAATGTTAAGTCTTCAAATCCATAGTTCAAACAATGTATCGACTAAGATTGTTTAGTGCTATACAAGTGATGCAGTGAATAAATTGAACAAACGGCTTTCGGACACTAATAGAAGGAAAACGAGCTGTGAGTTGCGTCAGCAGTCAGATTAATTAAACTCCTATAAGATATGACCGAGTATACGTTATTCCATTTAATTATCAGTACACTATTAGGTACCTACTTTAATTAGTAGTTTTCCATTTGTTGAACACCTGGTAAAATGTATTTAACTTATTGGCTAAGAGTCGCCATTCATGGTACAAAGAAAATTAAACCTTGCGTAAAATTCATAAAACACAAATCAGTTTTAAACCGAATAACATGATGGACGTACTAAGTTTTCAGGGCGATCTTATTGGTAGACTGCGTGTTAACGCAATGATCACGCATGTTACATATTCAAAGAGTTTCTATCTGTAACTTAATCGTCTTTACGTAGTTGCCGAGATGTAAATTGGCCATATTATTTGTCTTTGAATACTCATGCTAATTTATTTTTTAGGTTTAACGGTTCCATCATGGTGGTTAAATATCACGAATGTTTTTGGTAATTTGTAGGGTAACTATTGTACTAAAGAATTATACTTTATAAAAACACACAACGCTTAAAATTAATATAATAATTTTATAAAAACGTATAATATTTTACGCCTTTTCAATGGTGACAGAACTTGTAAATAATGCCGTTTTATAATATACTAAAATGATGAAATAACAAATGAATGTCCACGAGCTATTAAAACTGTTGTTCGGTCTCTAAGGGCTCGGGACGGGTCCATTGAAATCAGTCGAATACATGTCCAGAACAAATGTTTAAGATCATCCTTCATATTTGACGTGGTAATGCTTCGACATAAAGTCATCCATTTAGCGTTACCAAGCGCTATTATATTTAAAGCCGTCATTAATGTTGAATCCAATCAATCACTTACAACATCGCCAGCTATTGTCATTTCAAATAAGTGATGGTCGCTCTAACAATTATCAACTTTCTACAAATTGAAGTGGAATTTTAGTTGCTTGATGATCAGTTTCGCAAACAACTAGACAAGCGTATTGCTGTCACTGTAACGTCCTAATTTTCTCCGTACCGTTTTTGGTGTCAAACTAATGTCGATAATTAAATATTGGGAAAAAGGCGAGTCAACATTTAATAAGTGTTACACGAAACGACAAGATTTTGTCGCAATACGTTGAACAATTAGCATTACAAACGTGTTAATGATACAAATTGGAAATTTGAACACTGATGCAACCTTTGAGTACCTACTACCTACTTGTCTAATAGACAAACACAGACAATGTAATATTAAAAACAAATTTATATAAAAAATAGAAGAAGTTTTTATGGCGAAGGAAAAAGCCAGTTATCATTGCATATAGAAAATGAACCATGAGTTGTCACGCTTGTCTTTGTTACAACATCTATCAGCTCTATATACATTGAAAATTTAAGGTATTCAGTAACGGTAACACTAATTGTAGTTTCGGTAACGAATTGAACCACTCACGATGTGGCCACTTACTTAGTGGGCGATGGAAATGACGCAAAAAAGAAATCGTGAGTTCAACACATTCAAAATCTTAGAAAATAAATGAAACATAAAAACTATAATGTGACGGTGTCAACAGTCTCAGTTCCAGCAAAAACATTTTTAAGAAAGAAAACTATTTTAGGTATCGATTTCGATTTAATTATTTTTGTTTCAGAACATCCTTTGTTTCTCCATCCATCTCTCTGTATCTCCATATGTGGAAGCTTGTAGTTGGCATTTGTTGGCATAATTTTCATAACTAATGTGTACTATTGCCGTAAGCTCCTCAATTTTTTGGTCATTTGAATGCATACTATTTTTAATAAAAGGTATGTAGTAAAAAAGTTTAATAAGGATTATTAACTGAGGGAGCGAAGCGACCGAAGTCTCCGTTTCAACTTGCAGACTGGGGAGAATTTTTTTCGTCTGTACACATCTCTACATCTCTACATCTATGGGTTCTGCCAGATCATGTTTGCGGCCGTATTCATCAACCGATTTTCATGAAACTTTACACACACACTCAAGGAGTGTGTGTGTACTTACAATGAATAACATGTGAATGATATTTTTTGTATGGGATGAAAAATGAAAGAGTAATAAAGAAAATTGAAAAATAATTTTTCTAAACAAAGCTCCCGAAGTCTACGGTCTGTCAAGAATGCAATCCGTAACCATAGCAACCCATATAAATAAAATCAAAAGTCATGCAAATAAATAAAATTTAAGAATAAACAAAGCCGCTCCCGATGTCTACGGTTCACAGAACCGCTAGTGAATAGGTACCTATAGCTTTTTAACTTTTACAATTTCTTTTTTTTAATCGTCCATTGAATCTGTGAGATAGCTAAACTGAAATTATAAATTATAATTAATATTTTTAATAAATAATTTTAATTTTAATAATAAACTTTTTGGGTGACATTTGATTTATAGTAACTGTTGCGACATGCGATGGGCGTGACTATCAACACAGGGCTGTATCTACTTACAGACAAAATATTATCTCATTAGTTTCACCGATATCAACAAAACGTGGAAGGTAATTTCATAGTGCATTTTCTGTTCACCACGCCATGGGCACTTTGCCCTTTCCACTATTATTGTTTTTTTTTTGTTGTTATTTTAAATTGGATATTTATTATCTATTGAGTTCTTACGAAAATAAAATCTTATTACTTATCTACTGAGTCGTTGAGAGTCAGTTAAGGGAATTACAGTTCGATGCTCACTACTTTCATATTAAATCTATTAGCAGAAAACTCTAAAATTGTAGAGTAGTGAACAAAAACTATTAACCGTAGGTGTAGGTGCCTACAATAACTACAATTCGCTGTGTGATTACTGGTTTTAGGCAGATGTTACATTGAACATAATCGCAACATTATGAAATTTTGTCAATTAGTTCCAAATGCGGTAAACTCCACACATGTGACATTATCACTATTTTGTCTTATTGTTGGGTCTAAATATGAACCCCCACAATTTGGGGAATTTGTTATAAGCCGCTCAGATGCTTTTGTTATGCATTGTTACCGCGAATGCAGGGATGATGTAGGGGCATGGCGGTGGGGTCGCTTACGAATATAATGATTTGAGAATTCATATAAACGATTTTTCAAAGAAATATTTCGTTTATGATTATAACTCATAATAGTTGATACGATGATCACAATGACCGGTTCACGGTACGTGAATCAATGTAGTCATTAAATGTTAGCTGAATAATTTCGATCGGTTATCACACGTGCAGGTGGAGACGCCCGAGGCGAGGAGTGCAAAGGGAGTCACTCAAACTGTGCATCGTCGTGCCGAACCAAAGCAGGTTATTAATAATCTGCATTCACGGGTCGCACGAGCGCGGCGAGCGACTGCCCGCGACGACATTCCACACTATTGTACAAGCTCGCTCCGCTCCACCCGCGACACTTTTGTCTATTCACACCGATAAATCTCCGCATACGGTCACAATGCGAGCATTATTTACCTCTAACGACGACCTCTTCGCGCTACATCGATTAATTAGTACACACTACAGATAAGATAGCCGGGAAAGCGATCGCTTTCAATTTCCTCTTGAGGGGCACTCGGCGTAAAGTGCGCGTTAAGTGCGGACAATCGGAGATAAAACGTGCGAGACGAGATTCCCTTAATCCGGTGATCGAAGATTGCGAGAAAACGTTTTGTCGTGGGGTTGTTCGCTCCACTCGCTCCCATTGTCTGCCGCGTCTAATTTGATTGCCCACACGCCGCACGCGTTGACGTGGATGACCGCCGCGACTTCCCTTAATACCTAGGGAAGTCCTGTTACTATTACCGTGCTCATAGTTTCTTTTATTACTTGACTTCTGAAATATGCATGTTACTCAGTACTATTTGTTGATATTTAGATGTTCAGTACTGTGTGGTCAACTAGACAGTGTTCTCCTGTTTTATTGAATTAACCACTACTCAGACTTGGACTGCCCCACACGCGAAGGGAATTTGACCAGACGCAATGTCATAACACTCATATACATTGAGTGTTTTAAATTGATTGTAATGTGTATGAGATCTGAGCTACTTTGATTTGAATCAGGAGTAGTGTTGTTGGTTACCAGTTTATTTGGTCGTTCATCTTTGACCTCACGACGAGGCCGTGTTTCTGTCTCATATAATTCCCTTTAAAACAAGCTATGTTAACAACATTATAAAGGTATTAGCGAGGATCGCTCGAGGCTCTGCACCTATCTATAGCATCACCACTGTTAATATGCTTATTAAATTACATCGCTGGCAAAAACCGTGCTTAGCTTTAGGGAGTAATTAGCGGAATGAGTCTTATCGTTAAATCTAATCACTGCTTGTAATTATTGGGTAAAGTCCGGACCACACTCGTACTGGCCCTTTCGCTCTACCTTGAATGCGTTCACTGACCAATTTTTTGTCATTATTGACTTTTACGAGCAAACGCTGCGTTGAGTTAGGCAACGTTCTCTAACCTCCATCTACCTAGGTACCTATATAAAAGTCAGTAAATAAACAATACTGATTCTATTGTAAGCTAACGTCATTGTTACTATTGAATAGTAATTGGTATTAGGGTCAATCTTATTGATTAGCGAACAAAAATTTGTGAACAAACCATGGAACCGGGCGCGGGCGACCACCGCCCGCATCAGTAACGAGCCAGCTTTGCATATCAATGCCTATTTTAATATCGACATGCATCATTTCATCTAATTGCTTTTCCTTCCAAATAGACCGTCAAATAATTCCATATTTTAAAACGTTCTACATATCTAGGTGCCTACTGTTGAATGTTTGCCCTCGTTTCTATACTTACGTTAACGTCTAAAAATATGACATTAGAAGTTCTCGATTAGGCAATGAAATATTATAGGCATGCTGTAACTTGTAAAAATGCTTAAACTTATACCAAAATAAAATAGCTGTTTACCTACTGCGTCAAATTAAAATAGTGTTTTGCTTCATGGAGTCTTTTTTTAAATTAATTGTTTCAATCACATAAACGTAATCCTTAATGTAACTCCATATGGTCTTGATTGCATTTCTATTATCAGCTGCAAATAAATAGAGACTTCATAACAGATGTCAAAAATTTGTTCTAAACCTAGGTAACTACATATTCATATTACAGATAACATAGGTACATACAAATACTGAAAATTTATTAATACACAATCAATGCAACCATTGATTTTATAATATACCTAGTACATTCAATGAGGATATTATAATTAATTAAGTATTCAAAAGAAAAAAACTTTGTAAGCGTCAATAAGTTCAGTTCAAAGTTGCACATTTCTCCCTTAGAGTTAAACACACTACACCACTGTATTAGAAATCTGTTCAAAAGTGTTAAATCGGTTAATATAATGATGATGGATGCTATCCCAACCAAACAGCCCGCAGCGGGGGTGTTTTACCCCACTATACAAATAAAATATTTTTATTATTAACTAGTTTCCTGTCCTTTTTATATCCACAAAAGCGCCCATCGAGCCGTCTCCATCGCACAGTTTAATCGAAATCATATTTCTGTTTTGTCATTATGGTATCACGTTTAGAGTTCGTCTCTTTTGTCCAGGGTTTTGATCGTTGGTTTCTTGTTTCTAATTCAGAACTATTGCTTGTTTTTTTTAATCAACCACCGCGGTATAGTAATGTGAAACTTGCAACGGTAGAGTTCATCTTTTAGTGCAACACTGCACTTTGTTATTATATCACCAATAGGAAAGTATTGAATCCTGCCGAGAAATAACGTTAACTTTTTCTGTTACAGGTAATTGAAACACGATGTGTACTGCCATCTGTCGGCCAGTAGCGGAATTCGCGGAGTCGGTATAATTTTTTTAATCACAACGGTGCTACATCCTATGAATGGGTGCCTACCGGTCGTTATAAAAAGGTGCAACCGTGTCAAAATGGTACAATATTGTTTATAACTTAAGACAGACACATATGAGTTCTTTCATCATGACGAGCTTACCTGTGGGGGATCACAAAAAACGCCGCAGGTAGCCCATTTGTTTGTTATTAATTCTCGCGTCGAATCTTGTTTTTTTTAACGTCGACCACTCTAATACTGTGAGAATATTAATTATAATTATAAACGGAGCTCGTCCCGTTCGTTATAAGGTAATCTCGTACCAAAGTTTTGGTTTGGAAATTTAAATCTGATCATTTATCATGCGACAATGTCGGCCTTATCTTGATATTGTGCTATCACAATTTATTGTTTTTTCTCAAGTCACGGGTCTGAGAGGACTTAATGATTTAATGCTCTTAGATATAAAAATATGAAGGTGATACGATATTAGTTGTAACTTTACCTCCACGAAATCAGTCCTATGGAACGCACATATAATTATTTCTTTTGTCGTTTGACGTGTTCTCAAAATTGATGTTACCAATGTTTAAACAGTTACCTTCTTATAAGACAACTAGTAAAGAAGTAGGGCCACAATAACGCTTCTGTGTTACTACTCATATCGTATGCTGTAAATAAATCAATTAGGGTATTTTTAGATAACGCAATTTAGCCACGAACTAATGAGCTTGTGCTATAAGTAGGTACATACATTGAAAACATCCAAACTCCGACACACATATTCTATCCTTTTAATATACGATAGCATAATACCTATCAGTTTAATTAACGAGTGAAATAGATGTTTTGAGAACTCGACGCACTACCGTAACTGTTGAGGACAGTAAAATGTTGATCACAGCTTGGTCAAAATTATATTATGTCATTTACTAAATAGCACTAAAGGTCAAATTAATTTTATCTTGTACCATTATTATCGAATATTTACTTGACGTTATGAAGTAGTATTTTGATTTTGATGAAATATTATTTTCAGCCTAGATTTGGAGCAGATATTATGATACTCTTTATTCCGATAGTAAGGTCATGTGGTAGTTGGAATTGAGAAAATTATTGCTTTCACTTCAAATTCGTTTGAATCTGACAGGATAAGTGAAGAGGGCGTCGTATCGGTCTGCACTCACCCCACTACTATTACTTTGTATAATGACGTCCACATACAATTATAAAGCTATAGTACTTTGAATAAGAAGTTACGGTATGTGAGTCGATGACTCGCCGTCAGACAAATTATTAGGAAACACCCGCGTACGTACGCTTTCTGCACACACTAAGAGACATTAAAATCATACTTAGAACCTCTTTAGGTAAGTGATGCACAATACAAATTATCGATGGAAGCATATAATATATTTTACATTTACTACGACGAAAAATCACTGTTATAAGGAACATTACCTTAATTATGAGCAATTTTTTATTAATTGTCTAATACTTTATTATTTTTAAATTAGTTAAAGTCCACGAGTTCGCGTGAAATGGTTTTCTTTCTCCCAAATGCCATGGAAACCCATACCCAGGATAAAAAGTGTCTGTGTTAATTCAAAACTGGTCTGTCTAAATGCCAATGATCAGGCTAAGCTGTTCAACTATTTGCGAGTGATTATGTTGTCCAAATACGAGTATCTGCAAACTTTTTGGGTAGAGACGATTTGGGTCAATTAGTAGAATTCCTTACTATCTATTTATATGTAAGCCTGCAATGATAATGTAAAAATTCACACACGTGAAAGAACGTCTCGTTTTTGTACAGTAGACCTCCTGAGCACAGGGGGTGATGAACGATGAAAAATATGATGATGAACCAATTTTCATGGAAATGTGTTCGCTAGCTTTGAACACACACCCACATACAGATATACTAAAGAAATATGTATTCTAGATAGTATAATAATATTTCGATAGCCACATAAATTATTTAACTATAAATATATGTATTTTACACACATGGGCTTTATAAATATATTTTAAAGCCGTACTTAGAACATTGTTTTCACACAGGTAGTGTGAAAACAATGAATGGTGGTACATGTGGGATCTACATGGATGTTATCGCTATTCTTTTTAATAAAACCCCATTTTTTACTACTAAACTATACTAGGTCCGTCTACATTTAATAGGTAATGTATCTTTATACAACAGATCTGCAAACTGAGTTCAAAATAATAATATTATTAGTCAACATAAGTACATTATATTGAACTATCTTTTATTTTTCTGAACATTTGGTCTAGCTAAATTAAAAAAAAGTAAACCTACCATCTAAACTTCGTAGGCGAGACTACGCGAGACCACGCGAACGAAAATGCGTTCAACATCTAGTTTTAAATAATACCTATGTTTGGTTTAGAAAGTGTACCCAATTACCGTGTTAAATGCTATAGCTGTCAGTAGTGTAGGCTGAGGAGGTGTGCACGAGGTCACCATTAGCTCCTTCGCTAATATATCACGATTCAAGCATTACGCGTCTATCGTCCCCCGTTTAGACGCGGGAATTGTCTGAGGAAAGCACCCATTGTGACCGGTGAAATTTATTTTCTTCACCGCGTGGGAATGAAGCAATTATCTTTGGTCGTTAGATTGAGATATCGATTCGAATTTAGTGCCCTTTGTCAAGATAAACCTAATCGAACGAACTGTAACCCGTTAAATATATTCTATAGGACAAAAGGTCCAAGGAAATAGATATGCGAAACAAATAATGTAATCTGCTTTAAGTAGGTAATCAACTTATCTCTAATACCACTTACCGATTACTGGTAATAGGTATATAGGTATATCATATAATCTAGTAACGTATTTCATGTCTTCTATGATCTATTAATCTTTGGAAAACACTTAGAACTAAGGAAAATGAATAAAAGACGTCGTCGGGCGAAACTTGCGATACTTCTCAAATTGAATATTAGATTGAAATTACGCGCCCCGGTGGTTCTCTCCCATCTTTTGTTCCGCGAATGATACATAAAGCGCGCGCGCATACAAACACAGCAATAAGAATTTTAAATTAGCATTCTTTTTGTGTTCCACGCCACCCGACCCTACCCGCACACCCCACCATCTTAATAATATGGAGAAATTGAGTTGTTATACACCCTTTTCGGAGGAGGTGCGGGTGCAACGGCACACCTCGTGGAGAGAAGCCTTTTTGTAATTGAATTTAGATATTCTTTCCCCGGATATAAAAGACGAGGAGGTCGGTTCGCTAGTTCCGCGAATAGAATACATGTAAATGGGGCGATATGAAATTCTCGAGCCAAGGCGCGGTGACGGCGTAGGTATGTTATTATTGTTGACATTTTATGACTTTTTGTAATGTGATTCCTTTCAATGACAATAGTAATGACGATTCCTTTTTAATGTAGAATAGATACATTATAATATATAGCCAAAGTAGGTTCTATTAATTTGAGAAACCTTCCGAGAAGCAACGTTAGCATGATACTGGTATGTAATTACTGAAGACTATTAACATCGACCGTGTACAAACATGGCGGCTGATTGTAGGTTTCGTTTTAATTGCGTACACGCATCGCTAAACTAAGTTAGACCTCTCTGTGATTCTGAAGCGGATGTAGGTATCAGGGTATCGTGAGAACTTCCATAAATTATTGATTTTGAAACGATACCAACATCGAAGCTGGCAGTTCAGACAAAATAAATATATCGTTAAATCAAAATTATAATTACCGTTAAATTATTGCTTCGCTTTCGGTTCATCATCATAAAAATTGAATCATGACCTGTAGGTAAATAAATTTGACACGCAATTTCTAAAAGAGTAAAAGCCAAAGTCTATTATATTCAGTAATTTTATCATTATCTCAAAATGTGACAACCAGTGAATTTAGAATATAATTATCTATTTAAATTTTACCTGTCAACAACTTGGTAGTTCCCACAATTGTTACTCTCACCCCAGTTCCCTCCCAAAGTGACATTAAATAATAGTTAAAGTAAGCTTATTTTACAGCGCCTTGTAGCCATAAAAGTTGTCCGCTCCTCTCGTCCACTCCTCTCGGAGGTAAATTTTGTGTTAGCAATTACGAAGTAGACACATTAACTATGCACGAAAGTTACATTCGTCTATACTGAAAGCGAGTAGCGAGTATTCTTGTTTATTTTCGAGCATTTAATCTAACTGCTTCGGTGGCGTGGTCGGTAGTGCATCGGCTTTCGACTCCGGAGTCTCGGGTTCGATTCCCGGGTCTAATCCAATATTTGTGTGATCCACAAATGTTTGTTTCGGAGTTTGGGTGTTTTCTATGTATAATATGTATGTATTTAGACATAATAAATATGTTTATCAGTTGTCTAGATCCCATGGCACAAGCTTATAGCTTGGTTTGGGCTAGATGACGTTGTGTGAAAATGTCCAACAATATATATTATTATTATTTATTAATACTAGCTGATTACTGAGGCCCCGCCCGCGTGATGTTGCCTGTTACGTTACCGGGATAAAAAGCTAAGGAATAATGTAGCTACATATTAGTGAAATATTTTTTTAATCGGTCCAGTAGGTAGTTACGAATACTTTCAATACAAACAAACGAACATTGAAATCTTTTCTCTTAATAATATTAGTAGAGACGTATAGATTGACGAAGTTATGTAGGTATAGAAAGAGTAAGACAGGTTCGAGACTATTGAATCACTAATAGTAATGCATGCACTATTATTTCATGTAATGAACGTAACGTAAATAAACGTAAAAAAAATTAATCCGTTAAACAGTCCTATGAACTAGCTCGGCTTCTCTTGTTTATATTAACCCAGAAATTAGGACAAAAAACTTAACAGCCATTCAAATTAATGTTAATGACACATTTCTCGAGAACGTTAAGTCCGCGTCACGCTCATCCACAGATTAAAACTAATTCGAGGTCTCCAAAATTATAGGCATCTGATGCGGCGGATGTTGTCGCGGCAAGGTAAGGCGGCAGTGGCATCGGCGCCAGCGCACTAAAACCGCACGTCATTGTTTTTTGTGCAGAGGCCCCGAGCACCTTCGACCTAGTCTCACCGCTAATTAATTATTTCACATGTATTGATCATTAATTACTAATGACGATACCGTCCACCCGTTATCTACACAATGACGGTGTGCAATTTGTCCATCGTATTTATCTCACGAATCAAATGCATCAAGAAAAACGAGTTATGATTTAAAATTTTAACACAAAACATAATGCCGCTTAGCTTATAATAGTAGAAAGCATCGAGATCCAATCCATCTTAATCTCATACAAAACGTAATCCAGATTTATTTATGATGGAGCAGCGCGTGTGCTATTATGCTCGTCTGCGGCAATTTGCCTCGGAAATTGTCTTAATCGGGCGCTCAAGGGACTATTTATGTATAATTATTTCCAAATTCGACGCTGTGTTTGATGCCTTTCCGCTCTCTTTGAGTTAGTTCGACAAAAAAGTCATCTGTTGCAACAATTAAGCTGAGGAAAACATAGATATAAGTATCGAAGGGTCCGTAATAATTACAGGCGCAAATTGACGGTTCCTAAGAGCCATCGGTCGAATGGCGCCTGCCAGGTTACCTGCAGCCTACACGCGATACTCACCAATGCCGAATCATAACACACTCGATACATTATTAGTACATATTAGTTCACATTCATAAAAAGGGAATGCTACATGATACTCGTAGTTAGTCAAAACATACACATGCATGATTGTAGATCTCACGCTTATATTTTGAGATTAATTGTCTGAACAAGCTCAGAAACTTATGAGAAGAGGCGATCGTAGCTAGTCGTAGTACAATGACAATAACCAACAGGCATAAAACAGCTTCGCAAGCAAATATAGCAGCAGTAGGTACCTACCTATCATTAAATCTTTATGCCTATCTATTTTCGATAATGTTTTTTCTTTCAATTTTCACATGCTATACTTATACTACATAGGTAAGTACGAACAACAACATTATTTCTGATTAATTAATCGTCAGATTAATGAGAAAGTCTTAAAGGTTACTCAACACAAGTTTCATATTTCACAAGTAAGGAACGCTTTGTAATTACACACACTGTTGAGCTGTTCACAAATTTGCGTTGTCACTTTATTAACGTGTGAAATGAGAGAGCGTTTTTAATTAATAGCTTTCTACTTGAATTTAACGTACATATTGGTATTGTGTTTATCATTATATATGCCAACGTCATTTCCTTCCAAAGATTTCTGAATTCTAACAAAATTTGTTCAACGTCTGTTTCTAGACGTAACTGTAACATTTATATTGCTTCCAATTGCTGCTTTGAATTTCTATACAAAACGTAGACTAATTAAATTGTAATTCTTTTTACAAAAAGATTTGAAAGTCATTTATTTCTAAAGAAAGTTTTAGTTTCTCAAGTATGAAAATATTTCAATAGATTATCTAGTTTTACTAATATGTTATGACTTCAGACATCGGATTAGGATATTTACGAGTACTATCAAAATTTCAAAATAAAAAATATGCAATGCACAATCAAAAACCATTTAACGATTACAATTAATTTAAGTTTATTTTTAAATATTTTATGCTTTCGATTGTCGGCACCTGGTGGAACTTATAGTAATACATTTTTTTTTAAATAAACTCACATTTTTTAAATATTTTTTTTAATATTGTTGTCTTTTTTGGTGTCTAGATTTTCAAATGAAAATATTGTAATGGCATCTAATCTGGCGAAGTTTCCAACTCACTTCTTTTACCACTTTGAAGAATATCACATAATAAAACACGCCAGACACGTATAACTACTGAAATGTGCACTAAGTCAATAAAAAAGTGCCAGAATATGCAATAACGCTGTAAAAAAGTATTATGTGCATTAGCATACCAACGTGCAAAAGCATAATAATATAATCCAATGTCTAGTTATGACTCTATACTCTTTTTTTTTTTTTTAGTTCCGCGGCCGCTATATCGTCCGTTGCCGGGCGTCTCTGGTTACAAGCAGAACGTATTTCCAGTGGCGCCCGGCGGACTTTGACCACCTCTGTGGTCTCTGTCTCTGCGGGGGTTGGGTCGGTATGAAAATCCCGCGTCGTTGGGGTAGGGTTTTATCCCGCGTCAGTGAGTGAATCTGGTTGCGTGCTATGGGGCAAAGGCCCCGCGGCACGCAACCCTTCTAGCCTGCTTCTGTAAGGACGATGGGTGGCGATCCCGCCGTCCTCAGGCCCCGATCATAGAGGTCGATGGTCTTTGGCGTAGATGAGTTTGCGGCGCCCTCGCCGCTGACTACGGAACTCGGCGGGGAGGGTACGCTCCCTCTCCCTCTCGGCCGCCTCCTTCGCGAGCACGACTTGCTCGCAGAAGGACACGGCCGCGTTCCACCTACTCCCGCTGGAGACCATGGCTTGAAGCATGGTCTCCAGCGAGAGGGTATCCACGCCCAGACCCACTACGAGGTCCCGGCGCTGACTCGCCCACGCTGAGCACTCCACCAACTTGCGGAGTGCGGTGTCGTCGTCGGAAACCTCGCAGTGTTGCCACCGGGGTGTGACCTCACGACGGATGCGAAACAGATAGCTACCGAAGCATCCATGCCCGGCAACGATCTGCGTCGCACGATACGTGAGGTCACCATGCTGCCTCTGCAGCCAATCGTCCATGATCGGTCTCACCGCCGCGATGATGGTGGTACCCCACTTGGGTTGCTCAAGTCGCACCCTCCATGACTCCATGAGATCCTGGCGGAGTTGGGACCGCTGGTCATCGATTTCTCGAGACGCAGGCCTGTGGTCCCGCTCCAGCGCCTCTATACTCTATGTATACTATACTACTCCCACACAATAATATAAAAGTATCTACACACTGGTATTAATCTGGAACGGTTGTGTATGTCTACCCATCTGAGGATATCTTGTTCAACTATTACAATAATGTCTTCGTCTTGGCAAAAAGAGGCAATGCTGTCGAGTTCAGAACCATTACCGTTAATGAAGGTTTAAAGTTAAACCCTAACGGTGGACATTGTTGAACGCGATCCTTTCTTGTAACTGCCTCTTGTAACTTTTCGTTCCCACGTCTAACGAGACTACCACGATTACGTACACCATTTTACATACATTCCCTCCACTTATTATCAATGTATTAAGTAAATCGTTCCTTTGGTCTCAGCTCAATTTTATTTCCGTTAATAGCTTTTCAACCTTAGCTGCTGTAATGAGCGCTCCTGGTTTCTGTTCACTATTAAAAAGTTGTTTCTATCTGGGAATGTACAATAGGCGAGAAGTTGTTAGAGGGACGATTTAATACAGTTGTACCAATTGGAAAAGACATTGTTCTAAACACAACACCTATAAAATTACGTATAGGTAATGCGAGGTATCATTAATTCTAACTTTGACGTTAGAAAGATAGTGTAACTAATCCATGGGTGTCCATGTAGATTATTAAATAGTAAGCATGTTATTTTTCTGTGGATGTTGACAGACTGGTGGTGCATGTAAATTATCTATTAGTGTTATCGTTTTTATTTAAAAATACACATATTTAAGCAGGCATGTTGTGTTCAATTTAATCTGAAAAATTTGAATTGACAAAAATTTTCTAGGTAAAATTTTGGTATATATTTCAAACAATCTTTAAACAGGTGTTAAATGGACATTATAAGTTGGCAGAAGTCTGGAAGACGTTATATAAATCGCTTATTTGGTGGTGGTTCGCTCTTGGGTGGTCTGAGTAGTCTAGTATTTGACAAAAAAAAACATTGTTCCTGTAAAAACTGACTTCCATTTAAACTCACATTACCTACATCAATTTTTTCGGTTTCTGATCGTAAATTAAAATGAGCTTTTGTGATAACAAAGATCGCCTTGCGTTTTGGCTGCCTGACAAGGTTTTTAATACATCTATTTATTGTAATTCTCAGACTTAGTAGATGTTACTTAATGACCTCTTGCGATGTTTTCGTGAAGAAAGGAGTTGTAATGGTAATTATTTTGCTGTGTTCTGTGGTTTCTTGGTGCGAGCCGCTAGTGGTTTAATGAGGGGTTCAGTAATGACCCGTGATTATTAATATGGACGTATTTTATGAAGGTTTTCTCGTTACTTATGAGAGTCTGCTGTTTACATTACAACTGAACTTGGAGGTGATTTTATTGAGTTGGTCTGGATATTGGCTGTAACTGCTATAATTTTGTTTTCTTTGTTCTTTATCTCGTGGTACTCGTGGTTAGACAAGTCAATCCTGCAGTGAATTTTCTATGAGTTATTCAAACTCCTAAGCAAAGGATGCATCGAAGGGATATTTCTTCATACTTACCCTCTGAATAATTATTCTTGAAAAAATGAATACGGACACAGAAAAAAATACACAATCTCCTTGACACGGCACGACATAAGCTCAATGTATCTATACTTTAATGGTGAGGATGCTAATTTAATATGCAGTTGAACTATACATTCTAATTAGATTTGAATCAGATGCGAAGCACTTTTATACGAATTTCTGTAAAAAGTACCTAACTAGAAAGGTATTGTCAGATACGCAATATGACCTCATTTATCAGATAGGTAATTAAGTGTTCATGTTTTCCCATTCGTCGTAGCTCACAGTACCAATAATGAGATACAAATGGTACGACCCCGTAAATGTCACAGTTTCCAACTAGCTAAATTGTAATTTGAAAGTGATACATGGCTCACGAACTCCCATTCCGCGGATACGGTAATGAGTATGTTGATTGACTTTTCATGCTATTGCCTCCGCTAATTATAGGATCTAATGGTATCCTAGTAGGTACCTATTATGTCGTTATTAATTTCACTTGCTTTCATTCAGTTTTGATCAAATTGTGAACGAATGACTTTCTCTTTAATAAGTTTGGAAATTAATTCAAATCAAGATAGGCACTTGACTATATAATTTTAAAATATTTTTACACATCTTCATGCTGAGGTACTTACCTTACTCAATATTACTGTAGAAAAGAAAACAGATACGGGGTATGTAATGAAGCGTTGCGCTCTCGCAGCGTCCACAGTCACCCGCACCCATGTGACTGTATGGCAAATACTCGTACGTACGAGCAAATTGCATCAGTGCTTGTGTCCACGCACACAGCGTGTATTGTATACTCTATACTTTTCTCACGCTCACACACTCATGTGTACTTGTGATTATGCACTCGATAGCCACGTTGTATGTTTGTGTGCGTGTTTATCGGAAATTAGTTCTGGTGCAACCATCGGGGTATCGGTGGAAATTGACAACACCACTGATTGTAACGATAGGAATCTGGGCACGTGTACCCACATCAAACGTTTACTTCAATGGGTGCCACTTTAAAATGTTGCAAAATACTAACTGCAACCGCGATTTGCTTTTACGGCCTTTGATTTGTGTATAAATAATTAATTAATGATACCTACATTCGCTTCAAACGGAACGTTTATGGAGAAACGACCATACAAAGTAAACAAAACGTCTTTTCAATTAAAAAAGCAATTTATATTTTTTTATTAACAGTAGTTGCTTACTACTACTTACTTATAGAGACATATTATAATACATATATGAGTAAATTATAGCATTACAGACCATTCACCTCGACTATAATTACTGACTCTTTGCATAATTTCCATACACATTAGCAGTGCGAAATGATCAACAAATTGCTATTGCTAACAACTACTCGCAATATCATAATTATTAGTATCTGTAATTAGTCCTTTTTAAATTGTCACTTCATAGTTACGTAGTTTGCTATTTTAAGACTAGATCTGTGTGCATTCTTGTTATTTTTTATTAATTTATTTATAAAGGAAAATGTTACTGCAACTGAAAGGCTACTTTCCAAAATATCAACATATCCATATAATTTCGGTAGGACTTTAATGATCATTAAACATTATTAATATTATTTAGGAATCAGATCTATAAAAAAATTAAACAAGCACCTTAGTTATGAACAATTTTTTTTTTATAATTCCATAACTCTTAATCTATTTTAGTAATTACTTAGACTTAGATTAAAGCGACAAAGAGAAGCGTAAACATGCATAAAACGAGGTGAAAGCTTGAAACTACTCTAAACATGCAATGGTTTTCATTTTAGTAAACATTGTGAGTAAAGTACTAAATTCGCCTTTGGAAAATGGTCAATTCTGGGGATATCATAGAGATTTAGTGGGTTCAATACGGAAATTGCCGTTAGCACGCGGTCAAGTGAAGCCCGAAGGTTTTTATAAATCTTTTTCATATCTCTGATTGGGCGAATATACCTTTTTTCTATGAATGAGCAACGCAATATTATAAATTAATTACGTGTGCCAGGGAATGATTCAGCGGTTTTATTCATTTTCTTACCAATTAATCTATTGAGTGGCTGATTAATAATTTGTAGTTATCTTATTATTGCGTATACATATAAAGGTATGACTGTTTAATTTTCTCTTGAAAATGGATATTTTAATGAGTTATACGTGGATTTAATGATATTTATAGTGAAAGGTTTATGTTTTATTCGCGGAATAGTTGTAACTTTAAGGTAAACTGCTAATTTAAGTAAATTTCAATTAAGTAAAAACATCCTATAAAATTAAATGTCATGATTGACTGTGTGTACTGACTTAGGCATAGAGATATTATAAGGACTTAGGTATGTTAAATTGTGACGTTCTAGGAATATAAGGGAAGACTTTGATGATCGGTTCTTATCTATAATAAATGTTATGTGATCCAATATTGAACTTATCGATTCCTCGTTGATATCAATCATCAAAAGATTTTCTAAGCTCAACACTCGACTCGTTTTTATTTTTAAATCAATAAGTCGTTTACTAATCCTTATAATATGAAACTGTCAAGGTTTTCCCAGGTTTTACCTGATCTGGCCAGATTTATATTTTTCATGGGTTTTATTTTATTGTCATTATTCTATGATGCATGTTTCTATTAAGCATTATGATTACTGTAGAATTACTTAAAAAATTAAAAGTATCGTTTTTATAAAAAAAATAATGCTCTCAGTGGGAATTGAACCCAAAACCTGCAGCAAAGTCCAGGTTGAATTATCTTGGAGTTTTATTTAAAGCATTCTTTATCGGGTACATGTTTTATAGACTTATAAAGTAAAATCTGCTTAATTTCTTCAAACTACTTAGTAAGAAAAAATATAGAGAAGTTCTAGAAGATTCTTATTTATTTCATTTAAGTATATTCTTATTTATAAGAAAGTATACTTCTTCATCTTGTAAACTCTTATTTATAAGAAAGTACACTTCTTAAAATATTTCTAATTAGAATTAGTTTTCAACATTTACTCGAAATAATAGTAAGTAATGGTTAATCAGAAACTTTATAATCTGATGCTAATAACACTATTTTGGAATCTACAAACTATTCCTACCCAAAATACATGCTCCTCTTTTTTCTTCTATTATTATTATTTCCATTCAGCTGTTTTTCTAAATTCACGATGTCCTAATTGTTACTTCGATGTGATTAAAATAATTATCGTTTAATCAAATCACTAAAAATAGTCACGATGTAAATAATTTTATTTATCCTGAATCACCCGAAATTGACATTTTACTGCGTTGCCGTGAGCATCTGTGGTTTCAGTCTACCCAGGATTATGCAGTTTACAAAAGGAACCAAGAAAAGTTTCTTTGATTGCCACAAGATGTCACTACTTTTACTGTTGGGACCGTTCATGGCTGTCGAATTATTTTTGGTATTTGTCTCCGATTAGGAAGCTATCATTTCTTGCTGTCTGTCTTTCGTGTCTATAATTGTTTTTGCATATTGTTCTACTTGATTAGAATAGGTGCAAGGGCAACTTTTTGTGGCATAAAGCCGAAGAGTAAGTTCATGTAGTCCGATCCGAAGACTAACACGTAGGTACAATGTCGTGTTAGAATAATTAGGGAAATGTATCTAATAGTGAAACAAACTCCTTGCTCACTTCTCTAATAATTACCACCAGAGACTTGGGATGCCACTCGCTTCGCTCCCTACTATATCTATGATTACCACACTGGACATGACATGTGTTCATTTGATTTTTTTTTAATATGAGTCTTTTTTAAAAGCACATGGTTATGCGTGCACGTAATATTTACACATTATGATAAAAAATAATATTTATTAGTTATCAATATTCTTATGTACCTAAATAAGTTGTAAAAATAACTGTCTGCTAAAATTACACTCCCGAAAAATTATTAATTTGTTTGCGAGCATTATCAATACAAACGTCCGGTATAAGTTTGGTGGGATTCGATTATTTGCGGCGAGCGATGTGGTGACGCGTTATCACATCCTGGCTTATTATTCATTAGTTCGACTATTTGATTGACATACCTATTGCAAAACTTAGACGAACAGATTATTCATTGAGTTTCCTGACTTCGACTCTAGAAACTCGTTCTACACATCTTCCGCACACACGTTATACTGGTATACCTAGGTATATTATTTAAAAAATGGAGATAAATAGTCAATACATAATAAAATGTCCCTCCCGCAGTAAAACTATTAAAGTGCCTAATTAAAATTATTTTTAAATTATAAAAATCACCGTCATGTAAATTCCTTCATCACCTAGGAAGTGAGCTGATGATCTTCTATACGCTAAACAATCTCGATCATCAATATCACCTGTGAAACAATCACAGAATACTGAATTAAGAAGTAATAAAAAGATCGAATATCCTCCAAATATCTGACTTACTGACTACATTATGTGCATTTGCATAACGCCATCTAGTGACCATATTTTTGTATTAATCCTCGAGACACATGCACAATACCCTCTTTTTAAAAGAAGTGTGAATGTTTTAGTCATGTTGTTAATTGATTTAACGTCATTGGACTACTTTTAGTTTGAAATTATAAGTATTATCCAAAAAATGTAGTTTAAGTACTCTTTTTATGTCATGTGATATAGTCATCGATCGCTAATCTCTTGCTGTCAACTAAGCAAATATATTATTTTATACCTCGTTAGGTATTTGTGGGACAAGTATTTGATAACATTAGATAACAGAGATGACGGCTTAATCTCGTTTTTAACGAATTTTTCTTCATTCTACATGATCCTCATATATCCACAGTATCTTCCTTAAGTAATTCTTATTTCTATACGTTAAGAGCTACATTAGCCTGGTGATTTACTTACTTCCAATAAATTTGAAATTTGTCGAGACCTAGCTTTATTGGTTGCTTAATTGTAATAGTGTCAACATTGACAACGTTGACAGGCTGTCATACGGATAAATTGATTGTAGTTGTTTGCGCAAATGTTAGTTAGATAACAATTACTTATATGTTTATTTTAATTTAACATCTATATTTTAAAAGTGATGACTATGGGAACTAATCGCTTATCTTCTTAGCTATTAGTAATAAATTTACAAAACTCTACCTTCACCTAAGTTTCTGTAACTATCTTTGCCTCACGGTTTTGATGTCTGTACCTGTCATTGTGTAAAAGGGCGTTTAGTATGTATTTGGAAATAGAGCATCTACTAATCGAATCAACCTATATTTGAAAAACAACACTGAGTGACACAAATGATGACCCTACCCATTTCCGGTTCCGACCAACCGACACAAACGTATTCAATACTCACCTTCAGCTATGTGAAACTGGTCCGTGAGAAATAGGTGATTGATTGCTGATTATGTATATCTACCATCGGTTCATACGCAGGAAATATGTTGTTACATTTTAGTATACCTACTTGTATTGTTTGCTGTAGATTGTAAAGATTTGTAACAAAAATTATGTTATTGGTTGCAGGAGAGCATGTGATGCCGGCCCTTGACGCCCGGCGCCATGCCCACGCCGCTGCAGCCCGGCGGCCCCGCTAGCGGCCCGCCTCTGGAGCGCAAGCGGCGCCGCAAACGCGACGATCCGCAGAGTTCAGCTGCGCTCGAACCTGACGACGACGACGGCGATATGAGCCCTGAAGAAGAGCCGCGCAATGCGCCTGCGGCACCAGCGGCGCCGACTCCTGCGCCCTCCTCCGCACCTGCGCCCACTTCACCCCCAGCTGCACCTGACGCCGTCGATCTCACATCGCATCGCGATTCTCCACCGTTATCGTCAGATGTCGAACGATTCGATGGAAAAATCGTCTATAACCCTGATGGCTCCGCCTACATCATTGAAGACCCCGAATTATCCGATGGCGAGACGAGCTTACCCGATTTATCGAAAATAGATCCAGGGTGCATTGTTGACAGTCGTGACAACAATGTCGGTGAGAGACAACTGGAGTTCCCTCAGATAGCGAGTGCATTCTATGTGTCAAGAAACCCTTCGTTGTATGGTGCCCTTTATGGCAGACTTGCGGCCGAGCGGGTGCGAATGAGATCGGATGCACCTGTCATGCATAGTTATCGAGTGTTTAGTTTTCGTGGTGGTAAGGATGCCCCCAGACCGCCTTCACCACCAGCTGAGTGCCCTATAAGTGTCCCAGTTAAACCGATCCTAATGTGTTTTATATGTAAATTGAGTTTCGGCTATGCGAAATCATTTGTTGCTCATGCCCAATCAGACCATAGTTTATCGTTGCTAGACTCAGAAAGAGACGCCTTATCAAGAGAGAATGCGTCTGCCATCATTCAATGTGTAAGCAAAGATAAAGAACCATTGGTCTCTTTTTTGGAACCGGTGGGTGCTGCAGCGCCTCAACGGGTATTATCATCAGGTAGTCCAGCTAACATGACTGAACTACCAAGCCCTACTATAGATAAACGACCGGATTTACTAACCCCTAGTAGAGACGAAGAGTCCATGATGCTTAATGGTACATGTGATGACAGGAAACCTAGTCCAACAGCGTGGAGACCACCACGTTCAATAGCGGAATCCTTAATGCCTCAACATTCATTGATCTCTGTGGCGCATCCTCATACAATAAATGCATCAGTTCAATCTCGAGGAAGCCCCAATTCATCCCCACCGTTTCAAACTACACCACCAGCCTTCCTATCTGGTACGACTATTGGTGTCTGTCCTGATCACCTTGGTGGGCGACCTTCAGGTGCAGAATGCCCAAAATGTGAACTGATATTGAACTCTGGAAGACTAGGTGGACCACTAGCTGGTATGCATAGTCGGAATTCCTGCAAAACATTGAAATGCCCGAAGTGCAATTGGCACTATAAATATCAAGAAACGCTTGAAATACATATGAAAGAGAAACACCCGGAGGCTGAGACTAGCTGTATTTATTGTATAGCTGGACAACCACATCCTCGGCTAGCAAGAGGTGAAACTTATACTTGTGGGTATAAACCCTACAGATGTGAAGTATGCAATTATTCAACGACTACTAAAGGTAATCTTAGTATACACATGCAGTCAGACAAACATTTAAATAATATGCAAGAACTTCAGAATGGCGGTAATCCTGGCGAAAGTAGTTTGCCTCCTCCACCCCAGCATACACCTCCAGGTCCACATAAACCACCAATGCCCCATCATTCTCCCTTAGGTCAGAAGCCAAAGCCTACTTTTCGTTGTGATGTATGTAATTATGAAACAAATGTAGCCAGGAATTTGAGAATACATATGACATCGGAGAAACACACACATAACATGCTAGTATTGCAGCAAAATGTGAAGCATATGCAAACTTTGTCCGCTTTACATCACCGTCAACAAAGCCAGCAGCAGCTAGAGAGTTTGCTTCATTTCCATGGAGGTGATGCTCCACCACAAAACCCTGAAGCAGCCTTGGCGGATATGGCTTACAACCAGGCTCTAATGATTCAACTTATGACAGGTGGACCTGGACCTTCACCTCCAGAGCTAGGTGCTCATTTAGATGTGGGCTTGAATCCCGAAGCAATGGAGCCTCCACCTGAACCGGCAGATCCGGAACCTGAAAGAACCTTCCACTGCTGTATTTGTAACTGCTTCTCAACGGATTCACTAGAAGCTCTGGGTCATCATTTGGCTCAAGACCGTACGAAAATCAGAGAACAGGAAATATTAGCTTTAGTCGCAGGTCACTATGTGTGCAAGCTTTGTACGTACAAGACAAATCTCAAGGCCAATTTCCAGCTTCATTGCAAAACAGATAAGCACTTACAAAGACTGCAGCATGTTAATCATGTAAAGGAAGGTGGACCTAGAAATGAATGGAAGTTAAAATTTTGCGGTGGTGTTGGTACAGGGGGTGCAAGCGTTGGTGGAGTTCAAGTAAGATGTTGTGCTTGTGATTACTATACCAATTCTGCACATAAACTGCAACTTCATGCCGCTGCAGGAAGGCACGAAGCAGCTACATTGTTACTTCGACATCTACGCGAGTGTTCATCTAGGATACCTCGCGATCGACCTCGCGTATATCGTTGCGCCCTTTGTGGTTTTGGCGCTCCTCATCGCTTGCCACTACTCCAACATGTTCGCTCGGTAAAACATTTACAAATGGAACAAATCCATCAGCTGCAAAGGCGTTCAGAAGGCAAGGATCCTACACCTGATGTCGCAGAGTTGTTCCAAGTTATCCCACAACCCCAAGAACTATCAAGTCCCTATGAACAACAAGACAATGGTAAGTCATTTGACATATCATTTTGTAAATTTATGATGAACCTCCAAAGATTATGATAAAAAGAACAATTCTAAAATTACTAATATGTAAAACATTCAAATTTCTTCGGTGCTTGGAACGGAAAGTGGTAAAAAGTAATAATTAGACACAATTTTGTCTAGAATAGATACAAATTAGATTAGGTAGGTACATACCAGAAGGTTTGCCAGCTCAGCAACCCAATTATTTAGGTACCTATGTAAAGTGAACTTTGTTTTAGAGCATGCTAATTACTCATTCATCTTTGGGTGTAAAGGGGTCTTACAAAGATCTTAGGGTCCCGAGCCACCCTCACCTGCACGTTGTCTACCTACCGTACAATAGGTATCCGTTTGTATTTTCATGTTCAGTAGTATAGTAGGTACGTAGTAAGAAAATAGGTGATTATTCAACAAATAATTTTCCAAGCGTGACAGATCTATTGTTATTGCACATTAACTTCCTCAAGGAGTGGTATCGGTTTACCTATCACTTAGTAACAATTAACTAGTAAAGTAGGTACATAGCACATTCCTCTCTCCTTCCATCTCCACCCCAAGACTGTAAAAGTGTTTCGTCTAGAAGTTATATTTACTAGTGCCCATACAATGGCAACATAAAAACCATTCACGATCGAAAACCAATTAGATGCGCGTGCGCATTCAGCTCAGTTTTTCTGCTTCGCGCTAGATGTCGCTCGTGACAATCTTTATTCATCCAATAAACACACACGATATACGAAATATATTATTATTTATTACTTCTGTGCTAAACACATTTCGTAACATTTTTATTCTATAAAGCGTAAAAATCCCATTAAAATTAATTCAACCAAAACCATTACCGGCGTTCGTATCGATAAAGTAATACTGAGTCGACTTATGAATGTGATTTCGAAACGTCACTATCGGTTTCCAATTTAAACCGATTCGTTCCTTAATCAATTCTGTTCTGCATTTTTTCAAACTGAACTTCTTTCTGTAAGATCGTGTCAACAAACATAACGATTTGTTTGATGTTAATTTGTGTTCATTGTATGATACCAAGCACATCACGCGGTCCAATTTCGTCAGCGGAGCTTCATTATCGTCATTCCGTGCTCAATCTAAGAGGCAATCTCCATTTTAAGCGATGAGCATTTAGCGAAGAATTCGTAATCACAATAATGAGATAATTACACATGAACAAAATTTAATTTAAAGCGCGCAACATTAGAACAGGTTTCTTTAATAACGTACGCCTTACACGGTGTCGCCATAGTCGGATGCAGTCATTGGTCGGAGGCGGCTCCGCCCCGCGCGCGAGAGAGACGGAGAGAAGATTTGAATTGAGAACGCGAATTTTCCATAAGTACCGCACGCGGGACAATGACTCGCATTACGTATGTGGCGGTCGCACATTAAGGATGATTGGCCCCTTGTGATGAGGCTGCTACATCATCACACAATGTCGCCGGCCGTATTGCCCCGAGTATGTTTATGACCACAGTGAAATACGATAAACTCTGAGAGAAATGTGGAGGCGAAAGAAATCCGCTTCACACTATTGTGTGCCTCATGTTTATGCTTATTACTTATTTTCACGTTATTGAGAAAACCGTTTTAAACATTCGATTCCGACATAAATTTTAGATTTTCGAGATTGGTGCTTCGTAGGTGCGGTTAAGAAACTAGCATGCACTCAAAACCCTAGTCGCATAGCAACTACAAAATAAAACTTAATCTTGAACTATTATTGTAATACTTAGAAGACAATATTTCAACCCTCACCAACTGATTCATTAGTTACCTGCCCCATTACCTACATGATTTAAATAAAACCAGATGATTTAAATAAATTTTGAACCGGTTTATCATTTAATACGCAAAACCCAACGAGCACCTCGTCTGATTAAAATATTCTTTTATTTAAATTTCGAATGAATGAAGTCGAAAATATTCAACAACGTTTATCATTTTTAGTGCAAAAAAATAGCACAAATAAAGTATTAATAAGTCCAATATCACTCCCACAGTAAACACTACGAGATACTTTAATGATCAGTTACGACTTCCAAATAGATTTGAAAGAATAAAACTGACACGATGCAAACTTTAGTTTAAACTGGAACTAGCAATACTGGTGCGCAAAGACAGTAAAATGACCAGACTCTCCCATTGTGTCCCTGACGCCACATTGTAAAATCCTGACCCAAATCTCGCAAAACAAAACTTACTTTGCACAATACTTACTTTACGACGCTATAACGATGTGGTGTTTCCTTAGAAAGGACCCTTTGTACATGGACAAAAAGCTTTGGAGATCGCGTTTATGCAGACAAGGTCTTTTCACCTTTCCATTGTTCTATGTTCTAACCAGACTGTAGAACGGATTTTATATCATATAAATAATTACATTTACTGGTCACTTCGCCAGAATTAGGGTCAGTCGTGTACCATTATTATTACGTACACGGATTTACTTATCCCTCTCCCCTTCATTAGAAGTAACGGTTTTAACTGCTTAAAACTATAGAACGGGTTCCATGTACAGGGGAATGACTGGTTTTAACTCCACTGGACTGTGAGATTGTTTCATTACTGTGATTAAATATTATTTTTCGTGTAGTGAGTAATAATAAATACCCTCTATAATTAGTAGTCTGTGCCTGCTCCGCTACATTTTTTGTAATTTTTTATTGTAAATATTTATTGATCAAGTAATTTAATAAGTAAATATAACTTTATTGCGAATACAATAAACTATAAATAATACAATTGAAACTAACTAAATATGTAGGTACATTACCTATGCTAATTATACCTATTAAAATTACATCTAAATTCTAACATGCGTCAAAGAAATCCTCCTCCTCGTCGTCGACTGGCAATGTCCCGAGAAGGCTGGCAGCATTACTAGTAACCAGACTTCTGGTCTTGCAAAGTGTCGATCATGAGTTTAGATATTTTTTTGAATAGGCCGCGTGCACTAAGGACCCCATGGTCGCAGCGTCTGTACCCCAATCATCTTAAGTATCTAGTTGATTAAGTTGATATAATTAATAAAGTTGAGTAAATATGTGAACACGCAAATTTTATGATATGTGCGACTAACCATTAAACTACACTTAATGGTTAGTCGCACATATCATAAAATTTAATTGAACGATACATTAACGAATGTGCTATCCCTTTGCCGCTTTCAGCTTCCTTATTTGAGCGCAAACAATGCGAGCCCAGCGTCTTTCACACGATACTGTTGACTTATCCTTGGTCAAAATAATAATTGCAACCTCACATCTACTCTACATTATTGTCTCTCTCGCACTACGGCTACACACATCACCTATCCTAATGCATTTGATTCGATACGAAACGAAGTATTCGAAACCTTTTGTAATAATGAACAATGATTGTTTGCTCGTCCCATATCTCTTTTGTGTGCAAAATTACAATATACTTGTTACGTTAGCATGATACATTTGTGTGCGTGTGTGTACGGGATGGATAGAGCGACACTTTTGTCTTGCCGGGGCGCTGCAAACAAAGCAAGTCCAAGTAATAATATAAAAGAGAAGAATTTTATTTTAACTTCGATTCAGAAAAGTAACAAACGGTCGCACCGAACAATAACCGTTCATTTATAGAAATAATCTTTTTTGTAGATAAATCTCACGTAGACATAGGTAGACATTGTGGGTTTACGGATTCGTACAGATCTATATCCATTTGCCTCGCAGATTCCGTAGCGGGAGGTTCATCGTTTACTACTTTGCGTTACGTTTTCTATAACAAACTTATTATTGTTTGTTAACAGATAATAAAGAGCCGATTGATCAAAAGCCTGAGTTAACTCAAGAGCAAAAGATGATGAGGTTTTTGGAGCAACACCAGCAGCAACAGCAACAACAACAGCCACAACAACAGCAGCAAGTCCAGCAACAGCCTCATCAAGCCCCTGGTGAGCGGGAGGAAGAACGTGAAACACCTGGACCCCATGCGTGCCCTTACTGCAACTTCAGTTGTTCAAGTGAATCTCGTCTACTTGCTCATGTTTCTTCTGTACACAGTGATAGTGCTCGACACTTCATTTGCCCACTTTGTCAAGATGGATTTAAAGACCGATCAGCTCTTGAACGACATGTTATGCAAATCCACTCCGTCAACTCCGAAGGATTACAAAGATTGTTGCTACTCGTCGACCAAAGCCATTGGTTGAATGGTGGAGCTCACTCTCAAAGAGACGAATCTCGTCATGGAGATGATGAAAGGGAAATTTCATCACCTCGATCAGAAGGCAGTGCGGATGGGGAAATGGAAAGGTGTTCTACTTGCAATCGCACTTTCCGCAATGTTGATGAACTCTGTCAACATCAAAATGAGTCAGGACATCTGGAATTAAAACAAACTCCTCAAGGACCGGGCTATGTATGCTGGAAGAAAGGTTGCAATAGGTACTTTGATGCCGCTCATGCCCTACAAAACCACTTCCGAGAAGCACACGCTCGTAATTCTATAGCAAACATGTCAGTGTCTGAGAAACATGTCTATAAATATCGATGCAACCAATGCAGCTTAGCATTCAAAACTATCGAGAAGTTACAATTAC
This sequence comes from Nudaria mundana, assembly GCA_963556515.1. Lineage (NCBI taxonomy): Eukaryota > Metazoa > Arthropoda > Insecta > Lepidoptera > Erebidae > Nudaria > Nudaria mundana. Next base: position 7,813,420 of record OY748304.1, on the reverse strand, counting down.
ATTCACAATATCACGTTATCAGAGATGCTACTAAGTGTGTACTTTGCGGAAGAAGCTTTAGATCCGTTTTAGCATTACAAAAACACGTTGAAACTTCTCATTCTGAACTATCGGAAGAAGAATTGAATGCTTTCAAAAGAAGTTTAGCATCAAACCCATTATTGCAAGCTGGACATGGAATAGCTTTAGATGCTGCTGCTGCAGAATTACTACGCAAAGAAGCACTAAGAACGCCCGAAGACGATTTGGGTGATTTAGAAGATCGAGATTCCAGTGCTACGGTTGCTGATGAGTCCGGACATAATGACGCTGAAAACTCTGATGATTCTATCGTATATAAAGATCAACAATTTTTGGAAGATTATTTGAACTCTCAAGCTATGGCAGAAGACTCTTATAATGATCCAAATAGAAAATACAAATGTCATAGGTGTAAAGTTGCATTTACCAGACAATCTTATTTGACAGCCCACAATAAGACTCTGTTGCATAGAAAAGGGGAAAAACTGACTTATCCTATGGAAAAATATCTTGATCCTAATAGACCATTCAAATGTGATGTTTGCAAAGAATCATTCACGCAAAAGAATATTTTGCTAGTTCATTACAACAGCGTAAGTCATTTACATAAATTGAAAAGAGCAATGCAGGAACAGCAAAATAATAATAACGCACCCGTATCACCCGGGGCAGGTTCTGCGCCGTCTAATCTAACACTAACTCCAAAGAGCACGTCTAGTGAGGAGGATGATCGAAAGCGTTACAAATGTAATATCTGTAAAGTTGCTTACACGCAAGGTAGCACGCTCGACATTCATATGAGGTCTGTATTACACCAAACCCGCGCCGGCAAGTTGCAAGAACTGGCAGCAGCTGGACACGTGGATTTATCAAGACCGTTGGTTGAGCAACCAGATAGAACGGACCCCGCTAAAATCTTACAAGACGTGTTGTCGCCGAAAAATACGTCCCCTTCATCAACAAGCAGCGGGGGACCGCGTTCGTCGCCCCCCGCTCGCCCAGGTAGTCCGCGATCCCCACGTGCAGGTAGTACGGCGTGCGATCGCTGTCAATTGTCATTCCCAACTGGGGAGTTACTCGACGCACATCGGGCAACTTCATGCCCGTTTAGCGATGCGCGGGCGCTTTCACCACTGGGTGAAGCTGAAACAGCTGCATTAGACGAAATGGTTGCCAAAGGTAACCCGCCCAAACGAAATTCACAGATGTATAAACAACTTTTAGAAACTTTTGGATTTGATCTTGTTATGCAATATAATGAAAATCAGCGAAGAAAAATGCAAGAAGAGCGTGAAATGGCGCGTGTTCCAAGTCCGCCACCGCCGCCCCCCGAAGAAAAACCACCAGATGGTGAGACGAAATCAACGTGTCAACATTGTAATAAGGAGTTTTCTAGTGTTTTTGTTTTAAAAACTCACTGTGAGGAAGTGCATAAGGACAAAGTGCCACTCGAGTTTTTAGAACAGTTCGCGGAACATTTCAAATCAGAATACGAAAGAAAATCAGGTCCACCGAACTCTCCACGCGCGGCGTCACCTGCACCTCAGAGTGAGAGGTCACCTTCGCCACAAGGTGATAACAGTGCAAGTTTCAACGATAATGGTAGTACACAAGGTGATGCTCAAGCTGGTGCTTTACTGGCTGCTCAAGTACAAGAAATGCAGGCGGCACTTAATATTATCCAATTACAACAGCAACTAGGTCAGATGCACCCAATGATGGCACAGATGCTTTCGCTAGGTCTGCCTCTTGGACTAAATGTGGGTGCACTAGCCGCGATGAACCTGCAACCTCCACTAGTACCATTGATGCTGCCACCTCCACCCTTCGACGCAATGCCTTTCACACACGATGCGCAAATGAAACAACAGCAGCTTTTGCAGCAACAACAACAGGTCAGTCTTATTTATATTAATATATTAAAATTAAATAATATATTGCAATACTTTTTCCTGTAAATGCTTACATAAATAGGGTACATATTGCGTATATCAGAACGATAGGTTTAAGTATTACAAATAGAGTTATAAAAGGTTTTAAATAGAGTTTAGTGATTTATAAATGAAATACAATAGCAACAAACAATAGAAATGCACGACTTCCCATTAGGTATTTATATAAGTATTATACTCGCATTTTGTTTTTGTGTTAAAGTACGAGTTGAGTTTATTATAACTTTAACACGCCGTATAATTTTCGATCTATGTATTTAAGGACGTCTAATAAACTCATGTTAACCTCTGTTACCAGTTGGTGTGCTCACTAAAATATGAATGGAAGTAGGATAGGACCAATAAAATGACTAAAGATTAACCTGGGACCTGGAAGCCCTAATTTTTCTTTTGATTTATTTAATATTTGTCATGAGCCACACAATGACAAAATCTGTGGACTCTACAACTTATGACAAAAATAACATAATTTCTAATTATCTAGATTTTATTACACTTTGGGCACGCTAGTACTAATTACCTATTCTGTTCTTTGAGGCTCCCATTTCGAATACCTATTTAATTATAACTCGGTCATACATGGGTAGATTTCTTTTCATTTCCGAAGCAACTTATTTCGAAATTGTCTTAACATGATTTATAAGTAAAGTTCGTCGATCATTTCCTAATATGATTAATTACGTAATCGTAATGTTTACGAACATATGTTTATTAAAATATTTTTCACATATTTTTTTATAAATCTATGAAATTTACATACAGTACAGATTACAGGTACACAAAATCGTAAGATAGGCAAATCTTTTATTTATGTATAATGCAGGTAATAATATTTTTAAAAAGATTGTAGATTGTTTTCTTAATATGGGTGGTTTAACCACGTGGTTTTACGATAATAAAAAGCTAGTAAAACTGTATCCACGTGTTTTGCGGTAAAAGTAATAAAAGTTCGATAATGCATAAAACATATAAAATAGAAACGTGAATTAGTTTTAAAATACGTAAATTACCTAACCTGAGTAAACTCATATATATTGCATTCGTAAATTAGGTACCTATATAACTTATTTATCAATTATACATCTCCAGCTGCTGAACTCAAACGAAGTAACGTTTATCTTATATTTGCTTAGACTAACACAACGCTCCGTATTGATTATATTCCACGGTTACTCAGTAAATTCGATCGTTGGTAATAAGGATATCCACTAAGTACATATTGTAAGATAAGACCAACGATTTACGTTAACTGTTTGAACAAGGCGACAAAGAATCTATTGTTAAATAAAGGGTAGGGTCTAGTAACAACGTACCTTAGTTGTATTAGTTGGTATATACTCGAAATCAACATCAGAGTGTCCTCAGTGTCATCAGAATATCGGTTTTATATGCTTCAGTTGATATTATTTTGTTAATTGTTTACAAATAAATAATTATTTGGAAGTAATCATCGTAACTTAAAATGATTTTTTTAATGATTGATCTGATTTTAGTTTATTGTGGCTGTTTCTGAAACAAATTGGTGAGATAAGAGTAGCCTGTAATCAGCCCTAGTTCTCAAACTTTATCAAATTGCTTCAAAATCTGTCAGAAGATTTTGTTTTAGTTATTTTACATGTAAAGACAATCAAAATATGTGAAGAGATTATCTGCTCTCCATGTTTCATGTTTTGTGTTATTATTCTTATCTTTAATGTTTTTATTTTTAACAGTGCTTTATTTGTTTACAGACTAATGCTGCTGCGGGTCAGAAGAGAGCTCGTACGCGCATAACTGATGATCAACTTAAAATTTTGCGAGCACACTTTGACATCAACAACTCACCAAGTGATGAAGCCATTGCAAAGATGGCGCAGCAGTCGGGACTAGCTACTAAGGTAATCAAACATTGGTTCAGGAACACACTATTCAAGGAACGCCAGAGAAATAAAGACTCTCCCTACAACTTTAACAACCCTCCTTCTACAACACTCAACCTTGAAGAATACGAAAAGACAGGGGAAGCTAAAGTTACAACCTTAGATTCATCAGCTAGTTCTGATGAAGGAAAACCACCTCCTGAAAAGAAGGCAAAAATTGAAGATAATAATTTACTAATGACACAAGAAGTCAAATCGGAACCGATTGATGAACCCTCTATGGAAGAAAAATATAACTCTTATGATGATCGGCATCAAGAAGACAAAAGTTTTATTTTTCCACTGGCTCCACCTCAAAGCCCTGCACCGATTATTCAAATGAATGACCACCAACCAAACAAATCAAGACCCCAGACTCCAACCCACATGTCACTGAACTCACTGATTCAATCTCAATTAGATTCAATCCCGGCTACGAGTATACCGCAGCCACCGCACCCTTCAATGTTGCCACCAAAAATAAATCCTAATTTTACGTCCCCAAACTCCGCGCCCCCGAACGTCCTATCTTTGACCCCAAATCGCAGCCTCAGTCCTGGCAGGGGACCGGCCGATTTCGGACTTTCAGGGGGCAATTCCAACGGATCCAACAGCTCGGGGTCTTCTGGCAAACGCGCCAACAGAACTAGATTTACAGATTATCAAATCAAAGTTTTACAAGAATTTTTTGAGAATAACGCATATCCCAAAGACGATGATCTCGAATATTTATCAAAATTACTGGGTTTAAGTCCTAGAGTAATTGTTGTGTGGTTTCAAAATGCACGACAAAAAGCAAGAAAAGTATATGAAAATCAACCAGCTGCTGACCCACCAGCAACTGCTACAGATGACGCAAATAGATTTCAACGTACGCCTGGACTTAACTATCAATGTAAAAAGTGCCAACTAGTATTCCAGAGATATTATGAATTAATAAGACATCAAAAAACACACTGTTTTAAAGAGGAAGATGCGAAACGATCAGCCCAAGCCCAAGCGGCGGCAGCTCAAGTTGCTGCTACATTAAGTAGTGAAGATTCAAACTCGAGCAATGTAGAGCACCATACACCACATATACCAGTTTCACCTGCACCACCTCGTACACCAACACCAGCTGCAGTTAACTACCCAGTATCTCCTGCACCTCCGGCGCCTTCAACACCAGTTACACCTGTATCGCATGCGCCTCGTGAAGAAAAAGATGGAAATTTTCAATGCGATAAATGCAACCTGGTATTCCCTCGATTTGACTTGTGGCGAGAGCACCAACTTGTTCACATAATGAACCCTAACTTATTTCCAACTTATCCACCAGATTCCCCTTTTGGAATATTACAGCAACACGCTCAATTACAACAACTAAACGCTAGTCTTGGAAATGATGAAGCACGTCACCCTTTAGTAGCTGCATTAAACCAACAAGTAGCTAAGAGAAAATTTGATGAATATGAAGAAATTGATATAGGGGATCAACCTAAAGACAAACGGTTGCGGACGACTATCTTACCCGAACAACTGGATTACCTCTATCAAAAGTACCAAATCGAATCAAATCCATCGCGAAAAATGCTTGAGAATATCGCACGTGAAGTTGGATTGAAAAAACGCGTGGTACAAGTTTGGTTTCAAAATACACGAGCACGTGAGAGGAAAGGACAGTTTCGTGCACATGCACAAGTGATAAACAAAAGATGTCCATTTTGTCCAGCTTTGTTCAAAGTAAAGAGCGCTCTCGAAAGCCATCTAAGCACAAAACATGCAGATCAGTGTGCGAGAGGTGAAATTAATGTTGACGCACTACCAGACGAAGAACTAAGTACAGAATCAACTCCTAGTTTTGGCTCCCAACAAAGTGACCGGCAGCAAAATTTTTCCCAAGCGGGGGCTCCCATGTTGCCCCCTATTTTTCCACCTTTTCACTCAGACATGGAGAAATTTATCAAGCAGTACAGTGAAGAATCAATGAAACGTTATGTGAGCGAATTACAAGCACATGCGGCTTCCCAACAAAATGGAGGTGGTAATAGTGAATCGTCTGAGCGACAACCAGAACATGGTAAAACAGAAATACCTTTAGATCTCAGTAAACCAGTCGACCTGTCCCGCCCGGGATCTGACGCTGACGAACGTTCGGATACAGCATCCGAGACGATGGAATTCTACGAGGAGGACGAACCCACCTCCCCACTCACCGGCCTCCCGACTGGAGGGCGTCAACTTGGCAAACGATATCGCACTCAAATGTCATCACTACAAGTAAAAATAATGAAATCATTATTTGGAGACTACAAAACTCCTACTATGGCTGAATGCGAAGCACTTGGACGCGAAATCGTTCTCCCGAAACGTGTGGTGCAAGTTTGGTTTCAAAATGCGCGTGCCAAAGAAAAGAAAGCGCGCCTAGCTGCGGGTCTCATGGAAGTATCAGATGCTCCACCACCGGAGGAATGTAGAGTGTGTGATTTTAAATATAGTCATAAATACTCGGTGCAAGACCACGTGTTTACGCGTGGCCACATCGCGACCGTACGCGCGCGTTTGGAGACTGGTGCCGGCGTTGGTGACGACAACACGCTTGCCCTCATGCAGATGGCAGCGCGCTTGGAGGGTGGCATCGGTGGTGAACTGCACAACGCGTTTCTGCGGCCTCAACTCGCTGGAAACGGTGAGTGTACAACTTGAACGTGAACTAATTCGTCTTACGCACATGTGCATTGGACGATGCTGTATAGTGTTATGTAGAACCTCGCAGCGGCGAGCTTCGCTCTATCACATTACTTGCTGTGTCTTTGATCAGTTTAAGTTTAAATGTCAAAAGATGCGAACAGAGCCAAGCTCATATCGTGCCGTGACGGTCGTTGCTGTTTTCCTACTAGTGAGTTCTTTTGTAAATAAAATATAGATGTAACTGGAATAGTTTAGCTTTTAGGTCTTCGTAATGTTGGTATTTCATTAATCTTAAAATTGAGCTTTAGGTACTTGATAACTCAGCTCCAATTGGCCATAATTTTGTCTATAATTGGCAAAACTCTAACGACATATATAGTTTCCTATTGCTAAGGTGTTTTTTTGCTAGTAAGTTTGCGACTGTGTAAAATATGATTCCCTGATAACTAGTGCATCGGTGATGTGCACACATCGTCATCGTGGCACGGGCACATGCCATTGGAGGCGATTCGCCGCCGCGGTTTGTAGGCGGCACGTCACTATACAAATGCAAACGATACACCACAAAAGCGATACTTAGGGCGCGTGAAGGACGCCTGGATGAGGATGATCTGGCGTAATACTTAAATTATTCCATTTCAAAGACATTCACGAAAACTGTACATGTTGCCACTGTTTCTTTTGTATTTACATGCTTAGTAGCTCAATTATGTTGAAAACCAACACTACGAAGTAGAATAGACTAGTAATCTGTTGCATAATTTTATTCTTCCTAGTTGTTCATATTTAAAACTCCTATTAGGTGTTAGCGACGTGTCCATTATTGTAGAATTGTATTGAAAACCAAATTATATATTTTAGAATTTAAATGTTTTAGTTATTATGTAAAGTCATAGTGAAGCCTGAAGTCTATTACTATATTTAATATAAGGTGCCTTGTAGAATCCCAGTGTTTTGTATGTAAATTATTTTCTTTGAACTCCACTGTAAATAATTAATCGTATACTATTAGATATAAACAATGGTTTTAAATTATCTCGAAGGATGTTCGAATGAAGTAATGGATAGGCCGTATCAGTAGTATAATATAAATATATTATTTGTTTCGTAGAGCCATCTTAAGAACTTGTGATATAAATGTATCTAATTAGTATATTTTGCGTATGTCTCGCAAGCATTTCGACTGCGGGTGAGTCTTAAAGTACTAAAATATAATACAGACATAGCATAATAAGTTTGTCGGTGTGTACATAATAATGAAGCGCATGTGTCGTGTGGGGTCTTGCCGGCTGCAGTTTTTGCTATTCTCCTGTCGCATTTACATAAGAGTGGCGCGTGATTGGGGAGTTAGGCGATATGCAAATATTTTCTTCAAAAATTCAATGCGAATGTTGGAAGTGGAGCGGGCTCGTGCGAGCATCGCAACGCGCACGCGCTGCGGGTGCGCACGTTACGCTCTTATTTATTACGTGGAAATACCTTATACCTTTCTATTAATCTTTCAAATGCAAATAGGCCAGTTTACTATATAGTAAAGAAATATAATATTCACTATATTCGATACACAGGGATGTCGTCATTTATTTTGAGTTAAGCATGTTTATTTGCATATCGCTTTATTGTTGTTGTTTTTTTTATTATATGTTATGTTTGTATTTATTTTTGTTCTTTAAATTTACTTTTATTTTGTTTGTCATGTAGATATCTAAATAATATTTACGTCGGAGAACTAACTCTGAAGTCTGATAATTATGGCCTAAAACACACCTTCCAATCATTAAATCTATTATTATTTTACTACTTAATTTTTAATTTTATGTCATTTGCATTTACTGTTATTCAAATGAAGGTTAAAATATTCTATATATTACGAATTCCAGTGCCAGCCTGTTAAAAGTACCTACTATGCTATTATCTGCTATTTGTGTCAGCCATTATTTAGGACAAAATGCCTTCTAAAAAGAAAGTATTATTATAATTATTATCTACAGTTATTAGATATATTCGCTGAATTCGTTGAAATAAATGCAATATTTATATTATTGATATATGTTTTTTTTTGTTTATGTTTCCTTGGTTCCTTTTATCCTGAGTTTTTTATTTCTTTAGTAGAATATATTTTAATGTTAAATGTTACGAGGTGACAAAGAATATGAACAACAAAGGTGACATTTCCCATACAATTTTTACATTTGCCATACAATTAACAAAACTCAAGTTTGTACCTGAACGCTAAAACAATAACGTCTATATTGTTTTATTGTAGGTGTTAGGTAACACTTCGTTTGTTTAGAAATAGGCAGACAGTGTAAAAAATCAGTTTTTTTTGTTTTTTGTTTTAGTTTTCGTAGCAGCTCAGTGGGTGGTATGAGCCATGACTCCTTATATTGGAATTTATATAACTATATGTTAATTAGTAACAAAAACAGATTGCTAGTTTACTTTTAAAAATTGGTAACTTTATAATTTTTTTAATAATAACACGATCGTGACGGCACTTCGCTTCTCGTAGTACTGATGGATATAAATCCATCAGTACTACGAATTATTTATTTATATTTTCATGCCGATATAGTCTTGAATATGGGATCTTATGCTGCAGGCAAATATTCCCATATGTGCGGTAAATTTATGCTCAGGGGAGTGATGATCTACATTACGTAAGTGTTGTTTGATATACTACTGGGACATTAGACTTACAAAACCTTTAAAAAAAAACTATAAGGCTGGTATTCGAACCTGAGAAAGTTTGTTCTTATTCAAATAATTTTTTTATGTATGCATTTCTTATGAAACATCTCCTAAATTATAAATTGACAGCTAGTAAATTCTGTCAAATGTATTGCTCCACAAAATTAAAGCACTCAAATAAATAAAACAACCGTCATGAATACAACGGGCGTCATCAACAATGAGCATATTTTTTATCTCTCACTAGCCCAAAAAATATTAGATTACGTAAAAAGAAATAAAGGGTAAAAAACGGTCCCGTTAATAGCTAATTATTTCATTGTAGAACACAATATTATGTAAAAGGTACAAGAAATAAGGCTTTTTTTATTATAACACAAAGGTTGTTTTTTATAGAATCGATATCATGTCGGTAAATAAATAGAATTAATAGATCGTTAAAAATGTATGAGACGGGTTAATAATGATATTGAATAAAGGAAGGTACAGCAGATGTAGTTAGATGTTGCTCGGATGTTTTAGAATAAATTCTAATAACTGATGCCCGCGGCATATTTTCATAGTTCCCTGTTAAATCTATAATAATAAATAGCCGTTCGTTTGTCTGGCCAAAAACTAGACAATGCCTGGACCGATTTGGCTCTTTTTTGTCAGGAAATATTCATAAAGTACAGAAAAGGTTAAAAAGTAAAATTGAAGCGATACTAATTTCGCCAGGACAGCTAGTAATAAATAAATATAAGGCAGAACGTGTCCTATGACACATAGATACTTACATAATACATAGAAAACACAAAAAATCTAACAGAGTTATCTTCTACTGCGATAAAAAATAACCTAAATCTGCACGGAGTCTCACATCTTCGGTGCAGCCGTTTTTACGTAATGCCTGAAAAATAATCAAACTTTCACACCGATATAATGCCAAGGTATTTGACTCAAAATCTGATTTTTTTTCGTCTTAGGTTGCTTAGAATTTTATTCAATAATGTAGAGATAGACTAGATACAAGGGCCGTACTACTTTCAGAATGTATATTTTTTAAAAGATGATGACCCATCATTATCATCGAAAGTGGCTACAAAGTGCCTACAGCAAACAACCATAGTTGCTTTACAAAATTAGTATTAGTCAATACCACGTGCTCGGAAATGTGCCGATTGATTACAAACATTATAATTTTTAATACTTCGAGGCTTGACTGAAAAAGAATTTCTTTTGTGAAATACCTATATTTGTCAGACATTGTTAAAATTATATTCTGTTCGTGACTGTAATTGGAATTAGTAATATTTTCCTTCTAAAAGTAACCTCTTATCACAAAAAAAGGTAACAAGGATTTTGCACATATTGTGAAATGCATTGGTAGTTAGATAAAAATAATTCAGTTTTTGGAAAGAAACGGACTATCAAATGAATAATACTGTATCTGTGTAGGCATTCTTTATTTACAAATCAGAGTTCCGTTCCGGAAGTGTTGCACATAACACAGGCACTATAGGTAGAGTCTATCTACAATTTGAAGTCTAGACTCTACCTACTGTGACACCATAGCTACCCCTTTTACCTGTGGTCCCACCAATAAGCTCCATTTAATTTAGTAACACGAGGTCCTGAAACAATTACATTGTCCTAAAAACACCTACCTAAAAACAGCAGTCCTAAGGTTTTTATCATATCAGACGAAATAAATAGTAAAAGTTCAAACATTTTATTTACGAGTATATTACTATTGACAAGAACTACATCTGAAATCAAATATCTTAAAACACGTGTCAAAGAATTCCTACGCAACGTCGCCGAATGGTAATGTGTCCAGAGTTTTGCAGCATAGTTATGTACCACGTTGTACGGCAATGATAATTCTTTTTGGTAAAATGAGACGTACTTGAATGCCACTTTGTACCTACTAACAATAATAATAGAATTTCCAAGAATTTTGCTAAAATATTTCATACTTTCAGTTTTTTCGACCCTTATTCTCGTTTTTCAAATAATCTCTGGGGAATGCGAGAACTCAAACTTCTAGGTGATGTTGTGATGAACTTTATGATTGTTTACTAACAGACAAACAATAATAACTGTAGACACACATTACTTCCTTCACGTGGTAGGTAATCTAAATTGCACAAAAATCGAAAAAAGTGATTGTTTTGAAAATTATTGCGTCATTTATCACCTACTTCAAAAAAAGAGGAGGTTCTCCAGTCAACTCAATTTTTTACCTTAGAACTTTCGAATGGGTGAACCATAAAATTGGTTCACAATTAGATTTTTTATTAGACGCTTCACTCGTGGTCCCATTTCAATTCAGTCCAGTTCTGTTAAAATTATTGTAGCATCTAATTGCCAAAAACAAAAGAAAACTGGCTATTGGAGACTCAATATCATCGTGACTAGATTTTAATTAAAGCCTATTTATAGCCATTTACATAGTACAACTCACAGACACTTTCAAAACGTTCATAATCATTTATTTACTGTTTTCTTTTTCTCTTAAATAAGATTTTCTCACAGATCACGTGTTTTTCACAGACATGACGTTATTTTCTTGCCCAGTTCGGTGTACGTCGTCGCTATCTGTTTCTGAAAAGAAGTAATTTGCATATTTCTGTCCTTACGAATATCTCAGATTAAATAATAAGACGAGGGCTCTCCTATTGGAGATGACGTAGTTTTTGTTAGTTGGGAATTGGTCCTATTTTTTTTGCTGTCGTAATTGTAAAGGGCCGACAATTGCCATGGAGATGTTGTTTCAATACAAAAGCTTTACTGATTCTTAATTGCATAGGATGACGATAAGGATTCGTTACTTAGCCAGGACCTCATTATTGGTGTGCGGTTGTACTGAAAGGTACAGACTAGCTTTGTGAAGATACTCGTACCATTAGTTGACGCCAAAAAAATAAATTGTAAATACATTTAAAAAAACTTAAACTCACGTAGAAACTAGGCGACTAATAAAATTTTAGTTCGGAAATGTCTTAAAACAACGGGTAAATGTTACTGTGGGTAATTACAATAAAATGGAGTTTGAAGGAAATGGTAACGAGATCACCAAAAGGCTCTCTGGGTACGTTAAAGATTATAAAGTAAAATAAATAAATAAATATTTTTGAACATTCTCACACAACGTCATCTGGCCCAAATTAAGCTTTTATCAGCTTGTGCTATGTGATCTAGACTGATAAACATACTTATATATTATACATAGAAAATACCCAAACTTCGAAACAAACATTAAATTTGTGGATCACACAAATAATTTGATTCGACCCGGAATCGAACCTGGGACCTTATGGGGTTGCAGTCGCATACTCATACCACTGCGCCACCGAGGCTGTCAAAATTATGGGTCCCTAGTTCTAAACACAATGTTTATGCTCCTAGACTGGTAACGGTCGAGTTGAATTCGAGCACATTACTGACATACACTCAATCCTAACACAAACTATTTTTGTTTAGCTAGAAGGGTTAACGAGAATGCTAGAAACTCATATTTACAATGTATTAAAAAAAAAGTTGGTGCAGCAAACTAAGGGGACACAACATCTCCAGAGCCGAAGTCTCATCTTCACGTGGTGAACATGGTGACCGAAATTGTACTAGGTATGCAATGCATGCTGCTAATTGCAAATGTTGAGCGGTGCAAATGTTTTAAAAAAAAAATTTAAGGGCTTCACCGTAATCGAATGAATAAAAATCTATTTTCATTGTTGACGCACTCGTTTCCATGGCAACCATTTAATCATCTGGTTTTTCGGTGATTATTCCTCCGTGGTCAGCTCTATTTTCATGATTTCAGATATATGCACTCCCGGGTATGATGTCGACCAGCATGCCAAATTTGGTCCAAATCGGTCGAGCCGTTTTGGAGGAGCAGACGCACAAACGATTTACACTTGTCGCCTAAGATTGAGCTCCGCTCAATTAACAAAGTGTCCGAAAACAGTTGGCTTGCTCCCAATTAGCTGGGACCAACAAAGTGTCTTTTTTTAAGTAGTCATTAAGTGCGGCCGCTCTTACGTCGATTGGCGGGTGTCTTTGGCATGCACTAGAAGGTACGAGTATTTCCAGTGGCGCCCGGCGGACTTTGGTCACCTGTGTTGGCCTCTTCGGGGGTTTAGTCAGGATGAGAATTCCTCGTCGTTGGGGTAGGGATTTACAACAAAGTGACTAGTGTAATGTGCGAATAAAGACCCCCGAATAAAGAAGTTATTTTGTGTGTGTACTTAGTAAATTAATGTTATAATCTATATCTATACTTTTTTTTTTTTTTTTTTTTTAATTCCGCGGCCCAAGGCCGCGGCCGCTCTAACGTCCGTTGCCGGGCGTCCCTGGTTACTAGCAGAGGGTATGTCCAGTGGCGCCCGGCGGACTTTGACCACCCCTGTGGTCTCTGCGGGTGTTTGGTCGGGACGAGAATCCCGCGTCATTGGGGTCGGGTTTTATCCCGCGTCAGTGAGTGAATCTGGTTGCGTGCTATGGGGCAAAGGCCCCGCAGCACGCAACCCTTCTAGCCTGCTTCTGTAAGGACGGTGGGTGGCGATCCCGCCGTCCTCAGGCCCCGATCATGGAGGACGATAGTCTTGGGCGTAGTCGCGTAGTCTGGGGCGGCCTGGCCGCCGACTACGGAACTCGGCGGGGAGGGTACGCTCCCTCTCCCTCCCGGCCGCCTCCTTCGCGAGCATGACTTGCTCGCAGAAGGACACGGCCGCGTTCCACCTGCTCCCGCTGGATACCATGGCTTGAAGCATGGTCCCCAGCGAGAGGGTATCCACGCCCAGACCCACTACGAGGTCCCGGCGCTGACTCGCCCACGCTGAGCACTCCACCAACGTGTGGAGTGCGGTGTCGTCGTCGGAAACCTCGCAGTGTTGACACCGGGGTGTGACCTCACGATGCATGCGAAACAGATAGCTACCGAAGCATCCATGCCCGGCAACCATCTGCGTCGCACGGTACGTGAGGTCACCATGCTGCCTCTGCAGCCAATCGTCCATGATCGGTCTCACCGCCGCGATGAAGATGGCACCCCCCTTGGGTTGCTCAAGTCGCACCCTCCATGACTCCATGAGATCCTGGCGGAGTTGGGACCGCTGGTCCTCGATTTCTCGAGACGCAGGCCTGTGGTCCCGCTCCAGCGCCTCCTTGCGCCATTGGAACAATGACGCAAGGGCTCTCGCTTCCAGGTCCCATGGAGGGGTCCCGGCTAGGAGACATGCAGCCTCTCCGGAGATCGTGCGGTACCCCCGTACGGTTCTGACGGCCAAGGTTCTAAGTGGTCTGTTTAACAGAGTCACGTTCCCCTTGACCGCCAACCTATCCGCCCATACGGGAGCCCCGTATAGGGCCATACTCCGCACGATCCCCAGGTACAGTCTCCTGCAGGAGGCGTTGGGTCCCTTTAGGTTGGGCATCAGTCGCGAAAGCGCGACCGATGCCTGCGTCACCTTGGGGACCAAACTTCGGAAATGTGGTCCGAAGTTCCATCGGCTATCAAGTACGATCCCTAGGTACTTCATCGAGGGCTTGATGCCGATGCTAACGCCTCCCACATTTATGCTGGAACCTTATGGTGGACCGTTCCGAGGTCTGTGAAAACACAGAACCTCGGACTTGTGCAAGGCCACCTCCAGTCCCAGCTGCCGTATCCGACCCACGACTCGAGCAACACCCGTCGTGACCTTGAGTGCTGCCTCCTGGTACGTTGCACCCCGCGCCGTGACGAGGGTATCGTCGGCGTAGCACGTTACGCCGACACCCCTAGGCAACGCACCCCGCAGCACCCAGTCGTAGCCGATGTTCCACAGAAGCGGCCCCAGGACCGACCCCTGCGGAACACCGCACGACACATCTCGCCGAGCTGGCCCGAGCCAGCTGGGGAAAGCTATGGCCCTCTCCGAGAGATAGGCCCCGACAATACGACGGAGGTAGAGAGGCGTTTCGTGATACACGAGCGCCTCCCTAACGCAGCTCCATGGCAAGGTGTTGAACGCGTTGGCGATGTCAAGAGACACCGCCACCACCACCTTGCCCTGCGAGACTGCTTCCTCCGTCAGGCTCTTCACGCGCATGATCGCGCTCACGGTGGAGCGTCCCCGACGGAAACCGAACTGGTTATCCGCCAGGTCTGGCCCCACACTCGTGAGATGCTCGACGAGGCGTTCCGCGATAATGCGCTCAAAGAGCTTACACACCTCGTCGAGCAACACGATCGGCCTGTATCCGGACGGTGAGTCCACCGGCCGCCCCGCCTTACGGATCAGGACCAGTTTCCCCGTCCTCCACACCTTGGGAAACTGGCCCCTTTCGAGGCATGCGCTAAAGAGCCCCATCAGTCGAGGCCCGAGTTCTTCGAGGGCCAGGACCCATGCACGGCCAGGAATGCCGTCGGGTCCGGGGGCAGTGATTTTCCGGCGTTTAAGCCGGAGTACTGCCGCACCTAGCTCCCCCACCCTGACTTCGGGTACGTCGTCTTCGCTGGTGCTATCCGCGTCGGGCAGAGACGGAGCCATGCGCGGAGGGACGTGCTCCTCCGCGCTCGTCGGAAACAGGGAGCCCATGACCCGCTCCAGCTGCTGCGGCTGGAGACTCTGGGTCAGTGGGGGCGCCCTAGGTCGGAGTTTCTCCCTGACCTGTAGGTACGGGCGCCCCCATGGGTTCTGCTGCAGGGTCTCCAGGAGCTCCTCGCGGGCCGCCGTCTTGGCCCGCTTTATCGTCTCCTGGAGATTACCTTTAGCCTCCCTGTATGCCTGAAAAAGCTCCGCCTCTCGGGCTGCCGCGTCGTCTGGGCGGCGACGCCTCCGGCGAAACCTGGTGTACCGGCGGCGGGCGGAGATGCATGCTGCGCGCAGCTCTGCAATCTCCGGCGACCACCAGTACACCTGCTTCCTGGCCGGTCTGGGTGTAACCCTAGGCATCGCCGCATCACAGATTTGCGACATGGCTCTCCTGAACCACTCCGCCTCGGCATCCACATCGGCAGGCCGGTCCGGCGCTGGAATCCAGGCCTGCACGATGGATGCCTCCAGGAGAGCCTCCCGATCCAGATGGTGAAGTGCCCAACGCGGATCCGGGGGATTTGCCACCGGCTGTGGGAGGTCAGGTGGGGGGACGACATCGAACCGGATGTACCGATGATCCGAGTGCGTCTCCTCACCCTCCTCCACGCGCCAGCCTGTAATACGGGCGGCGAGGTCAGGGGATGCGAACGTTACGTCCACGATCGATTCCCCCCCCCGCCGCCAAAAGGTGGCGACATTCCCCCGGTTGAGGACCTCCAGACCACGTGTTCTGGTCCAGTCCTCAAGAAGCCTCCCCTTGTCCCTGGTTTCCCGGGAGCCCCACGCCTCACTCCAGGCGTTGAAGTCTCCCAGGAGCAGGACAGGGCGAGGACGGCACGCAGCGAAGACGACGTCGAGCTCAGTGAGCCATAGCTCAAACTGAGACTCGTCAATGTTCGGCGAGATGTAGGTGGCCACGACTGCCAACCCATCATAGTCCGCCGCAACACACCCGCGGCCCCTTGCAATGATCGCAAGGCGCGAGTTGTCTGCGGCGGACCCCCCAAAGATACAACAGGCCGAGCCGTCCTCGTCCACCGGGCTTCCCGGGTGGACGTAGTACGGCTCGGCGACCACGGCCAAGTTTATGGACCACTGCCGGATGCTCTGGTACAGAAGATCCTGAGCAGCACGGCAGTGGTTCAAATTCACTTGCAGGATACGGATACGGGCGTCAGACATTAATTGACGTCCATAACCGCATCCCGCCGCGAAGCAACTGGCCGCGCAAGGGCGGCACCCCCACCGCTCTCAGCGGACGGACGAGGTTTTGGCTTCGAGGCGGCGCAGGTTGTGCTGCCGACCCGGTGATCCGCGGTCTTGCCCTCCGCCTCGCATCTAAAGCAGCGAGGCGGGGCGTCACAGGCACTTGCCTTGTGACCGGGCTGGCTGCAGCGGAAGCACCGATCGCCCACGGTGACTTCCGCTGTACACTGCACTCCGACGTGCCCCACCACCATGCACCGGAAACATCTGGTTTCCCGGGCACGAAGGAGGTGCACCTGCGCCTTTAGGAAGCCCCCTACGAGGAGGCTTCGTCCGTCCGCCACTTTCAGTGCCGCCGCGACGGGGCACTGGACGACTGTCATCCCGTGACCAGTGGAGCCGAAGGAGATATCTGAAGCCTTCACCTGGTCACGGGGGCAGCCGCCCGCCTCCACGACGGCGAAGACAACTTCCTCCGTCGTGGCCGCGTCATCCAGACCCGTGATGCGCAATGCGGCGCATTTGGTGGGTCTGGTGACGCGGACGGCTTCTTCGTCCAGCGCGACCCTAAGCTGAGCCGCTAGGGCGTCAGCTTTAGGGCCGCTGGAGGCGCCGGAGACCTCGAGGAGGCGAGCCCCGGTGCGTGTCGTCTTGCACCGGAGCCCCCCTTGTATTTCGAGGGCCGAGAGGTTGACTGAGGACTTCACGGTCCTCAGTACGTCGGCGTACCCCACCCCTTTCTCCACACCTACCGTCGTCACCGTCAGGACGACGGCGGTGGAGCGAGGGGGGCGGGGCCTCTTCGGCGCCTTCGCCGCGGCGGCTTTGGCCGCTTTCTTGGCAGCCTTCGTCTTCCTCTTCTTGGCTCCCACTACTTCCCATCCCTCCCGTCTGGAGGGATGTAAGGAAGCAACGGGAGCGACGTTAGAGGAAGACGAGGCGGCAGGGGTGCCACTCTTCTTACCACGCCCCTTGGCCTTCCGCGCCTGGGCCGCGGTCTCGGCCGGCATCCGGTTCGCTGAAGCGGACGGGGGCGGAGCGGGGCGGCGGACAGCGGGTGTGCCGCTTGGACTCGGAGCGGGAGCACCGCCGACAGCCGCCGCGTATGAAAACGCGGGACGCGCTAGCGGAGGGCGGTACGCCCGGTCCTCCAGGACCGCGAGGCGCCTCTCGATCGCCGCCAGGACCTGCACCGTAGTCGGTACAGGCTTCGGCGGCGAGCCGGGCGCCATGGTGGGCGCGGTCCTAGGCGCCGTCTTTGGCGCTGGTCCAGCCGTCAGAGGAGGAGGCGGCATGGGACCTGGAGGTGCCTTGACCGCTTTGGTCAGCTCAGCGACCTCCCGACGGAGATCTTCCATCTCCTTTCGGGAGGCAGTGAGCTCCACCTCCAGGCTCGCAACCTGCTTGCGGAGCTTCGCCTCCTCCTCTGTGACGCTCCGCTCGAGGAGCTTGTCGAGGGAGGATTGGGCTTCATCCACCAGTGAAGCCACAATCTTCTTCCTCCCCGACATGTTTTTACTCCCCCGCATGGCCGCGTTCATGCGGGAGAAAATACTCATTATCTCCCGCGCGGGCGGCACACCGATATCCCTGCGACTGCGCAGGGACGGCACAGATGACGGGGGTGGTGTTGGCGGGCGCTTTCTGTAGGCGTCGAGACGCGTGCGCACCGTCTTCACCGGCACCTCCTCCTCCGAATCGCTGGAGAGGAGGGACCCCCACCCAGAGCAACTAGTGCTCCGGTCGCGCGGCAGCCCCCCCTTCTCGAGGGTCCTCTTCTGCGAAGAAGAAGGGCCCTTACCCCTCACACTACTGGGAGCTGACCCATCGTCAGTCCCAGCAGCAACATTTCCTTGGGGCGTCGACGTCGCGCTGCAACTAGGCGGCGCGACGCGAGCCCCCAAATCGATAGGCATAATCAGGTTCCGGGAATAATGCAGTAAGTCGTCGGCTGAGACTGCCCGGGGAAGGGCAGTGTCAGGACCGGGGGTCTCTTCTGGCTTATTCATGATAAGCAGTTTCTTTCTGTGTTGGCCACTCAAGTTCTCGATGTCGACGTTCGGTCACCCAACTTGCCACTGCGTTACCGTGGTCAAGTTGGGGTCCAGGGCGGACGGCGAGGACGTAGTCTAATCTCTTGGGGCCCCGCCCCATCTATATCTATACTTATAATAAATCTGTAGAAGTGAAAATTCTGTACATTGACAATATCAAAAAAAATAAATGGCAGGGGGTGTTACTACATCCATCGTGCAGGCCTGGATTCCGGCGCCGGACAGGCCTGTCGACGTGGATGACGAGGCGGAGTGGTTCAGGAGAGTCATGTCGCAAATCTGCGATGCGGCGATGCCTAGGGTTACACCCGGGCCGGCCAGGAAGCAGGTGTACTGGTGGTCGTCGGAGATCGCACAGCTGCGTGCAGCATGCGTCTCCGCCCGCCGTCAGTATACCAGGTTTCGCCGGAGGCATCGTCGACCAGACGACGCGGCAGCCCGGGAGGCGGAGCTATATGCGTCCCACAGAGAGGCTAAGGGCACCCTCCAGGAAGCTATCACGCGGGCTAAGACGGCAGCCCGCGAGGAGCTCTTAGAGACCCTGGAGCGGAACCCATGGGGGCGCCCATACCTACAGGTCAGAGGTAAACTCCGACCGAGGGCGCTTCCACTGACCCAGAGTCTCCAGCCGGATCGGCTGGAGGGGGTCTTGGGCTCTCTGTTTCCGACGAGCGTGGAGGAGCACATCCCTCCGCGCATGGCTCCGTCTCAGACGCGCAACGCGGATAGTAGCAGCGAAGACGACGTACCCGAAGTCAGAGAGGGTGAGTTAGGAGCGGTGGTACTACGGCTCAGTCGCCGGAAAACCACCGCCCCTGGACCCGACGGCATTCCGGGCCGTGTATGGGTCCTGGCCCTCGAGGAACTCGGGCCTCGACTGAGGGGGCTCTTCAGCGCATGCCTCGAAAGGGGCCAGTTTCCCAAGGTGTGGAGGACGGGGAAACTGGTCCTGATCCGGAAAGCGGGGCGGCCGGTGGACTCACCGTCCGGTTACCGGCCGATCGTGCTGCTCGACGAGGTGTGTAAGCTCTTTGAGCGAATTATCGCGGAACGCCTCGTCGAGCATCTCACGCGTGTGGGCCCAGACCTGGCGGACAATCAGTACGGTTTTCGTCGGGGACGGTCCACCGTGAGCGCGATCATGCGCGTGAAGACCCTGGCGGAGGAAGCAGTCTCGCGGGGCGAGGTGGTGTTGGCGGTGTCTCTTGACATCGCCAACGCCTTTAACACCTTACCCTGGAGTTGCGTTAGAGAGGCACTGGTATACCACGAAGTGCCTCTCTACCTCCGTCGTATTGTCGGGGCATATTTATCCGAGAGGGCTATAACATACCCTAGCTGGCTCGGCCCAGCTCGGCGAGATGTTTCGTGCGGTGTTCCTCAGGGGTCGGTCCTAGGACCTCTCCTGTGGAACATCGGATACGACTGGGTGTTGCGGGGTGCGTTGCCTGAGGGCGTAGGCGTAACTTGTTACGCCGACGATACGCTCGTCACGGCGCGGGGAGTAACGCACCAGGAGGCAACACTCAAGGTCACGACTGGGGTTGCTGAAGTCGTGGGTCGGATACGGCGGCTGGGACTGGACGTGGCACTGAATAAGTCCGAGGCTCTGTGTTTTCACGGACCTCGGCGCGGGCCACCTCCAGGATCCAGCATAAATGTAGGGAGCGTTAGCATCGGCATCGAGCCTACAATGAAGTATCTGGGGCTTGTACTCGATAGCCGGTGGAACTTCGGACCACACTTCCGAAGTTTGGTCCCCAAAGTGACGGGGGCGACAGCCGCGCTTTCGCGACTGATGCCCAACTTAAAGGGACCCAACGCTTCCTGCAGGAGACTGTACCTGGGGATCGTGCGGAGTATGGCCGTGTACGGGGCTCCCGTATGGGCGCCGAGACTGACGGCCAACAACGCTGCCATTTTACACAGATCGTTGAGGACCTTGGCCGTCAGGACAATACGAGGGTACCGCACGATCTCCCTAGAGGCTGCATGTCTCCTAGCCGCGACCCCTCCATGGGACCTGGAAGCGAGAGCCCTTGCGTCATTGTTTCAATGGCACAAGGAGGCGCTGGAGCGGGACCACAGGCCTGCGTCTCGAGAAATCGAGGCCCAGCGGTCCCAACTCCGACAGGATCTCATGGAGACATGGAAGGTGCGACTTCAGCAACCAAAGTGGGGAACCACCACCATCGCGGCGGTGAGACCGATCATGGAGGAGTGGCTGCAGAGGCAGCACGGTGGCCTCACGTATCGTGCGACACAGATCATCACTGGGCACGGAAACTTCGGTGGGTATCTGTTTCGCATGCATCGTGAGGTCACACCCGCGTGTCAACACTGTGAGGCTTCCGGCGAAGACACGGCATTCCACACGTTGGTGGAATGCTCAGCATGGGCGAGTCAGCGCCGGGACCTCGTTGTGGGCCTGGACGTAGATACGCTCTCGCTGGAGACCATGCTACGAGCCATGGTCTCTAGCGAGAGCCAGTGGAACGCGGCCGTTTCCTTCTGCGAGCAGGTAATGCTCGTGAAGGAGGCGGCCGGTAGGGTGAGGGAGCGTACCCTCCCCGCTGAGTTCCGAAGTGTGCGGCGAGGACGCCGCAGACGTGACTACGCCCAGGACCATCGACCTCCATGATCGGGGCCTGAGGACGATGGATTAGCAACCCACCGTCCTTACAGAAGCAGGCTAGAAGGGCTGTATGATGTGGGGCTTCACTCCACGCACGACTTACCTCACCGACGCGGGATTTAACCCGACCCCAAGGATGCGGGGTAACACCCGACCACCACGCAGTGGCCACAATGGGGGCCAAGGTCCGCCGGGCGCCACTGGGAATTCTCTCAGTGTCTACCGGAGGCGCTCGGCAATGGACGTAGGTGCGGCCGCGGCCCAGGGCTGCGGAATAAAAAAAAAAAAAAAAAAAAAAAAAAAAGGGGTGTTACTAGACCGACACCGAACCCAAAAATGTGATTAAAAAAATTTTTTGTCTGTCTGTTTGTTCAGGCATCACGCAAAAACTACCGGTTCGATTACGATGAAACTTGGTATAATTATTCTTTAATATCCTGGGCACCACACTGGGTACTTTTTATCCCGGAAAAGTATATACAATAAAAAACAAACTTAATTTTGCGGTTCGATCCCTAGACCCGATTAGTGTACCAACCGCAAATAATAACTTTGTTGTAGGTTTTTTTTTATATTGGGTTCGCCAAATTGACGCCGCCCGCCTGGTGTCGTGTCGGTAAGTCGTGACGACGTCTAGCGATTGTGGTCCACTCTCACAGCACACATTACTATAGATAGTGGCCCTCAACTTGACGACCTACTGATGTGCCTCTTCACGCTCCGCTTAAAGAACCCAGGGTTATATGTGGGAGGAAACACGTGCACAGGCAGGGCGTTCCGGGCTACTATCGTTTGGCAGAGAAACAAACGTTTAAAACGTTCGGTTCTCGCGAACATGCTGTCCACTGTGTGGGAGTGGAATCTCTGCCCGGCACGCGTTGTTCGGGATCGGAAGGAAGAGGGTGGGATCAGATTGAAGAGCTCTTTAGAACAGGTTATGTCACCCGCAGTGGAGTTCACTAAGGAGCGCTGCACACGACTAGCGACTAATTCTATTAAGGCATTTATCAATCTATAAGGAGCAGGTTTTCAAAAAAAGTAATTGACCAAAAATTTGTCAATAACTTTTATTGAGGGTTCTAAATCAAAATTCGGTTTCAAACAAAACCTGCTCCTGAGAATGCTTGATTTTTGAGTGAAAAAATCATGAAAATCGGTTGTTGACATATTTTTGGTCAATAACTTTTTTTGAGGGTCCTAAATCAAAATTCGGTCTCGATCAAAACCTGCTCCTGAGAATGCTTGATTTTTGAGTGAAAAAATCATAAAAATCGGTTGGGTAGTTGTCGAGAAACAATTTCACATCGAGAGATCACTCCGTTCGCTTCGCTCAATAAATAATATTTCATATTTTCGTATCTTAAGATGAATTTTTATGGTATAATCTATACTTATAATAAATCTGTAGAAGTGAAAATTCTGTACATTGAAAATACTCGAATCAAAAAAATAAATGGCAGGGGGTGTTACTAGACCGACACCGAACCCAAAAATGTGATTAAAACATTTTTTGTCTGTCTGTCTGTTTGTACAGGCATCGCGCAAAACTACCGATTCGATTACGATGAAACTTGGTATAATTATTATTTAATATCCTGGGCACCACGCTTACTGACGTTTGTAAGAGCCATTTAGTGACCTATACAAATAAATAAATCATTTCATTTTATGGGTACATTTTATCCCGGAAAAGTATTTCAGTAAAAACAAACTTAATATTGCAGTTCGATCCCTAGACCCGATTACTGTACCAACCGCAAATAATAAATTTGTCGTAGGTTACCGTCACCCGCAGTGGAGTTCACTAAGGGGCGCTGCCTGCCAATATTTGATCTTAAGATACAATATCGCTCAACAGCTATACATAATAAATCAGTAACTGGTGATCAAGAAAGCTATAACACGCAGGCGGAACTGCGGGGAACAGCTAGCAGAGAATATAATAGAAGATATAATAGAGAAACTATTGTAGGGTGGGGGGGGGGTCTTAACCGATGTGAATTTTTAATTTGAATTTGCGGTTTGGTTTTAACAACGGTAAAGTAACACGCAGGCGGTCTTGCGGGCAGCTAGTGTTGTAATAAAGTTTACGAGAAGAGAACGATTTACCTATGTAGGTTTACAGGATAAATTTATGGGCTGTAAAATGTATAAATGTAATAATAAAGAAGTTAAAAATAAAAATGTAAAAACTTAAAAATCGAATTGAATTAAAATCTGAACTGACATAAATGAACCTTCCTTATTAAGGAAGGTTCCTACCCTATTAAGTAGACCTATTAAGTAGATCATTGAAAATCCTATATTAAATAAGCACTCGATACTCTTTGTTATACTTTTAATACAATATTTAGGGAAAATCAAGCAAAAACACACTGTCACGTAACTTTGTCACGCTCGTCCGCTTACTATGAAGCAAGGGTGAAACTCAACAAGGTGACTTTGAAAACCTTATATCAATGAAAATAACATTTGCGCACATTAATGATCTGCGTCCGTATGTATTATGTAGAGCTGTAAATCCACTGTAACTTTTAACTCCTGTAATGAAAACTAAATAAAAATAAAAACTCAACCTGCGGGGAATAAATAGTTAAATAAAATAAAAACCTGTGAGAACAACACATTTTGAGTTGTCCGTTTCTTTCTTGTAATTAGTCTTATTACTACTTATACCGGCATACAATACTGTACCTATGTATATACCTATAAAAATTAACTATCTGCCAGACATGCATCACGCCTATATCCCAGAACACCCGTTCTGGGATATAGGCGCCATATAGGTGCCTACCCAGGCAGAGGTGCATTATACACCAACACTTTGCCAGTAATTTTGTCGATCCCTCGTAATATAATATTATATTTGTAAATATTATATATATATCGTATATTTGTATATATTCGTAATATAATATATTATAATTCAAAGCAAAATTTCCACAGCCAGGACAGATGGTACATACCAGGTTGGTATGGTAGGCAGTATGGCAGAATGGTACCATAAAATAGATTTCGAGTTGCAAAAAAATTAAGTTTAAATTGCAGAGTTTTAACTATGTGGATTGGCAGTTTATTCACTAACGGACGGTTTCTGAATTGAGAATTTGAAGTTGAGCATCCACTGATTTTGACATTTGACGTGCTCAACGGATACTTAACTTCAAATTCAGAAACCGGCTGTAAAAGTAACAAGTATGGTTAGGTTTATTTTAAGTCTCGAGTTTCGGACTTATTGGTTCTATTCTAGCCACTTTTAAATTTTAGGTCACATTTTTAGTATTTACAATTAGATCACAGTCAAAACTGCACTGTCAATCATTCAAAATGCTCTACACGTACCTATATGGTTAACTACGGTCGAGAATCTGTCGATACTACAATGTCTTCAATGCGGATGCATTAAAAAAAGTCTGTCTATGAACAAGTCATTTTTATTGTATGTTAAAACTGTCAAAACAGAAAGTATTGTTTGTCACGTCGATGTACGCTATCTCTCGTCACGCCACATTCGAGACCCAGCTTCAATCGTAAAATCAATGGCGGCGGTTTTACGCGAATTTCGTATATAACCGTTGCAGTTGCCGATAAATGATCACAAAATGCTTTGTTAACATGAAATCTTCACGGCAAATCTTGTTTCTAAGTTGTGTAAAGATTTGTTCAATAGAATCATATTGTTCGTATTCGTAATAAAGCTATAGAATTTGGTATTATAACAATAATAAGAGCACGCACATATTTCTATATGTTTAACACCAAAATGATTTCTCGGGAGTTTAGTCGTAGGATGCTTATGAAGAATAGGACAAGTAAGTATTTCAACCTTTTATGCGCCAACATAGTGCTTGACATATGGGTAAATACTTAGGGAAATACCTAAGGGTTGTACAAGAAACTAAAACTATATGTAAATTATGTCTACTAAGTATAAAACCTAGTTAAAATTATGGATCAATGTCAAAGGAAAATAGAGATAGCATGTTCGTTGTGTTGTTAATTGTGTCAACAGGACAGTAGATACGACCTGCATCACTGATTTATTCACGACAAAGTACCTTGAATACCTATTTTACGATGTCGATAGACCATATAAGTGGCAGAAATCGATGCTTAGACACTTTTACACAGTATAAAATGATAGTAACGTGCTACGAACGTACCTTATTCGGCCTGAGGGCGGGGGCGCATAGTATGGCTCACAGTTCGCCCTGGAGTCGCGTCGAGTCCCATTACCCGCTCCAAACCGTATCGACAAATAACCGCCAATTATTGGAACGCTCTACAATCTTTTTACAATTTCTTCTCCGTCGGACGTTATTATATTTCTATTAAGCCTTTTTTGTAATCAAACTACTAATGATTCGATTCCATTTCCTAGGCCGACGTGCCGCCTCCACGATGTTAATGATACTACGTAATTAGATCCGGATGGTTTGAGGGCGTTGACTCTGCTGTGGTGCCCGACCGGTAGATAATAGCAAAGTGTCAATTTTACTAAAATATGGTAATTTACAACGACTGCCATCTTGTCGGCTCTTGCAACGGTTAAGACTACGTGTGGTAATGGGTCTCACCGTTAACGTGTTGTGGAAACTGTTCAACTAGTATCTAATTGTTTGTACGAGCTGTTGACTATTGTCTTTTAATATGGCGACACATGTAGTGTAACAATATCGTTTGCTCTTTTAATATAATGTTCTCTAGTCACAATCCCCGGCTTCACCGTCTAGATTTACACCGTTTGTTTACTACAGGATAATACTTAGGTACTCTACTTACTGATGCTGTGTGTGACGTAAATCACTCGTACCTTACGTCATAATCACTTCTGTCTGTCTGTTTTTAAAACATTTGTGTCCCTTGAAACGTTGACTGGATTTTTTCATTTTGCATTTGTAAATCTGTAATTGTGATTTAATATATCTATCATGAAAAAATGAAGCAGGAATTATTACATACTGTATCCACTGGTATAATTAAATGGTTCATATCATTGAGATACTTATGGACGCCCACGACTTCATTACTGTAGAATTAATACACACTAAATATCCTCGATTTATGTATAATCGAGAACTACGAGTATTCGTATCTTTAACTATTTACAAAATGCACAAAACAGAAGTCTTCGAAAGAAATAATATCCAACCAAGTTCGAGTGAAACTGGCGCACCGACGGTTCCGTAAAAACCTAAAAATGTATGCTTTTCGCATTTTTTTTTATCTGTGCTATAAGACGTTACTTCGTACCAATTTTCAAGATTCTAAGTTCACGGGAAGTTCCATTTAGGTTTTGATTCCCTTGCGAGTGTTGAAAATGTGCAGCATTAACTGCTATATCTATTGATAGTTGGCTTCGAAGTTTGATTTTTTCACAGCTCCAAGAGACAGTAGACTTGAGTATTTGATGTGAATTTCAGTTTGCCACCTCCACCCGTTCCTGAGAAAAAGGGTCTTGACAGAGAGACAACAATGTGATCCTATAAGGGTTCCATTTTTTACTTGGGGTAGGGAACCCTAAAATGTGTAATTCTATCATTTATCAGTTCTGCGCCGCTGGTGGTACTTAGCATGATATAGAATACAACTTACCTCGATAAATGGATATTTCGAACTAGTAGTGTCTGAGAACCAAACAAACAAATAAATTCTTCAGCTTAATAATATTAGTATAGATTGATGGTCCATAGTGGCCAGTTCGTGCATCGTGACTTTGGAACTACCGTGCCTGATGACAGTTCTCGTTGCCAATTAGAAGTTCAATCACCTACGTCAACGGGGGCCGGACAGATACTAAAAAAAAAGTATTGATACAATCATGTTTCAATTTTGTGAAATTGATTTGTGATGCGATGAATACTAAATGCGTTAGTTTGTACGAGTGAGTACTTATAATTAATACGCTTTTATTAGCTTCACCTGTATGTAAGTATGTATGTTTGTAACCGACTCTTTTGGGTTCGATTTTGCCCTACTTTGAACGATCAGATTTAATTCAAACTTTGCACACCTGTCAAAGACCGATGACAATGCAATAATTCGATTGAAAATGAAAAAAAAATGAAAATAAAAACTAAAAAATGAAAAATAAATAATAGTTTAAAAAACCTAAAAAAAAGCTTTAAAACCACAAACACCAACTAAAAAGTAGAAAATAAATTTTAAAAAGTTTGAATTAAAAATAGTGTAAATCTATATATATAATACGCCAGTGAAGCCGCTTCTCCTCCTAAACTAAGAGTCGCACTGTCAAGTGTGGCACACCGTTGGAAAGGTCGTGGTCTCAAGTGGTGCGATAAGATTAGAAATTTGACAAAAAGTAAAAAAAAAAAAAAATATTACTTGCGCAGTTTGCGCTAAGGGTTGCTAGTAAGAAATAAATGTATATTATTGTAAAAAAAGCGTGAGGTGCATTTTAAGATATTATCAAAATGACAATTCTTCTACTCACATCTGTCAATAAAATATTTATAACTATTGACACTATGCACCTCACGCTTTTTTTACAATAATATACATTTATTTCTTATTTACACTATTCTTAATTCAAACTTATTAAAATTTATTTTCTACTTTTTATTTAGATGCTCTACAAAAGCGTTTTGTTTTTCTAATAAAACGACATCACGACCTATCGGTAACAATACATACCTGTCCAGTCATTCCATCATAAGGAATCTTTTTGATCTTATTTATTTACTGGTAGCTACAATGTTTCATGACTATATACTATATACTCGTTGTATTGAAGAAACTGACTTCTATTATCCCCTGCTCGTTTTTTTGAGATCGAGGTTAAATCTCAATTAGTCTTAATTAAGTAAAACTAAAAGAAATAAACTAGGTTTCTCGCAGTCATGAAGAATAATATTATTATAATATTCGCGCAAAATTCGCACGAAGTTTTTTCTGCGTGCGAATGTTTGCGTAGTAGGTATTTAACCTATAAGTACTTATAACCCTAATGGACTTTTCCTATTGTTGACACAACGATTTAATGCAAGTTTTCTTAAGTACAGTTAAATTTATCTACTTCTAAAGATTACTTATAAGATTTGCATAAAATTGGATGCGGCAAAAATAATCTTTAGAAAATAGATAGAATAAAGTGAGAGATAATTTTATACTACTCTTCCCTACTTACTAAGAATAGGTAGTGAGTAGGAAAGAGTGGTATAAAAAGATCCCTCTAAGGGAAAAACTTTAAAGCGCTCAAAGTAAACACAAAAACACAAGGTATTAAATAGTTAAGAATAGTGAATTTACTTATGTTTGTAACTTCGTACTTATTTTGTGTAGTAGTATATTAGTTCGGTCATATTTTAAAAAAGCTTAGTAAGGGATCTTTATATTAGTTATGAACCTAAATAAATACCAAAACATGAATGACGCTATTTAATAGAAAACTTGCTGAAAGTGTGTTGAAGTTATCTGAGTGAGATTTAGTGAGCAGGAATAATGAGACATGTCCACCCCGCTACCTCTCCACCCCCGAATAGATATCTGCTATACTCGACAGGTTGCTAGATCCTGTGGTTCATAGCCACTCTACAGGCCAGGCTTCCATGGTTGTTATAGTGTGATAGATCAGCCCCCACTGGCGCGGAAAGTGGCGGAAATACTTTCCGCGCTTTTTTTTTCTTTTTTTTATATTGGGTTCGCCAAATTGACGCCGCCCTGGTACCCCACACGCCTGGTGGTAAGTCGTGACGACGTCTAGCGATTGTGGGCCACTCTCACAGCATATAATACTATAGAGAGTGGCCCTCAACTTGACAACCTACTGATGTCCCTCTTCATGCTCCGCTTAAAGAACCCAGGATTATATGTGGGAGGAAACACGTGCACAGGCAAGGCGTTCCAGGCCACTATCGTTCGGCAGAAAAACGAACGTTTAAAACGCTCGGTTCTCGCGAACATTCTATCCACTGTGTGCAAGTGGCATCTCTGCCCGGCACGCGTTGTTCGGGATCGGAAGGAAGAGGGTGGGATCAGATTGAAGAGCTCTTCAGAACACTCGCCGTGGTAAATACGG